>OW121795.1:1177500-1675098 GCA_933228885.1 Leistus spinibarbis | reverse complement strand
TAATCCCATTTGAATCTGCTCGCAGTTTATATCCAATCGCCCGTATACTTCCCGAGTTATAGGGCCCCAAAATTTAGAGCCCTCCTTAATACTGCCTTTATAAAAATAATTAAAAAACTCAAAAATTCTACTGATAATTCTAAAATATTTTATGCCTACAAGATTTTTTCATTTTGTTAACCCAAATTCCAAAAAAAAAAATTAAATATTATAATTTTGAATTTGAAAATAAGCACTAAAATTTTTAGACTTTTTATATCCATAACATTTTTTTCAAATTGTTAACAAAAAGGCATGATAATTAAAAACCACCAAATTAAATATAACTACTTTTACCGTATTGCGTGTTTTTCGTTTATTATTTATATTCGCATTTCTAAATATGACTTTGATATAGTTACCATCCTGTTCAATATGATTCTGATTTATATTGTGAATAAAATGCATGGTCAAATGTCAAGGTACGTAGTATTTTTATGTGTTATATACGTATACCTGGTATCGTTTGCATGTGCTTTACATAGCGAATATGTAGTCGTGACGCGGTAATTGTGACAATATATATATATATATATATATATATATATATATATATATATATATATATATATATATATATATATATATATATATATATATATATATATATATTTATATATATATATATATATATATATATATATATATATATATATATATATATATATATATATATATATATATATATATATATATATATATATATATATATATATATATATATATATATATATATATATATATATATATATATATATATATATATATATATATATATATATATATATATATATATATATATATATATATATATATATATATATATATATATATATATATATATATATATATATATATATATATATATATATATATATATATATATATATATATATATATATATATATATATATATATATATATATATATATATATATATATATATATATATATATATATATATATATATATATATATACCTATATATAACCAAAAATATCTATGCTTTTATGTTATTTACGTTAATCATGTATAGACGAAAAGAGTGACCATGTCACATATATATGTATATTGGTTTGTGCGATGTTAAATAAAATGCTGCACAGATTTGAATTTCCTTTTTATTTTTATATCAAGACTAGAACACCAACTTTTACATTTTCTTTCTTGATCCACCATTTTGGACGCTGTTGCAAGCGTGTTAAATATTCCGTGCTCCATCTTTGCCAAAAATGCTGTAACAACTTTTGAATGTGTTGCCACCTTGATAGCCTAGATAACTTGACATCAGTTATGTTTGGTTCAGGAATACTAAGGAGAGCATCTCCAATTAAAAAATGTTCAGGCGTCAGGGCATTGAGATCTGATGGGTCAGTTGATAGAGCAGTTAGAGGTCGAGAATTTAGACATGATTCAATTTGATAAATCAAGGTTGTTAATTCTTCATACGTTAACGTAGTATCGCCAACAACACGTTTGAGATGATATTTTACGCTCTTCACTCCCGCTTCCCACAGTCCACCAAAATGTGGAGCAGATGGAGGATTGAATATCCATTTGATGCTTTGCTCATTTAGATAGTTTGTAATATTATTATTATGATTTGGAGATTTTATCAGTTTTACTAATTCTGATAATTCACGACTTGCACCAACAAAATTGGTACCACAATCGCTGTAGATTTCTGATGGTTTTCCTCTTCTAGCCACGAATCTTTTTAGAGCAGCTATAAATGCTCCTGTGGTGAGGTTACTAACCAGTTCTAGATGAATGGCGCGTGTTGAAAAACATACAAATAATGCTATGTATGCCTTGAAAGTAACCTTGCTTCGTTTTAACATTGACCGTAAAATGAGTGGTCCAGTATAATCGACTCCTGCATGAAGGCAGGCTCGTGCTGGATTTACTCTTGCAATTGGCAAGTTGGCCATCATTTGGTTTGTTATACAAGCTTTCTGGCGAAAGCATATCAAACACTTTCTTAATGTTTGTCGAACTACGTCTCGACTGTTATTTATCCAATAACGTTTTTGAAGCAGTGCTAATATCAGTTGCAGACCAGAATGTAAATTTTTTATATGTTCATGCATAACGATGAGTGCCGTTAAAACATGTTTCTTTGGTAACAATATTGGATGCTTGCGTTGTTCTGGAATATTAGCATTACATAATCTGCCGCCCACCCTGAGAACCTTATAAGAATCTAAGTAAGGATTTAGACATAATAAACGACTCTATGTTGAAAGAGGTTTGCGGAGTTGCATACATTTAATTTCATTTTCGAATGATGATTTTTGAGCACACTTTATTAGAATTACTAACGCATTGTTCAATTCAGTTAGTGACAAACTTTGGCAGGTATTTATATTTAAACCTCGAGTGTTTTGTGTAAACCGTAGACACCAGGCTGTGACTCTTTGGAGTCGTGATAGTGTCGAGTATCTGTGAAAATATGTTTGATCAATAGTAATTTGTAAACATGTGGTTAGTTTCTTCCTGTCCATTTCAATCATATGTTCAACTGCTGAAAAATCTATAACTTTAAAAACATCTTCATTGCTTTCTCTGGTCCATGCCACCATAATAAATGTGAAGCTATTATGTCTGTACGAATACCACGTGTTGCACAATCTGCAGGATTTTGCTCACTTTCAATGTAGTTCCACTTGGCTTGAGGAAGATTTTGTTGAATTTGTGACACTCTGTTAGCCACAAATGTTTTCCAACAAGAAGGATGCTTAGCAATCCAGCTCAAAACAACTGTTGAGTCAGACCATGCATGTATTTGCCTATCTTTATGTTTAGAGCTTTGATTACAAAGGTTGTTAATTTGGTTAACAATACTGCGGCACATAGTTCTAATCTTGGAATTGATAATTGTTTTATTGGTGACACCCTTGATTTTGACGTGATAAGAACTACGTTTCTTTGTCCATCCTTATTATTGATTTTAAGTAAACTACAGCAGCATATGCCCTCTCAGTTGCATCAACGAAGGCGTGAAGATGATATGTGCATGAGCCACTTAATGTTAAACATCTTGGTATACGTAATTCTGAGATATTCTTTAAGTTTTCGCATATATTAGTCCACTTAATTTTTACTTGATCTGGTACTTCGTCATCCCAATCTAAATCTAGCAACCATAACTCTTGTAATAATATTTTTGAAGTAATAATTACTGGTGTTAATAAACCGAGAGGATCAAATAGTCTTGCAATTTGCGATAGTATGTTTCTTTTAGTAAGAATGATTGGCTGTATATTGGTTTCACTAATGAATGAGAATTCGTCAGTTACTGGATGCCATTGAATGCCAAGTGTCTTAATCGTTGGACTAGTTTTAGAACACAAAGGTATATGGATTTCTCTTTCGGTTTCAGGAATTGATTCGAGAATTGATGAACAATTTGAAGCCCATTTTCTTAGTCTAAAACCACCTACTTTGAGTAAATTTACTACTTCAGCTTGTAGCTTCCGAGCTTCTTCAGTTGTTTTTACGCTGACTAGAAAATCGTCAACATAGAAACTATTCAGTGCTGTAGCTGATGCTATTGGATAAGAATGGTTTTCATGAATTGCTAATTGCTGCAAGCATTTGGTTGCCTGATACGGTGCGCTCGCAGTTCCATAAGTTACAGTTAACAATCGTTAAGTTTTAATTGGTTCATATGTTGAGTTTCTCCAGACAATACATTGATATTTTGTATGTGTATTTTCCACACGAATTTGACGAAACATTTTTTCAATGTCACCAATCATTGCCACTTGATATAAGCGGAATCTCATTAGAATGTCAATGAGATCACTTTGTACTTTTGGTCCAATTAGAAGATTGTCATTTAAGGATTGCCCTGTTGATGTTTTAGCAGATGCATCAAAGACAACTCTTAACTTAGTTTTTGTACTCTGTTCTCTAATGACGGCATGATGTGGAATGTAATAATTTGTGCTGTCATTGGATTGTTCATTTTCATCGTAAAATTGCATATGCCCCATTTGAATGTATTCATCCATGAATTTTATGTATTGATCTCTTAGTTTTGGTGAATTTAATGATCGACGCTCTCCTTGTTTTAAACGATTAATGACATTGATTTTAGATGAGCCAAGTACAGGAGGGTTGATTCGAAATGGATATTTAACGATGTATCTTCCTGTTGAATCCCTACTGTGTGTCATATCAAAATGTCTTTCACATTCTTCTTCTTCTGGTGACATGATATTTTCCCTAGGAATTTCTTCTAGTTCCCAGAATTGCCTTAACATCGTGTCTGTGTTGCATGATGCACAGATATTCTTGCATTTCGTTGAGTAGATTGAATTTTACCAGATAAAACCCAACCTAAAATAGTTTCATGAGCGATTGTTGTTCCATCTGGACCGTCGCAACGTCCGGCAGATAGAAGCGTTGAAAATATGTCGGCCCCCAATAATACATCTACTTGGCCTGGTTTGTTGAATCCTGGATCTGCTAATTGTAACTTATTTAAAGGTGACCAAGTCTCGATGTCGATAAATGTTGTTGGACGTATTCCGGTAACTTTTGACAATACTAATGGTTCTATTTTGTGAATTTGACTAACATCGTTGTTTGAACTAAATTCAAGATTTACGAAGTTGCGTGCTGTCGTGATACCTGTTGCTGAAATTCCAGCTATTGGTATGTTTGTTCGTCGTTTAGTTAACATAAGTTCTTGAATACATCTTTCTGTAATAAAACTTGCTTCCGAAGCAGAGTCTAGTAATGCTCGGTATGTCTTGAACTGACCAAAACGATTCTTGATTTTAATTAGTGCTGTTGCTAACAAACTTGTTGTTTCCATCCAGAATTGCCAACGAAATGTGATGTAACAATTTGAGGGATGCTTCTTTCGCATTATGTTGTGTATGTTCAACATGTATGCCGTTTATTGCATGTTAGGCAAGTATTGTTTGATTTGCACATTTGATTATTGTGATTTCAACGTAAGCAATTGAAACACAATTTTAATTTCTTGGCTACTTCATATCGTTCTGAAGTTGTTAACTTGAGAAAGTTTGGACATTTGTATAATGAATGTTCATTGTTGCAAAGCAGACATTTTGCTGGGATTACCCCATGATGGACTGAGGTTGTATACCCTGGTTTGGTTTTGTTTGAATTTATGAATTTGTTCCTACTTACAGTTACAGAAGTTGGAGTACTGGCTGCTAGAGCTCTGGCGCGTCGACTCATAAAGTCAGAGAGGTCTAGAAAAGATGGTGTTGACTGATCAGCGGTTGATAGTTCCCATTGTCGTCTTGTAGTTTGATGTAACTTCTTTGATACGACGTGTACTAACACCAGATCCCAATGTTGTGTAGGAGCTTTCATAACATTCAATGAGCGAACACACTCGACAGAAGTGTCTAGAAGTGTACGTAAGCAGCTAGCTGTGTCTTCTTGTATTATTGGTTGCGAGAAAAATCGATCCAAAAACGAGTTGATGATTTCTTTTGTATTTTGGTACCGCTCGATCAAAATACGCCACGCTTCGGGATAGTTGGCATCCGTAAGCTGCATTGTCTGGATGAGAAACGCTGGTTCACCTTGCAGTGAAGCCTTAAGATATTGCAGCTTTTGAGCGCCACTCAAACTTGTATTGTTGTGGATTGCAGCTACAAATAGATCGTGAAATGAAATCCAAGTTTCATAGTTACCTGAAAACACGGGCAGTTCCAATTTGGGCAATTTGATTTCTGATCTTCTGGATGGCACATCAGTACGGTTTGACAGCGACTCTTCTCTTAATTGATTTCGTTTGAGTAGCAATGTAGTACGCATTTCTTGCACTCGTATTTCTTGTTCGTTGTGCTCTTCTTCGTGGATTCCATATTCATCATCTTCACATTGTTCATTGATTTGCATGAGAAGAGTATCTAGGTCTTGACTCAGCAAATCAAGTTTGTTTAAGTTTGAATCGATTAATATGGAACACGATAGATCTAGTATTGAATTTTGAATACGCGTTATTTTTCCCTTCAAATACCGCTTTCGTTTTTGTAAGGTTTCCATGTTTGATGTTTGCTTGTGGACAGATTTATTCGAAACACTACGCGCACTATCACTAACCGATACTGCAAACCTTTGATAGAATTGAATGGTGTCGATTTATTGTTATCGCTTGATACTTTACTATTCTTTTCTATCCTTTGCAATCCGGTTCGAAGGACCAATGGTTTGTGCGATGTTAAATAAAATGCTGCACAGATTTGAATTTCCTTTTTATTTTTATAAGATTTTACTTGTACCCTACAGTTATGTCAAAACAACACTTTTTTTCATACACAACATAAAACAAAACATAAATCCGCAAGATCTACGCCGCAGAAGCCGCAACAGTTCAGTCACTTCAGATCCGAGCTCAAAACGTGACGGAGGAAGAGACAGCTACGAACTACAAGATTCATCGAAAACAAATGCCAAAACGTCATATTTCGACAAGTCCAAAGACTCTCCTGTAGTGGTTGTGGGGAAAATCATCTCCGTGAATCCTGTCGATTCAAGGACGCAAACTGTAACCACTGTGGGAAGAAGGGACACATCGAACAAGTCTGCAGGATGAAACATCCTAAGTCATCCGATTCATTCCGTTTCGGAAATCATCTACACACAAGTCAGCAAATAAAGTTTCATCTTCCACAGATATAACCACTGATTTAAGTAATTATCACACAAACTCTACTTTTACCATACATTCGGTAAATAACAAACAACACATATACAATAAATTAAATGGCATACCATGTCAGATGGAGATGGATTCGGGATCGGAATTCTCCATTATCTCCCATACAACATACAAGTCTCTTTGGCCTAAATCCGGCCCTACAATTAATAAAATTCCCTTCAAGCTTTGTGATTACCAAAAATAAGTAATTCCCATGCATGGAATGTGTTCTGTTCACGTCGCATACGGTCAGTTGCACAGCAACCTACGCTTACTGATCGCACAAGGTATCCGAGGGAATCTACTAGGTTTCGAATGGTTTAAACCTCTCGGAATTGGGTTTCCGGGTATTCACAATCTCGAGGCAGATAGTATAAGTAAAATTTTGAATACTTACCAAGAAGTTTTCAATGATGAACTCGGGGCATTCAAGGGACCAAACGTCACTTTCTATATTGATCCTCAGGCGAAACCAATACGGATGAAGGCCAGGAACATACTTATTGCTCTACGTTCCAGGGTTGACACAGCGTTGGACAAGTTGCTAAAGGATAAGGTTATTTAGCCAATAGCTAATCCCAAATGGGGTACACCAATCGTACCAATAATCAAAACCGATGAAAGCATACGCTTATGTGGAGATTACAAGGTAACGTTGAATACGGCTATGCAAAATCACAGCTATCCAATACCAGCAGTTTCTCATCTTCTCGCACGCTTGTCAGGAGATAAAGTGTTCGGTAAAATAGATTTTGCCCAGGCGTATCTTCAACTCTCGGTCGACAAGGCTTCCGCTGAAGCCCAAACTATCACCCATCGCGGAGCATTCAAGGTTAATTGCCTTCAATTCGGGGTTAATCAAGCTCCAGGAATTTTTCAAAACTTCATTGAAGATCTCTTAGTTGGAATTCCGAACGTAATTCCATACTTCGATGATGTTTTGATTAAGGCTAAAAATATAACAGAATTTAACACGATATTCACCGACATTCTTAGACGTAAGAATGCAGGTCTTCGAATTAAAAAGAGCAAATGCAAATTAGACGTACCTTCAGTAGATTTCCTTGGTTTTTTGATAGATAAAGCAGGAATCCACCCAACTAACGAAAAAGTTAGGGCGATCCACGATGCCCCAATTCCAAGAAACAAACAGGAATTACAATCCTTTTTGGGATTGTTAAACTTCTACAATAGTTTCTTGCGTGGTAGAGCATCCGTCGCTAAACCGCTACATGATCTGCTCACAAAAGATGTCAAATGGAGTTGGAAACAAGAACACACAAAAGCTTTTAGTAAGGTAAAGGACATACTTTCCGCAAATGACTTTTTAGTGCACTTTGATGAAAAGAAGCCAATACTTCTGACGTGTGACGCATCACCAAATGGTGTTGGAGCAGTTCTCAGTCATCAGCTTCCCGATGGTACTGAACTACCTGTCGCGTACTCATCAAGAACTCTCAACAAAACTGAGCAAAACTACGCGCAGATAGATAAAGAAGCGCTTGCAATCATAGCCGGGGTGAAGAAATTCCATCACTTTCTCTATGGACACAAATTTACAATAATCACAGACCACAAACCACTACTAGCTCGTTTTTCTAGCACAAAACCGACCCCCGATATTATATCTCCCCGTACCCTTCGTTGGGCTCAAACTCTAAATGCATATGATTATCACTTAATTCATAAACCGGGTACTCAAATAGCTAATGCAGATGGTTTTAGCCGCCTTCCGCAACCTTGCTCTGAATTTCAGGTTCCAGATCCACCCGAAGTTTTCTTTACAGAAGAATTCTCAAATCCACCCATACATGCAGATGAAATTGCAAGGATGACTAATAGAGACAAGGAGTTGTCCAGAATCCAGAACTGGGCTCTTTCTGGATGGCCACAAGGGAAGATTGACAGTAATTTTCAGACTTACCTAAATAAGCGTGACGAAATCTCCGTCCACAAACAATGTCTGTTATGGGGAAATCAGGTTATCATTCCGAAGGCAGGGCAGGCCCGAGTTTTGGAACAACTACACATCTCTCACCCAGGGATAGTTAGGATGAAAGCCCTAGCCAGGTCCTATGTTTGGTGGTCTAACATTTACAAGGACATTGAACAGTGTGTGAATTCTTGTCAAACCTGTCAACAAAACCGACATGCTCCACCAAGAGCACCGGTTCACCACTGGGAAGTTCCTCGAAATCCTTGGTCACGCCTTTATGTCGATTTCGCTGGACCTTTCCAAGGCCAAACATTCCTTATAATAGTTGATGCGTATTCGAAAAGGCTCGAAGTTAAGAAAATGCTGTCAACCACTTCGAACGCAACTATTATTGTGTTAAGAGAACTATTCGCTACTCACGGTATTCCAGATTCGCTGGTAAGCGACAATGGGCCACAGTTTACTTCCCGTGAATACCAGGAATTCTGTGAACAGAATTCCATCCAACGAAATCTCGTAGCTCCCTATCATCCCGCTAGTAACGGTCAGGCTGAACGAATGGTACAAACTACTAAAGATGCTCTTAAAAAGAATATGCAATTACAAAATTGGCCGCAACGTGTGGCTAGTTTCCTGCTTTCACAACACATCACACTTTCTACCACTACCGAATCCAGCCCAGCCGAATTGCTGATGAATCGGAAATTAAGGTCGTGTCTCGAGAAGATTCATCCCGATCATACACTACAAAAACAAACACTTTTAGAACAATCTGCTAGTCTTCGCAAAACTACGATTGCCCGTATGTTTGCGCGAAACGATCCAGTTTTTATTAAAAACTTCGGTAACGGAGAAGCTTGAATGCCAGCAACCATTGTTGATGTCACTGGACCTCCTTCATATAAGGTTCGCCTGTCAGACAATAAAATTGTACGCAGACACATTGATCAAATTCGCGAACGTCTTGTAGATAAGCCAATAAACACCTCACCACCACTTCCTGACCATATATACACTCCCTTTTCACCTAGTTTTTCTAACAACGCTAATAACAATGAAAACAATGACAATATCACATCTGATACCACAACTACATTATTACCGACAGAGTCACAAGTTCAACCGCTTCAACAACCACAACGCCAAAGGCGCCCACCAGTGCGATTGTAGGATTATCAACTCTAAAATTAGATGAAAGGAATGTTATGTTCTAGCAACGTAACAGTTACTATAATTTAATGCGGTTGTTCCCCTATCCAAGACAATCAAAAAGACATATGAAAATTGTATAAATGTCAATTGACTTTTCTCCAAATAAAGTTGTACATTTTGACATCATTAAACTAAACATTTATTTTCACTCATATGTTGTGATTATTTTAACTATAAGACACAACAGTTGAGATTGTCCTATATAGGACAAACCGGTCGTTCTTTCAGAACTAGATTTAAAGGTCCACAAAAAAATCAGGTTTCTCAACATTCGCTGACGACATCTAGAAGAAAAATAACATAATTATGATCCGAATTCGAATTTCGGAATATTACACTTACAACGAAAAGAGAAAGCCTTAGATTTTCTTGAAAACTTAAAAATTATTAACGCCAAAAAACGAACCATTATCTTTGTTGAACGACCCCCCCCTCCTCCAGTTATTGATAAGATAGCGTCCTCTCCACAATATTTTTTACTAGTCTTTTCTGTGATATATACGTTTTGTTTGTAATTTTTTTAACTTTGTATTTATTTATTTATTCTTTTAACTTTTATATATATATATATATATATATATATATATATATATATATATATGTATATATATATATATATATATATATATATATATATATATATATATATATATATATATATATATATATATATAAGTTATAATACTACTATGATAGAACGCCTTTGTTTAATAGTCCTGATGTAGCACTTCGCTATCACAGGAACTGTAGCAGACAATGACATGTTAGTATAAGCGTAGTTAGTCTTGATTTGTAACTTGTATTAGCAACACATATTATATTATATTCATATTCAATAATAAAGTTTTTAAAAATATAAACTTATTATTGAGAAATATAAGTGGCGCAGTCGGTAGGATTGCCAAAAACGATTTACTGCATATAATTCGTTTTCGTTTTTAAACGATTAATTTGGCAACGAATTTAATAGTGTTTGCTACAATAAATGTTCATACAGTATTGTTAACGCACATAACAAATTCTACAAGAACAACATAACGATCCTGTTGAAGTCGTTCCGATCGACACCAACGTTTCGCTGCCAGAGAGTACGAGTGAACTTCGAACGAGAGCCGAAAGCACGTTAACTCTTCACGGCAACTAACTCCTCGACATCACCACCTCCAGGACTTCATGGGGAAGATAGTGATTGTTTGTGATAGTGTATGTGTACATGTAAGTACAAATTTCATATCATTCAGAGGAATAGGAATTAAAGTAAAAATTCCGGTAACAAGTAAAAAATCCTGACTCCAATCTAAAAGATTGTAAAATTTCACGAACGAAATATTGTAGATTTATTATAAATAAATTAAAATAAGTCAAAATGACTAATCCAACGGTTCTCAAGAAAGAATATCTTGACATGATTCCCGAATTTAACGGAGAAAAAGAATTACAACCTAGATTTATAGAGTTAAGCGGAAAAGTTGTCACAAAGTTTTACAATACTGTAAATGTAGATGATTTCCAAAATGAATATCTCATGGCTAATATTTTAGCAAAAATAAAAGGCGAAGCAGCCATAAACATTTCAAGTTGTGTAATAAAGAATTGGTTAGATTTAAAGAATGCTTTAATTAATACCTATTCAGATAAACGCGATATTTATACGTTTGTTGTAGAAATATCCGAAATAAATCAAAATTTCAATGAATCAGTTTTTGACTTTTATAACAGAGTATTAAAATTGTTGAATTTACAAATAGCTTACATTGCTACCCACTCAAATGAGATGGAAATGGAAATACTTTCACAATTTATTAGGAATTATGCATTACGTATATTATTAAAGGGTCAGTTACTGCGCACCAAAAATCCTACAGATTTACCTACTGCACTAGGTATGCTCACAAACGATTTCCAATTTGAACCAAATTCAAAACAAAAAATTACAGTAAATAAACCCAATTATAAATCAGTAACACCTGTAAAAGTTTTCGAACAAAGATCAAATCAACAATTTAGATTCACTCAAAATACTCAGTATCCTTTTAATAGGAATAGAAATACACCACCACAAAGCCAACAGTGGAATAGACCCCATAATAAACCCTTATATAACAATCAAAACCCGAGACAAACTCCAATGAGTATTTCAACAAGTAGTAAGAGTATTACATCCACGACCTGGTCCATTTAACCAAAATCCAAACCAACAACAATACAGACCGACACAAAATTATATCGCGGAAGAATTATTTAATATAAATAATGACAATGACGAAATAGAAATAGTAGATGAAATTTCTAACGATAATACTAATTATGAAAACCACGAAAGTATTAATGTAAATTCGGACAACACTTACGAAAATGATAATTTTTTAGACGAACAAGCCTAGGACCCAGATATCTACCAAGACACGAACTAATGAATTTAACAAATAATCAAACAATATTACCTTATATAATTTTACCGGAAAATCAATTAAAAGTTTTAATTGACACGGGAAGTACAAAATCATTTATAAAACCACAAATTGCACATAAATTTTATAAGAAAACAATAATAAATGACCCATTTCAAATTTCTACAGCTCATGGAACTACAATAGAAAAATATAGTACATATGTACCAGTTTCAAAATTATTTAAATTAAAATCAAATGCTAAATTAAAATATCACTTGTTTGATTTTCATGATTCGTTTGATCTATTATTAGGATTGGATAACATGACAAAACTGAAACTTACTATTGATTTAACAAAAAATAAAATTGTTACTCCCACAACCGAAATTAAAATACAAAGAAATAGAATTATTAATCACTCGTTAAAGCCACAAACTGAAGTAATAACCCTAGATCCTAATTCTGAAACAACAATAAAAATTAGAACAAACGTACAAAACAATAATGTATTCATTCCGAAAATTACATTCAAAAATGGTACAATCATCCCTGTATGTGTCACCAAGGTAAGAAATACCTATGCATTATGCACGATCTTAAACCCAAGCGAACAAATAATTAAAATGAAACTTCCTTAAATTATTAATGTAGAATTACTAAATAAATTTGAAACCTATTTAAAACCCAATTTAAATAATACAGAAATGTGGAAAAATAAGAATACAAAATTTGATATTAGAAAAATTAGAACGGAACATATGAATTATGAAGAGAGTCAAGAAATATTAAAATTATTAAGAGATTATTCAGATATATTGTATACTGAAAATGACACACTAACATTTACGAATCAAATTAAACATTTCATTAAAACCACAGACGAAATCCCTGTATACACTAAAACATATAGATATCCGGAAATTCATAAAAACGAAGTAAAAAATCAAATCAGTAAAATGTTAGATCAGAATATTATTCGACCATCCCACTCTCCGTGGTCATCCCCGATTTGGATTGTAGAGACAAAATTAGATGCATCTGCAAAACGCAAGTAGCGTATCGTAATTGATTATCGAAAATTAAACGAAAAAACAATCAATGATAAGTACCCTTTACCTAATATTACAGAATTATTAGATAAATTAAGCAGGTGTCAGTATTTTATTACCCTAGATTTAGCCTCGGGCTATCATCAAATCGAAATGAATGAACAAGATATTCAAAAGACAGCTTTCAATACTGATAACGGACACTATGAATTCTTAAGAATGCCGTTCGGACTGAAAAATGCGCCAGCGACGTTCCAAAGAGTTATGGACAACATTTTAAAAGAATTAATTAACGATAAATGTCTAGTTTATTTAGATGACATTATTTTGTTTAGTACCAGTTTACAAAAACACATGCAAAATTTAAAATAAGTCTTTGAAAATATTAGAAATGCAAATTTCAAAATTCAATTAGATAAATCTGAATTTATGAAAAAGGAAGTCGCGTACTTAGGGCACGTAATAACACCCGAAGGAGTTAAACCTAATCCAGACAAAATTATTAGTATTCAAAATTACCCAATTTCCAAAACCACCAAACAAATAAAAGGATTCTTAGGACTAATCGGCTACTATAGACAATTCATAAAAAATTTCGCAAAATTGACTAAATCATTAACTAAATGTTTGAAAAAATCAGCCATTTTGGATATAAATGATTTAGAATACAAAACATGTTTCGAAACTTGCAAAAATCTTTTAATCAATCAGCCATTATTACAATACCCAGATTTCGATAAACCTTTCATTTTAACTACCGATGCAAGTAACGTAGCATTAGGGGCGGTACTTTCGCAAGGAATTATAGGAAAAGATTTACCCATCGCGTATGCAAGTCGAACATTAAACGATACAGAATGTAATTATTCGATAATTGAGAGAGAATTATTAGCGATTGTGTGGGCAACACAATATTTTCGCCCGTATTTATATGGACGAAAGTTTAAAATCGTGACTGATCACAAACCCCTACAATGGTTATATTCATTGAAAGATTGTTCTCAAAAATTAATTCGCTGGAGATTACGTTTAGAAGAATATGATTACGAAATTTTCTATAAAAAAGGCACATTAAATTCTAACGCCGACGCTTTAAGTAGAATCCCTATTGACTCAAAAATAGCAACGTCAAACGAAAGTA
The DNA here is from genome assembly GCA_933228885.1 of Leistus spinibarbis. NCBI lineage: Eukaryota > Metazoa > Arthropoda > Insecta > Coleoptera > Carabidae > Leistus > Leistus spinibarbis. The sequence continues at coordinate 1,660,637 of OW121795.1, read as the reverse complement.
AATCAGATACTATTGAATTACATATAAATGAAACAAAAAATTATATTGATTTTACTGAAATGATGAAAAATTTCAATGATAACTTCACGGGAGAAAACGACAATCAAAGTCTAATAGTAGAAACGGGAGAAACAGAAAGAGATTTTGGTGATCAACAATCTGAAAGTGATCACACTGTTCACTCCAATAAAGAACAACCAATAGTAGAAATTCCAATAATTGAATACCCTGTAAACTATGCAAAAAATTAAATAATAATTCAAAATGTAGAACATAGCCCAGCAAAACCAAAAATTCTAAAATTATGGGCAAATAAGCAGAGAATGACGATACAAATTTCTAAACAAAATTATGAAAACGAGATTGTTAATTTTATTAAAAATTATATAGTTCCTACCGTACGATATTGTATTTATTTCGAAAATAATTATTACGAAAAGTTTAGTAGGATCCTACAGAAAAATTTCAAAAATGCTAACATTAAAATGTTTAAATGCACTTCAAAATTATTAGACGTAACAAACGACGAAGAAATTATTCAAATAATTAATAACTATCACGAGGGTAAAACCAACCATAGGGGAATTGATGAAACAGAACAAAAAATTAAACACAAATACTATTGGCCAAAACAGAAAAAATCTATACAAACTTTTATCAATAATTGCCAAATTTGTCAAATGACGAAATACGATAGGAAACCATTAAACTTGAAATTTAATATTACCCCTACAGCCGTAAAACCCTTTGAAATAATACATATTGATAGTATTAGTCTAGAAAAACACAAGTTTCTCACAATCGTAGATTCCTTTTCAAAATATGCCCAAGCATATAAATTAAATTCTGGCCAAGCAATTGATATTGTAAACAATTTAATAAAATATTTCACTCATCATGGCATCAAAAAACAAATAGTTTCTGACAATGGTGTAGAATTTAAGAATTCACTTGTTCGAGAATTACTAGAGTTACATAAAATCGAAATCCATTTTATAAGCTCACAACACTCCCAAGCAAACGGTATAATAGAACGATTCCATTCAACCCTAATAGAACATATTAGACTTTTAAATAACCGAGATGAATTCAAAAACGAAACAATAGAAGTAAAAACAAACTATGCTATATTAGCCTACAACAACACAATTCATAGTGTGACAAAATTAAAGCCTTTTGACATTATTTACGGAAATTTAGAAATGGATTCCCTTTTTAGTATAAATATAGAAACTCAGTTATTAAATATTTATATAATCAATCATAAAAATAAATTAAAAATTCTATACCAAGAAATCAATAAAAAATTATTAAATCATAAAGAACAAATAATAGAAAACCAGAATGTTGATCGCGAAGAACTCCCTGCGATCCCCACCCAAATTTTCGTAAAGAACAAGCAAAAGCAACCAAAAACAAAAAACAAATACTCCCCTGAGAAATTAAAAGGAATTAATAAAATTCGTAAAACGGGAAAAATTCAAACTAGACATGGTAATACACAAACAAAAATTCACTTATCAAATATTAAAAGACCTAAACAACAACCTTATAAATTCCAAAATCTTCCAGGTTGTTCCACATGGGACAAGGCGTAAAAATTATAAACATTACTGAAAACAAAGGAATACTACCCATCCATCTAGGACCCGTCCGACTCGAAAAAACTATCCACACCTTCGTACACTACTATGATTTAAGTAAGATAATCACTGAGGTAAATAATCTAAATTCACAAAGCGAAAACCTAAAATTAAAAGTAAAAAGCGATGCGTTATATAGTGTAGAACTCGAAAATCCTAACAAAATACTTTTATATGCCCAAAATAATGTAAATCAACAAATACACAATATTATAGCCCATTCAACAATTAGGAAAAGACGCGGATTAATAAATGGAATAGGTTCAATAATCAAACAAATAACTGGAAATTTAGATGCCGAAGATGGTAAAAGATATGACGAAATTTTAATACACCTAAAAGAAAATGAAGATAATTTGCAAAATCAATTAAAAGAAACATACTCTGTTAACACACAAATAATAAAAAATTTCAATCAAACTATTCAAAACATACAATATAATGAAGTAACACTAAAATTAAAAATAATGCAATTAGATTCAATAATTAGTAAAAGTATCAATCTGAACAACGTACTAATCATTAAAGGTCTTTATAATCAAATAACTATTCTTTATAATATCATATTAAATATATTACAAAATATAGAAAATTCAATTACATTTTGTAAAATCAGTACTTTACACCCTAGTATAATTAAACCAAACGAATTATTAATACAACTAACTGAAATTTTCAGTCATTACGGAAACCAACTACCTTATGAACCAAATACCAAAAATATATTAGATTTTGAAGCATTGTTAAAAATAAATTGTAAAATCGAAGAGGAAAAAATAATCTACTTTATTTCTGTTCCTATAAATTATCAAAAGGATTTTGAACTTTATTATATCTATTCTTTACCCACAAAACAAGAGTCAGAATTTGTTACTATAATCCCGGAAGTGAATTATATTCTAAAATCAGACAAAGAAATGTTGCCTCTGAATGGTATGTGTACTTTGGGCAAAATACATCAATGCCCCAGTAACTTGTACAACCCTAACGAAATAAACTGTGAAAAAACGTTATTGTTAAACCAACAAATGAATAAATGTTACTACACCAAAGTAAAAATAAATGGGAATCAAATAGAACTCATCCCATATATAAACCAATATTTAGCTATATTTCCCGAAAAGGAAAATTTAGAAATAAGATGTTCTAAAGAAATTAAAATTGAATCTTTAATGGGAATATACTTAATTAAACCTGATAACTGTGAAATCATCCTTAAACAGCGTAAATTAAATTATTTAAAAGAAACTTTTGCAAAACCATTAATATTACCCAAATTAACGTTTAAAATAAATCATGAAAAAATATCTAATATAACCATAAATCTTAAAACGCTAAGATTGGAAAAAATTGACTATACACCCATTGAAGAAATAAAGAATGTAACCATATTAACACATCAACTAAGTTATTGGAATATTATAGTTTATATAATCAAAATTATGGCCATATGCTTTATAATAATTAAATATGTGAAAAAATATAAAAATAATAATAAACAAAGGAAAGATAATATAGAGTTAGAAGATATTCAGCTACCAGGAGGCGCTGTGTTTTACAAAAGGGAGGAGTTATAATACGACTATGATAGAACGCCTTTGTTTAATAGTCTTGATGTAGCACTTCGCTATCACAGGAACTGTAGCAGACAATAACATGTTAGTATAAGCGTAGTTAGTCTTGATTTGTAACTTGTATTAGCAATACAGTTAAAAGAATAAATAAATAAATGCAAAGTAAAAAAAATTACAAACAAAACGTATATATCACAGAAAAGACTAGTAAATATATATATATATATATATATATATATATATATATATATATATATATATATATATATATATATATATATATATATATATATATACATATATATATATATACATATATATTTATACATATATATTTATACATATATATTTATACATATATATATACATATATATATATATATATATATATATATATATATATATATATATATATATATATATATATATATATATATATATATATATATAAGCGTTTTAAATCTCATTTACCCTTTCGGGTGTCGAGATTAGTTTCTCTTCTTATTTAATGTCTTCTATAATTTTTTTCCATTTCGTTCTATTCCTCGCTAATTTATTTGCTTCGTGGTAGCTGATGTTGTTTCTGATTAATATGTCTTCTATATTTTTTTCCCATATCTTTTGTGGTCTTCCCCTTTTTTTCTTTCTTGTTACTCTCGCGTTCCATACTATTTTTGTTTGTCTTTCTTCTGGCATTCTTATTAAATGTCCGTACCATCCTAGTTGTTTCTTCTCTACGGTGTTTTGTATATTTTCTATTTGTAACCTTGTTCTTATTTGTTCGTTTCTTATTCTGTCTAGCCTTGTGCACCCTTCTACTTTTCTTAAATATTTCATTTCTGCTGCCTGTATTTTACTTTTGGTTCTTTGACTCATTATCCACGTTTCACTTCCGTATATTAGTGTTGGTCTGTATATTGTTTTGTATAGTGTCATTTTTGTTTTCTTCGTTATTTATTTGTTGTTCAAAATTATTTTGTTCGTTGCGTGATAGCATTTGTTCGCTGCCTGGATTCTATTGTTTATTTCCTTCTCAAGCCTCCCTTTATTGTCTATTATTGAACCTAGGTATTTGAATGTTTCTACCTGCCCTATCTCTCTTCCATTTAGTGTTATACTTGTTGGCGTGGCATCTTTCGAGATCACCATAATTTTTGTTTTCTCTACGTTTACTGTCATGTTGTGCTTGTTCAATACTTCATTCCATGTATTTAGGTTGAGTTGGAGTTCTTCTTCAGTGTTTGCTAATATTGCAAGGTCATCTGCAAACGCACATTCAGCTATCATAACTTTCGCTAGTTTGTGATGTCCTACCTCTACTTTTTTTGTTTTTCCTTTTACCTGTTATATTATGTTATCTAGGTAAATTATAAATAGCAGTGGGCTCAGTGCTCCTCCTTGTCTAAGACCTTGCGTGGTTGTGAATTCTTCCGATGTTTCGTTGCCTGTCCTTATGTAGTTGTAGGTATTTCTGTAAACACTTTTAATTGCTTCCAGTAGTTGTTTGTTTATTTTCCTTTCCTCCAGTATTTGCCATATCCTTTTCCGCGGCACTCTATCAAATGCTTTTTCCAAATCTATGAAAGCTATAAATAATTTGTTTTCTTGTCCCAGTGTTTTTTCTGTCATCTTTCTTAAAGTGAATATATGGTCTTGCGTTGAGTGCCCTTTCCTGAAGCCGCTTTGAGCCTTCTCCATTGTTGCTTCTTTTGCCTGTCGTAATTTATTTTCTAGTATATAAATATATATATACATATATATATATATATATATATATATATATATATATATATATATATATATATATATATATACATATATATATATATATATATATATATATATATATATATATATATATATATATATATATATATATACATATATATATATATATATATATATATATATATATATATATATATATATATATATATATAACCCTTAATACCACCAACCCCAAAAACTGATACCACCTTCCCGAATAATCTCGCAACCGATCCGTGGTACTCCAAACAAAATCCGGAACCCCGGAGACCACTTTCCACCCCGATCCCGAACCTCCCATATGAAATATACAGTACCAAACCAAATCTAACTCGATTAATTAGCGAAACCGATATAAATACCGGGTCAAGGGCCCACAGAAATCAGTCTAAATCTAGCTCTCGAAACAAGACCTTTGTGGTAGTATGCAAAAACCAACAGAAAGAACTTCCAGTACCGGTGCCAGTCGTATAATAGGTGAGCCAAAAACCATTCTTATTATCAAAACCTAATCCGATATCTGAAGTCGAGTTTTCGCTCAGAGACCTTCCCAAAAACGTTGAGTTATCACGTTTCCGTCACGACGCCCAGCGTCGGTCCGCCAAATATCCGTAAAACCGTTTCAACACATCTCCCGCCTTCCCAAAAGCGTCGAGTTATCACGTCTCCGTCACGACGCTTAGCAGCGGTCTGCCAAATATCCGTAAAACCGTCCCAACACATCTCCCGCATTCCCAAAAGCGTTGAGTTATCACGTTTCCGTCACGACGCCCAGCGTCGGTCCTCCAAATATCCATAAAACCGTCTCAACACATCTCCCGCATTCCCAAAAGCGTCGAGTTATCACGTCTCCGTCACGACGCCCAGCGTCGGTCCACCAAATATCCATAAAACCGACTCAACGCATCTCCCGCATTCCCAAAAGCGTCGAGTTATCACGTTTCCGTCACAACGCCCAGCGTCGGTCCGCCAAATATCCATAAAACCGTATTAGAAGTTTATATACCTGACTACCCGGCCTGCACACCCCCCCACACACACACACCCTACCCCCAAATATTATAAGAAAGAATAGAGTTTAACAAATAGTTTATTTTCTACGAGTATTACATTTTAGTCAATATGCAAAAAAAATTATATACAACATAATTATTACATTTTTACAATTTTACAAATTTTACGCATTTAGCATTTTGATCTTTGCCACAGGCTTTTTTTCGTAAATAATAATAATACTTACTTGTAACCGAATATAAATTGCACCTTTGAAGGTATTCGTTTATGATAGTTCCAGCTTAAAAACGCAACCTTTTTATACCTTAAAACAGAGTAGGGATTGAAAATATAAATAGCAATATACACGCTTTAATTTAAACAATTTTTACATTCGACAACACGACTATTTGTTTAACTTAGCAATAATACACAGTATACATTCCCATAATAAACCAGTGTAACAAAAATCGCGAAGTCAAATCTTAGCATTCCCCCATAACAAAGAAATTTAGGAATACAAAGGTTCGTCATAACAAAGACAGCCTCTCAACATAGAGCACGACCGAATTCCCACGCTGACCAGTAGCTAGCCACAACAAACACACCTGTTAACTTGATTTTTCAAAAGAGGGCATATCAATACATTAGTAAGAACGGACGCAAGTTAAGCGCCATCACACACCTGCTCATAAACCCTGCACTGGCCCACGCATCTCACCAATCGAACTTAGTATTTCACCGTCAACAAGGAGGTGGAAAGTTGCAAATTCGAGTTCCTGGAGCCCGGTTTAGTTTAGAAGACGAATTATTTATACCTTTGTTATTTTCGGGTCAACCATGTGAAAAATTCTTTAGAAATTTGCGTTCGCTAACATCCAAAAACTCAACGATGGTTAATTTTAGTATATTGAATGATTTACATAAATTAACGAGAATCGACATACAAGAAGACATAACAAACGAATTGAATGGTGAATATCAATTCCCGAGATTAGCAAAACTATTTAAAACTTTTGCAGATTTCAAATTACCCAATATTGATAATTAAAGCAAAACATGATGCTTTACTAAGTGCTTCTATATGCGAAATAAGTGTAAATGGTTGTTTTAATACTGATTACACATCATTATGTAAAAAACAAACTGAACATATAGTAAATTTTGAAATTGAAAACGTTAGAGTTAGGTGAAGTTGAATATGATTTAACACCAACAATAAATTTTAACTCAACACCTACAACAGAAAATATGGATGATTTTTACATGATCTCCAGATTAAAAAGCCCCTTAACAGTAAAAAATGTTGGAAATTTGAACGCGACCGAACTACACTTAGATGTAAATTCAAACTTTGTTGCTGTATTATTGGAAGGATCAGATAAGCCACCCATGATTATTCGTAAAAGTACGCTTTGCTGGCTATTACGGAAAACGAGAGACGGAATTAGTTCTGATCGATTACAACGATTTGTTATCGAAAAAGTTACAAATGCAATAACCGATAGAAGTCAATTAGATCCGTCAAAAATAAATAAAGTTAGTTAGTTAGAGTTAGTAGTAGGAGAATGGGTCATATTTCAATATAATAAAAAAATTATTGAAATTCGCATACTAGGATTTAAATATCAGAAAGGTAAAGGCAAGGAACTGAGTTATTCGTTCGAATATGCGCCCATAAATCCTGATATTACCACTAAAAAACGTGGAATATCTGTATTGTGCGATAAATTTAAAATAAACGATAGTGGGAATTTAGAAGCCATTTTTGAAAATGAAGTAATAGATATTCAAAATTACTTAGTAACAATATCGGAACCATTTGTAAATTTAAATAGGAAAGAACTAACGCTAAACACTAAAATTCTGCAATATATTATACATTTTTCATTGCTTTAAGCCGAATAAGTAATACATATTAAAAGGGATGTTTAATAATAGATTTTAATACTGTATATACAAATATAAAAAATGTTTTTAAGAGTAAATTTTATTTATTTTACCTTAAATAATAAACATTTAATTCTTCCATGTACAGTGCCTCACAAAATTATTCGTACAGTTCTGACTTACAAGTATAAAACGATATAAAATATGTTTACGAAAGAAATTTAATTCAAAAAATGTTCCAATAGTATGTCTTTATATATTAAAATTAACTTACAATGATTGGTTACATATATAAATTTTCTAGGTAATAGTTATTTGAACAAAACGAAAAATACTCCAAAAAATGTGACACAAAAATATTCGTACACATATAAATATTTACCAACTACACTAATGTTATAATAATTTAGTACTTAGTAGGGTAACCATTTGCTTTAATTACAGCTTCTAGTCGTCTAGGCATTGATTCCACTAATTTAGATGTTACTGTAGCAGGAATATTTAACCATTCTTCGGTAAGACATTTTCGAAGTCGGGATATGCTTGTTATGGATCTAGTCCTTAGTCGTCTGTCCAGTTCTGACCATAAGTTCTCAATAGGATTAAGATCAGGTGACTGAGGAGGTGTTTTTAGTTGCTTTGGCACATTATATAACAACCATTCCCTAACAATGTGTGCTGTATGTTTGGGGTCATTATCTTGTTGGAACAGATAATTCGCTCCCAATCCAAGTTTAATCGCAGATGGTTGTAGGTTATCCTTAAGAATGGATAAATATTGATTTTTGTTCATTATATGCTTCACAAACTGTAGGTTCCCTACTCCACCAGCAGACATACAGCCCCACACCATCACGTTCCCACCACCGTGTTTCACCGTAGCACATAAATTTATTTTATTTAGTTCACAATTTGGTTTTCTCCACACTATAGGTTTACCGTCTGAACCGAATAAGTTAAACTTACTTTCGTCAGAAAAAATAACTCTATTCCAAAATTCAGGGCCTTCATTTATGTACTGTTTAGCGAACAAAAGTCTCCTCATTCTGTTAACTTTAGAAATATACGGTTTCTTTCGTGCTATACGGCCATTGTACCCAGCCTTCCTCAATGTTCTGCGGATTGTTTCGGTAGAAATAGGTCTATTAATTATTTCTGATATCTCAGATGTCAGATCTTTGATGCATTTCTTAGGGTTAATTTTGATTTGACGCACAATATATTTCTCATTCTGAGGTACTAACAGTTTTTTCCGGCCACGACCGCCTATATTTTTCAATTGACCCTCATTTTTGTATTTGTTTATAATACTCTGAACAGTAGAATGTGTTCTACCAATAATTGCAGCAACTTCTCTTAATGATTTGCCTTGGCATATTAGATTAAGACATATTTTTCTTTCGGCTAAAGTTGTTTCTTGCTTTTTGCGACCCATTTTCTTAGAGTATACGTAAATATGTGTAAGGCAACTAGTACTACCTCAGAATGAGAGATATATTGTAACATTTGAACCATTATGCGCAGTTTATATCCATTATGCGCAGTTAATATCTATTATGCGTAGCTGTACGAATAATTTTGTGTGTACATTCTTGCAAATATTTTGTCTTTATCAAAGTTAAGCATGTTGATCTTATAACTTTTTAAATTTTATCATTATTATTTAATTGTAATGTAAAAGGAAAGTAAATTGATTGATATTGTAAATGAGATATCATTCAAATGCAGTATTTATTTTGATTTATACTTGTAAAATGGAAGTGTACGAATAATTTTGTGAAGCACTGTATGCAATAAATTAAACATATACTCCCGTCCATAAGTTTAATCGCACTTAAATAAATTAGATTTGTGTTGTTTCAAAACTCAAAAACGAGACGATGTAGAAATTTTTTTTCAAGATAGGGTAGTTATGTTATAAATGAAGATATGTAAATAAATTTAACGACGTTTGTTTTGAAAGACAGTGAAATTTTAGATCGGTGATAGTAAAAATATAAGTAATGTAAACAATGCCCTCCAAGAGGAAAAAATGATCTTTGGTCATCTCTTAAAACTATTTGGAGTACTGTTGATGGCCAGTATTTGCAAAAGCTGTGTGATAGACTGCCTCGAATTTGCCAGGCATTATCATTAAATCTAAAGGTGGTCATTTCGACGAAAGTGCGATATAATTTAAATTATTAGTTCGTGTTAATATGTAATAATAAATATGTTTTTTTTTATGGAAATTAAATTAGGTATGTTAAAATTATATATTCCTTTTATTTTTAACAAAAAAAATCTTAGAAAACTGCCATTTCACTATAAAAACCACTATTATATAAATAAATTTAACGACGTTTGTTTTGAAAGACAGTGAAATTTTAGATCGGTGATAGTAAAAATATAAGTAATGTAAACAATGCCCTCCAAGAGGAAAAAATGATCTTTGGTCATCTCTTAAAACTATTTGGAGTACTGTTGATGGCCAGTATTTGCAAAAGTTGTGTGATAGACTGCCTCGAATTTGCCAGGCTATCATTAAATCTAAAGGTGGTCATTTTGACGAAAGTGCGATATAATTTAAATTATTAGTTCGTGTTAATATGTAATAATAAATATGTTTTTTTTTATGGAAATTAAATTAGGTATGTTAAAATTATATATTCCTTTTATTTTTAACAAAAAAAAATCTTAGAAAACTGCCATTTCACTATAAAATTACGCAAGGTGCGATTAAACTTATGGACGGTAGTGTATATGGATGCTCTGGGACAGCCAATATATATATATATATATATATATATATATATATATATATATATATGTATATATATATATATATATATATATATATATATATATATATATATATATATATATATATATATATATATATATATATATATATATATATATATATATATATATATATATATATATATATATATATATATATATATATATATATATATATATATATATATATATATATATATATATATATATATATATATATATATATATATATATATATATATATATATATATATATATATATATATATATATATATATATATAAATATATAACCAAAATCAGCATTCAAACTAACTAATACTCTACAACAGTGGTTCCCAAAGTGGTCCCTACGGACCCCAAGGGGTCCCTGGGATCATTCAGGGGGTCCTTGGAAAATTAAAATCGATTTGGGGGTCCCTGCACAACGTCAGGGGTTCCGCGCAAGGTTTAATATAAAATAAAATAAATGTGACACATTTTTATTAATATGGAAGTTAAAATAAATAACTAGGAATAAATTATTAGCAATTTTTACATCCTAAGTAAAATATAAATATAGACAGGTGCATAAAATACAAGTAATAACAGGCATCGCGGTGAGTCAGGCAGATTTATACTGGAACGCAATACAGTCGATACTTGCACCAACTAGTCTATAATATGAACTATAAAAGAGTGGCGCATCTAATCAACAATTTAGTTCTGTCTTATGCGTGATGTGAAGTGTATACAACAAATTTTCCTAGTCTTGGACAAAAAGAAGTATAATTTTTTGTATTTTTACGCAGATAGCGTACTTTCGTTACGTTAGTATATTTGAATAAAATTGATATCTCTTTAATTTAAATTTATTTAAGCAAAGTTATACTATTGTATAAGTTGATTAAAAAATTATACATCACAGTTATCAGTACAGTAACATTCACTAAGGATTTCTTTTTGATTAAAACTTAAGAAGGGATTGTAAGTTTTTCTAACACAGATGTGTTTCTAAAGAATATATTATTAATGATTCTGTAAAAGTAGTTAGACATATTGGGTATAATAATTCAATATAATGCACCCTAAAGGCGTGTTCAGAGCGAACTAAATAGTAATTAAGATTAGAAAATTACAAATAATAATCTAGTTTGTATTATGACAAGCAAAGCTAGCATTCCATGCAACAAAATTAACACAATGTATGATAAATTTTGATGCTGTGAACGTTAACATTGTATGTTATACAACAAACTGGAATTATTACTTATAATTTCTAAGCTTAAATAATGATTTTTTCGCTGTGAACAATCCTTAAAAGTTATAGCTTGCTATTTTATATTTTTGTATACTTACGTGAATGTTTGGAATTGCTGTATATTACTGTATTATTATATTCTGTTGTTAATTAATTTTGAATTATTTATTACTATTATTGATATATATATATATTTTCCTATATCTTTTTGTGCCCCTTTTTTCAGTTAACAGTATGAGTGAGCCGAAGAAAAAATGCAGACAATACAGTGTTGAATACATGAAATATGGCTTTATTCCGTCACCAGGAAATAGTACTTTACCTTTCTGTCTTCTATGTAATAAAACGATGTCAAACGATTCAATGAAACCTTCTAAGCTTAAGGAACATTTAATAAAAATCCATAGTGACAAAAAAGATAAGGATTTAACGTTTTTTCAAACAATCAAAGAAAAATATTTGAAAACACCGACATTGCAAGAACTCATAGGGGCAACATCTAAGAGAGATGACGATGGACTGCGTGCTTCTTATAATATTTCTTTAATGATCGCGAAGTCCGGAAAGCCGCACACTATTGGCGAAGAACTTATTCTACCAGCTGTAAGTGTATAATACGTACGTAGGTAATACGTACCGTGTTGCACAAACCAGCTTTCGATATTATAAAAAGAATTCCACTGAGTAATCATACTGTACGAAGACGGATCGACGAAATGGCTCAGAGTGTAGAAAACTCTTTATGTGACTACTTAAAAACATCTGAATTCTCTATTCAGCTTGACGAATCAACATTACCAGGAAACGAAGCTTTACTTTTAGCTTATGTGACATTTGTAAAAGAAGAAAAAATTTCCCAAAAACTGTTATTTGCTAAATGTTTGGAAACTGATACGAAAGGTGAAACGTTATTTACTGAATTAAAAAGATTTTTCGATGTAAAAGCTATACCCTTGATTAATATCATCTCCGTTGCTACTGATGGTGCTCCGGCAATGGTAGGACGACACCGAGGCTTTCTGGCATACTTAAAACAAGTTATACCGAATGTATTATCGGTACATTGTGTCATTCAACGACATCATTTGGTCGCAAAAAACCTTAGTGAACGTTTGCATGAATCACTACATTATGTCATTAGAGCAGTTAATAAAATCAAAAGGAGTGCCTTAAATGAGAGATTATTTGCTCAACTTTGTTTGGAAAATGATGATGACTATAATCGTTTACTACTTAACACAGAAGTACGTTGGTTATCTAAAAGTGCATGTTTGGATCGCTTCTATTCGCTCTTCGATTCAGTGTTGGAATTCCTGGAGAGTAAAGACAATGATTTGCGGCACAATTTAATTATCTCAAAAAATGACATCGCTTATATGACTGATTTATTTGCCAGATTTAACGAGAGTAATTTGAAACTACAAGGTGACACATTAAATTTAATCAAAACTAAAAGTGTAATATCTGCCTTTGTTGCAAAACTTTTATTATACAAACAAAACTTGGGAAGAGGAGAATGTTCTCAGTTTCCAAATCTTTCAAAATTGCAAAATAGAGATGAAGATTTGTTTGCTTATTGTCAACACTTAACGGCGCTTCATTCAGACCTTAACCAAAGATTTGAAGACATTCTTCACTTGGGTATTCCCGACTGGGTATTGAACCCTTTTGCAAGTAGTCAAACTCAGAGCACAAAAGCAGATGGATGCATACTAATACAGGAGCAACTTATTGAATTATCCACAAATGAAGAGCTGAAACCAATTTTTAAACAGGGATACGAGAATTTCTGGTTACAAAAACAGATCCCAATTTTATATCCAGCATTATGGGTTATTGTACAGAAGTTGTTGATTGCTTTTCCGTCTTCCTATTTGGTAGAACGTGGATTCAGTGCCGTTATGAGCCTTGTCACAAAAAAAAGAAACCGACTAGATATTAGTACTCGTGGGGATTTGCGGTTGCTACTCACAAACATTGAGCCAGACATAAATGCACTCATAACATCCCATTAAGTTCATCCAAGTCATTAATTATTTTTGTATTTTAAAACCAAAGTTATAAATTCAATAAATACTTCATGAACAAAATATTTTATTTTTACGTCACCATTTACCATTCAAGACATCAAAGTTTAATTTTTAATTTTTCTATTATGCAAGTACATATGTAGTTTTTCACCCAGGGTCCGTGGGAAAGTTTTGACTATGAAAGGGGGTCCGTGGGCCAAAACAGTTTGGGAACCACTGCTCTACAGAAATATTCTGAAATGTCATTTATCTAATTGAGTCTATTTTGCTTTCCTGTCAAAATAGCAGATGATCCGATATTATAAGCTACATGCGAATCAATGGCAACGTAAACAAGATATTTATAAAGTTTCGTAGCATTTCTCTCGCAACTGGTAAATTTGTTGAAGAAATGTTTCAAACAAAAATTGTGCGATATATTAATATCTTTCATTATGAACATAACTATATTTGCCGTAAGTGTAGCCGTTCTAGTGATATTGGAGATAGAAAAAAACATTTATAGAATAAACATGCACTTCCGGTTTGAATATTCTTTTCAAAAAGAAAAACACATCTAGGGCATATACAAGTTTTAAGTTTGAAGTTTCATAATTTTTCGTCCTACAGTTTTGGCCCTACAGCGTTCACAGACTCATACACAGACACACACACACACACACACAGACGTCATTCCGAAAATAGTCACATTCGATTCAGGGAAGGTCAAGACATCATGATTACAAGACTTACTTATTACTTCGTTAAAGAAAGTAAAAATGCATGGAAGAAAATAAAGTTATTTATTCTGCCTTGTTACAGTATAGAAATTCTCATTTAAAACATATCAATGCTACATCGTCACAATTATTGATGGGAAGAATCTGTAAAACAAAATTACCAGTTTGTGATTCAACTCTTGTGGAAGATATAAGTGAGATGTAAAAATTAAGACAAGCAATAAATTTAAAATATTAAAACAATCATGCTAAAGATCTAGCTCCATTGGAGGCAAAGCAAAATGTAACTGTATATGATACTGACTAATATTGTAGTGGCAAACAGTAATAAAAAGAGAATAGAACGCAGTTTTAAGTTAACATAAATGATAGTTTATATTACAACAAATTACTAATACAAGAAGACAAAACACAACTGACTCTACACAACGGTTACTATGACAATGACACTTCTATTTATAAAGCGGGAAGTTCAAATAAAGAGTAAAACAAACGCATTTAACTAACACCCCTTCTCGCTTTTTAACTCTTTTACATTTAGTTACAATTTTGAATATGTAGTCCTTGATGCCCAGTTGTTTGGACATTTGTTGAAATGGCTGCTTGGCCAAAGGTTTGGTCAAGATGTCTGCAATCATTTCTTCTGTTGGACAGTATTCTAACGTGACCAGTTCATGATCCCGCAGGTCGCGAATGTAATGGTGGGAAACATCAATATGTTTCGTCCGCGCACTAGACCTGTCGGATTCCACCATTTTAATGCAACCTTGGTTGTCTTCATGAAGCACAGTGGGTGTGATCAGCGCGATGCCAAGATCGGTGATCAGCTGTTGCATCCACTGTAGTTGTTTGCACGCATGCGACACTGCCACGTACTCCGCCTCGGTGGATGACAGTGCCACAGTGGACTGCTTTCGGCTTGACCAGGCTACGGTGGCGGATCCCAGTTGGAAGGTGTATCCGCTGGTTGACTTCCGGTCGCTCCGGTCGCCTGCCCAGTCTGCGTTGACGAATCCTCGCAGGGTGAGATCTTGTTGAGCACTCAGTACCAACTTCTTTTCACTTGTCGACTTTAAATACCTCATGACGCGCTTTACCGAGTTCCAGTCGCTCTCGGTCGGATGCTCGACGCGTCGGCAGAGAATTCCGACTGCTAGGGAGATGTCAGGCTGGGTTACAGTTGCCAAATATAATAGCGACCCAATCGCTTGTCGGTATCCTGTGTTGTTTGGCAACAGGCTGCTTTCGGTGGTATTTCCCGCAAGAAATCCGGTCTCCAGCTAGTTTTGCTTCAGTCAGGCCAAATTCTTCAATCATTTGTTTGATTTTGGTCGACTGATGAATGGCAGAAACTCCATTCGGTTGTCGCTCAACTTGAATTCCGAGATAATAGTTGATATCTCTCAAGTCCTTCATCTCGAAATTTGCATTAAGTTGGCGTCCGATGTCGGCTGTGATTTCTGGTGTTGCTCCAACGACCATCAAATCATCCACATATAACAGTATGTGCACAGGTGGGCCCTTGCACCCCTTCTTACTAAACAGACAAGGATCTGCTCTACTCTGATGGAAGCCGATGCCAGACAGAATTTCGACCGCGGTCTTGTTCCAGGTTCTGGCGGCCTGCTTTAGTCCATAAAGACTCTTGTGTAGCCGCAGCACACAATCCGCGTTGTTCTGGTCAACAAATCCTTCCGGTTGTTCCATATAGAGTTCCTCGATTAACTTGCCGTTCAGGTAGGCACTTTTGACGTCCAGGTGCCTGACGTGTTGTCGCTTTGCTCCGGCGTACGCCAGCAAAACACGAACCGTATCGTGTTTCACCACTGGTGCGAAGGTATCCTCGTAGTCGATTCCTCGGCTCTGGGTGAAACCTCTCGCAACCAGTCGTGCTTTGTGGGTGTTGATGGCCCCCGAGCCGTCAAGCTTTTCTTTAAAAACCCACTTGCAGGTAATGGCTCTTTTTCCTGGTGGTAATTTAGCCAATTCATAAACATTATACTTACGAAGCATGTTAATCTCGGCATCAGCTGCTGCCACCCACTGCCGTCGTTCGCGCTCCGGCAGTCGCAGCATGTCGGACCAGTTCTACGGCTCCACCGATTTGGTGACGTTGCACGCAACGTTGCCGTACCGACTTGACGGCTTTCCCTGGGTTTCGCGCTGAGATCGACGCACTTGTGGGGTGAGATCCGGCATCTGCAATACCCCTTCTGGTTCTGGAGAACTCGGTGGCTCTGAAGTCAACACTTCTGACTCCAACTCTTCCGGTTTTACAACCGGTGATTCATCGCGAGCTTCTTCGTTTGATAGGCCGTCGTCGTCGACTGACTCATCGTCGCTATCAACCCGCACGATGACTGGCTCTGAAGTAGTTTTGTCGACTTCCGGTACCGCAACACCGTCGACTGTCGGCACTGCTGGCGTGTTGCTATAGATAAATCTAACCGATGATGCAATGCGCACTTTGTCTGCCGAAACCAGTATTCTATAACCTTTAGAATGACTGTCATAGCCGATGAGGACTCCCTCGACGGCCTTCTCATCTCCCTTCCTGCGCTGGCTGTCAGCGACGTGGATGAAGGCTTTGCTTCCGATGACCTGCAGATGACTGAGATCTGGCTTCTTACCCCACCACAGCTCATACGGTGTCTTGTCCGCCGTCGACGAAGGCAGCCGATTTTGGAGATAAGTGGTTGTGGACATGGCCTCAGCCCAGTTCTGCCACGGAAGATTCGCCTCTAGCAGCAAACAGCGAGCCATCTCGGTGATGTATCGATTCTTCCGCTCCGCTCGGCCGTTCTGCTCTGGAGTATACGGTGTGGACGTTTGGTGCTCAATCCCTTTTTCACGCATGAAATTGTTCAGCTCCGCTGTACAATACTCTGTTCCGTTGTCCGAACGTACCGTCTTGACTTTCCTTTCCAACTGATTCTCCACTAGAGCCACATAATTGATGATGGCTCCGGCCACTTCACTTTTGGCCTTCACCGGCCTAGTCATGTCGAATTTTGAGAAATCATCGATGAACGTGACTAGAAAACGATTGTCTCCTGCAGAAGGAACCTCCATCGGTCCCATCACGTCGGTATGGATCAGTTCAAGCAGTCGTGTGGCCCGTGAGTCACTCGGCGGGTAGTGCTTTTTCGTCATCCCCCGAATACACACCTCACACTTACTGCTGTCGTGTTTGGAGTCGGTGGATAAATCGATTCCCGTCGCCAGTTCCTTATAGACCAAGCGCTGGATGTCTGTTGAGTCTCTATGTCCCAGCCTACGGTGCCTGATTTCGGCTGAAGCTCTGGAACACCGGTCGTTGACCTTTGGTGAACTGCGCCTGGACTCTCCTGCACTACCTGGTACAAATTTCCTTTCTTCTTGGCGTACATCACCAAGTATCGTCCGCTCTTGGTAAAGATGAAGCTGTACTTTGGGCAGTGGAGCAATTTCGATGTTACGTTGAAGCGTTGCGCTTTAAGGTCGTTACTGACCATGCGTCCCTTCTGTGGCTGAATACGTTGAAGGACCCTCAAAGTAGACTCGCTCGCTGGGCTCGCAAGATTCAGACATATGACTTTGAGTTTGCATATCATAAGGGCAAACTACACGCTGTACCCGACGCTCTCTCGCGCAGTGTGGGTGCACTATCCATTACAGACACGGATCAGGATCCTTGGTATCGGAACCTGGTGAAGGGGTCCGTAAGCACCCTGAGCAATTCCAATATTGGAAAAACAGGGACAGTAAATTATTTAAATTTTGCAAACCTGTTAACTTTGCCACTCTTGACGAGGATCCTTGGAAAAGTGATTCCTGTCAATCTTCGACCCCAAGTCCTACAGGCTTGTCATGACGCACCCACGGCGGGTCATATGGGCATATTTAAGACGCAACGTCGCTTTGCGTCTCAGTACTACTGGCCTAAAATGGCTTAAGAGGTTAGTCACTATGTGCGCAGCAGCGAGGTCTGCCAAGCGTTCAAAGTAAAACAGCGACTCCCGGCCGGTCTGTAGGGGGCGCGAACAGTCTCTCGTCCATGACAGTATTTATGTACGGATCTGGTAGGCCCACTGCTTAAATCGAAGGCACAGAAACGATACATTCACATAGTGTCGAATATGTTTACGAAATATTCCATGTTCTTTGCTCTCAAAGATGCGGACAGTAAATCTCATAAAAATTGTTGAAGAGCAAATTTTTCTAATTTTTGGCGTACGCGATGTTCTCCACACCGACAATAGACGGCAATTCATTAGCCGTGAGTTTCGTCTGTTCTTGGAGTCATACCAAGTGGAACTGCAGCTGAACCCCAAATACCATCCGTCCGCGAATCCCACTGAGCGAGTCAACCGTGTCCTAAAAAACTATGATCGCTGCTTACGTACAAGAAAATCACCGCGAGTGGGACAAGTACTTATCTAAATTTCGTTTTGCGTTGTCCACGGCAATACATTAGTAGGTAACTGGATTTTCTCCTTCCTTCTTAATGTTCGGTCGTGAACTGAACATTCACGGAAAGCTGCCAGCCGCGACGCCTGCGGATCTGATACAGTTTGCAACGTCACGCAACCCACTTGACACAACTGCAAGAATTGCAAGCCAACAATCGCTATAAGCCTCATCTCGCGTATGAGAAAAATAGTCGGCATTACAACCTACGTCGCCGACAGGTTAACTTCTTCGTCGGAGAAGTCGTGTGGAAACGAAACCCGGTGCTGTCAGACGATGGATCGTACTTTGCGGTCAAGTTAGCGCCCAAGTTCATAAAGTGCTGGATCTCCAAACGCCTCTCCAACACCCGCTATGAGCTGGAAGATTTTACACATCGAAACCTCGGAGTTTAACATGTTTCTAGCCTAAAACTGCATCAGGAACGCTAATTTAAAAAAAAGTGCTTTCTCAGATCTCTGAAGCATTTTCTCTTCTTTTTACGGTTGAAGGGGGGATGTAACGATATCTGGCCAATCTCGCCAAAATGGGATTTTCTGGTACAGCTAGGTCCATCTTGAGTTCGTGGAGGACGACGTATGGGGGAGCCTGAAGTTAACACGGCTAAGGAAATCATTGGGACCCTGTTTTCTACGCGCCCAAGATATGTATGGAAGAAAACTTACGGAGAGCGAAATTTCTAAGGCAGGCAGGCCAGAAACTAAAACTTAAAAAGCACCAGGACTTGACAGCGTACCTCCAGAAATAATCAAATGTGTTGTGAGCAGCAATAGTGACTGGCTAGTCACCCCACTAAATGACCTCTTTGCGGAAAACCATTTCCCAAACAAATGGAAAACCGCAGAACTTGTACTTATCCCTAAACCCGGAAAAGAAGATCCAACGGATGCATCCTATTATAGACCGCTTTGCCTCCTCAGTTCCATTAGTAAACTGTTCGAACAAGTGATCCATAATAGGATAACACAACACCTAGAGGCAAACATAAATCTATCAGATTCCCAATTTGGTTTCAGGACGGGAAGGTCGACTGTGGACGCCCTGAAAGCCATCACAAATAGCGCCAGGGAGGAGATGACCAAAGGCAAGGGGAGAAAACTCTGCGCCTTAACCACCATAGACATCAAAAATGCTTTCAACACGGTACCGTGGGGCGGCATACGAAATGCATTAAAAAAGAAGAGAGTACCGGCTTATCTCTCCAACATGATCGGGTCATACCTCCACAACAGGGTGATTAAATACAAAGGCATTGAACACCACATGACCTGCGGAGTCCCACAGGGCTCTGTTTTGGGACCACTTCTGTGGAATCTATTTTACGATGGCATCCTATGCCTCCCGGTACCCCACGACACAAGGCTCTTAGCCTTTGCTGACGACCTGGCCATACTGGCCAAAGACAAGAAGGTTGATTCTTTCTGCTGGAAGGTCAACACGGTAGCCGCAGACGTAGAGCAGTGGATAAATGCCCATGGCATGGAAATTGTCCCGACCAAGACCGAAGTAATCCTACTTTCGGGCAGGCCATAATGCTACATTCCGGGTTGCCGAGCAAAACATAATTCCAAAAAGCATCATTAAATACCTAGGGGTACATTTGGACAAAAGCCTAACTTTCATTCCACACGTTAGGAATGCAACAAAGAAAGCGGAAAAAAACTATAATGGCCCTCAGGAAATTGTTTCCTAAAATAAATGGACCAACAGAAGGCGAACGGCGCATACTGGCATCGGTGGCACACAGTATTATCATGTATGCGGCTCCAGTATGGGGTGACGCTCTACGATACCAAAATTGTAAAAGGATGCTCGACAGAACAAACCGCAAGCTGGCAATCGCCATAGCACGTGGCTACCACACGATATCAGGGGAGGTAGCGGAGATGTTGGCACGTCTAGCGCCCATCCCGATTCAAATTTATGAAAGATTAAAAGGGTACAAGTGTAGCAAGGACGTCCAAAAAGAAATAAAGAACGAAAAAACAAGGGCATGGCAGAACAAAACAAGGGCGGCTGATAATAGAAATACCTGGGCACACAAACTCATCCCAGACATCACACAATGGGTAGATAGGAAACATGGCGAAATTAGTTACAGACTGACGCAAATGATCAGCGGGCACTGCTGCTACCAGACGTATCTGAAGCAAATAAAGCGTGCGGACGAAACAACGTGCATGTTCTGCGACATAGAGGACACGGTAGAGCACACACTCATAGTCTGCAAAAAGTGGCAACAAGAGCGTTCCCAGGCCGAAATGGACCTAGGCATAACGATATAGGACAGCAACATCATTGACACTATGGTCTCCAACGAGGCAAATTGGGAAACCTTAAACACACTCATTGAAAGTATAATAGTCCAAAAAGAACAGGAAGAAATGAGAAGGAAGATGACCTAAGAATCACAGACAGCTGCGCACTGGTGATGTAATGTGCAAACGGTTCCACAGTGCGTTGGGCGGACAGGGATGAGAGAGTTTAGTGGGTTCAAGTCCCACACTACCTTTTCCCGTCAGGGGTCATCCAATACTCGTCACGAGTACGATGATTGGTGTGCATGAGCAGTCTCTCCAACCCTCCAAACATAAAAAAAAGGTCCATCTGGGCTATTTTTCCAGAAACACAAAATAGGGGTGCAAGGTCAGGGGTCAGTTGGAGGTCAGACACTTAGGCTGACAAGGGCCAGACGTGGCTCATTCGTACTTCAGTCGTTGGTTTTCGTTTTCTTCGCGTGCGAGAAATGGTCGATCCTGCCGAAATCAGAATTGTTTTCGTCGAAGCTGCCTTCTAAGTTAATTACCATTTTGCTATTTATTTAGTCGACCGAGGTACTTAATTTGAAAGTCACTTCGACTCTTGCCGCCATCCTCCTCATTCGTGACCGTAATCGCACGTTCAGCATAATAGTTATTTCTTTTAGTTATTTATATTATTTATTCTGTTATATAATTTATGGTTAATCAGTTGTTGTTATTTAGTTGCCCAGCGTCGGTCCGCCAAAAACCCGTAAAACCGTCTCAACTCATCTCCGCATTCCCAAAAACGTCGAGTTGTCACGTTTCCTTCACGACGCCTAGCGTCGGTCCGCCAAATACCCGTAAAACCATCTCGACACATCTCCCGCATTCCCCGAAGCGTCGAGCTGTCACGTTTCCAGCGCGACGCCCAGCGTCGGTCCACCAAAACCTATAAAACCGTCTCATCCCATCTCCCGCATTCCCAAAAGCGTCGAGTTGTCACGTTTCCATCGCGACGCCCAGCGTCGGTACGCCAAAAACCCATAAAACCGTCTCAACACATCTTCCGCATTCCCAAAAGCGTTGAGTTATAACGTTTCCGTCACGACGCCCAGCGTCGGTCCGCCAAAAACCCGTAAAACCGTCTCAACTCATCTCCGCATTCCCAAAAACGTCGAGTTGTCACGTTTCCATCGCGACGCCCAGCGTCGGTCCGACAGAAACCTTGTAAAACCGTCCTAACACCTCAAACAAGAAACGTCGAGTTGTCACGTTCTTGTCGCGACGCCCGGCGTCGACCCATTTTATTCCCATAAAAACAGTAATTATAAATAAAAGGAAAATTGAAGCCCACTATACATTGTTTTATTTCTGAGAACCCTTCCATCTCCAGATCCCGCTATCCGACCGTTGGCGCCCGAGCAAAATAACGCCAACATTTTGCGTCGAGCCTGCAATAACTCGTCACACCTTATATAAATGAATGGGTGGAAAATTATACCAATACCAATTTGTAATGGTTTTGAAGTACTAACTATCAAAACTAACCAATACTCTACAGAAATATTCTGAAATGTCATTTATCTTATTGAGTTTATTTTGTTTTCTTGTCGAAATATTGACAGGCGCAGATGATCCGATTAATTAAGCTACATACGAATCCATGACAACGTAAACAAGATACTTATGATTTTTAGTAGCAATTTTCTCGAAACTGGTACTTTTCTTGTAGAAACTTTTCAAACAAAGTTGGGCGAAGTATTAATATCTTTCATTAAGAACATAACGATTTTTGCCGTAAGTGCAGCCGTTCTAGAGATATTGGAGATAGAACAGAAAATGCATAAGTAAACATGCACTGCCGGCTTGAATATTCTTTTCAAAAATAGGAGGTACACAACTAGACCGTATACAAGTCTTAAGTTTGAAGGTTCATAATTTTACGTTCGACAGTTTCGGCTCTAGAGCGTTCACACACACAGACACATACACACACAGGAAGCTTAAAACATGTATATCCGTTGAAATCTCGAGTTCGATTTTTTTGGTGATCTTACTTATTACATCGTAAAAAGGAAGTAAAAATGATAAATTTTAAAACACAATTTTCTCTTCATTATTTGAACATAATAATTGACTGTATTGAAGAAGACTGTAAACGAATGAGAATATTTCGAAAAAAACGAGCACAGATACGGAAAAAATATCTCAATCTTGTGATTGACAATGAAAGAGATATGCTTGTACAAAATAGGTTGATAAGAAATCAATTGATATATTTGATGTACAGGGAACAATAAAAAAACGATTATGGATAAAAAAGGAGTAGCGACTGGTGGCACAACATCGTTCTCAAGAAATTTAACAATAACGATTGGCTAGAGAATTTGCGAATGTCGAAAAATACTTTCAATTTTATCTGTAACGAATTGGATGACCATTTAAGTTCACAACCAATAGTTTTAATAGAGCCTCTTTCAGTTGCAAAGAACGTAGCAATTGCAATCTATAAATTAACCTCTTGTAGCAAGTAAAAAATTGTGGCTATCCAAATTGGTGTTGGCAAAAGCACTGTACACAAATGTCTACATCAGTTTAGTAAAGCATTAATTTAAAAATTCAGGCAAAAATATTTAAAACTACCAGATAACACTGTTGTAGAAGAGAGCATCAAAATTTCAAAAAATATGTGGAATTGCAAATGCTATTGGTGCAATAGATGGAACTCATATTCCGATTTTATAGTGAAGGGTACAGAGATTTCACAAATCGAAAAGGTTGGCCATCTGATAACATGCAAGCTGTTATTGATGCGCAGTACAAGTAAGTAAAATTAATCACTATATTAAATTAATGATTATATATATATATATATATATATATATATATATATATATATATATAAATATATATATAAACATATATATAAACATATATATATATATATATATATATATATATATATATATATATATATATATATATATATAACACATGGGCTGAAAAGTCCCGGGCCTAACACATAGATGGCGCTAGTTTTATTACAGTCACCATTTTGTCAGTTAGTACTAACCTTCACAAAACAGCTGTTAAAATTTCATGACATTCTATTCATAAGTTTATGAGTTATTGTGCTAAGAGTGACGCTACTTTTGTTATTTTCAAAACAATGGATCAAAAACAATTTCGTGTTTTAATTTTACACTGCTTCTTGATGGGCAAAAATGCCGTTCAAGCGAAGCAATGGCTTGAAAAGTGTTATGGGGACTCCGCTCCATCAGATACAACAATAAAACGTTGGTTTGCTGACTTTAAACGTCGTCGTAGAGACACCGATGATGCAGAACGCAGTGGACGTCCAAATGAGGCGGTAACACCAGAAAACATCAAAAAAATCCATAAAATCGTTTTGAATGATCGAAAAGTGAAGTTGCGTGAGTTAGCTGACATCGTAAAGATATCAAAAGAACGTGTTGGCTTTATATTGCATCAGCATTTGACTATGAGAAAGCAGTATTCAAAATGCGGTGCCGCGTTTGCTCACTGTTGACCAAAAACAAGAACGTGTTGATGATTCTGAGCAGTGTTTGGCCATGTTTAAACGTAACAAACCGGAATTTTTGCGTCGATATGTGACAATGGATGAAACATGGATCCATTACTTCACTCCGGAATCAAAACGATCGTCATCTGAGTGGACAGCAAGGGGTGAGCCTCGTCCAAAGCGCCCGCAAAAAAAAAAATCGTTTTAAAAATACTCCCACATTTTTACCCGTTGGTTTACTGACCCCCCTAATTTGTATTTTGATAATCGAACTTATGAATGAATATTTTCAATAAATTAGTTTTTCACTAAATAACGCAACAAAAAAAAAAAATTCAGGATAAAATTTGCATTACTGAGAGTTGTTGCTGAAAAAGTTCTTTGTATATTTAATATAAAGATATATGTAATTTAATATATTTAATACAAATATATACATTTTGACACGAATCAAAATACGACGTTTACAAACGTTGCAATGGGTTTTAAGCCATATTTTTCGATAATTTGACCGTTGCGATAATCTGAATTTCCGATAAAATGCTATCGGCTCCAACTACCGGCGGCTCGCGCTCACGTGGGTGTGGCGTGCGCGTTCGTATTGGCGAAATAAACTGTCTACAATATGCGGGTTGGGTTTTTGTTAGTCGATCTCTACAACCCTTGTCAATGCGTGTCACGAGTAGGTGCGCGGTGTTGCGTAGTTGGCGATAGAAGAAGGAAGCTGGCGACAGGTAGGCCGCGAAATCTTCTCGCTAGAAGGCCGACTCCGTTTCCGGCCAGTCGTGGCGACGACAGCGCCTATCCCTGTAGCGTCCCGTGGGGCGAAGTAGGTGGCCGGCCAGTCGTCAGCTGCTAGTGGCACAGCGTTGCCACTCGCGCATGCCCATAGATTGGCAGCCTGCCGCTGTGGTACATGGGCTCGAACTGCGCGCCGGCCGCGGCCACCCACGCAACTAAAGGCCGAAGTTAGCCACTTCGAAGTGAAGTTAGCCACGCGTTGTATCAGATGTCAAGCGCGCAGCACATCTTAACATCGTTACAAAGATCATTTTTCTCTTTCACGTGATTACACAAGTAGTTCGATATGTCTGGCAACATCAATCCAAGTATTTTTCTTAATTGTTAATACTTGTCATCAAATTACGGGTGACAAATAACCATCGAAACGAGAAATGTTACAAGTTATCTTTTATAACACTCGTGTCAACAAATTACTTTTACGAGAAAGTGCTCGAAAGGTCGTCAGAGAAATTGTAGTTTGCTGGATGAAAGCCGGATTGCCCACACAGACAGAACAAAAGATGGTTGAAAAATTAGAAAAATTACATACGGAGTGGAGTGCTGTTGTAAAACATCGAGGAAAATCAACAAATCAAATTAAAGAAAAACAGTTTAATTCTTCACTGGATGATTTGCTTGACATCGATCACGCCAACGTTTTGAGTGATGTTTCAGCATTTCGAGCAAGATTTTTGCTGAATCAACGAACAATTGATCGACCGGGTAACTTGAGTGATTTAGGACCTGATATTCAGAAAGAAGAAAGTCATCGGTTGAATCTACCAAAAAAGTTATCTAAAAGTTTTTTTTTTTTTTTTTTAATTTCGATTTGATTTACAACTGACCAAGAGGTCATCCAGCAAATTTGGTAATTAGATGTAACATGTGAGTGGATGGCTCCCAGCGGAGGATCCACATTATTTATATTTTATATTGTATAGTACAGAGTTTTAGTGTGTAAATTTTAGGTCAAGTGGGTTTGTTCTTTTGAGTCTTCGCACGTCGTCTTCGTTGTTGAGCAGGTTTACAGCGAGTTCGTTTGGGTGGTAGTTTAATTTGTTTTCGTATGTGGTGGCAAATTTTTTTATTTGCTCACTGACAGTTGTGATTTTTAGGTCTTTATGTAATGTTTTGTTGTTTACGTACCAGGGTGCGTCGGTGATTATACGTAGTGTTTTATTCTGGAACCTCTGTATTATGTTGGTGTTAGATTTTTTGGCGCAACCCCAGAGCTGGATGCCGTATGTCCAGATGGGGGTTATGATAGTTTTGTACAGTAATATTTTGTTCTCGAGTGTAAGTTGGGATCTCCGGCCGATAAGCCAATACATTTGTCTAACTTTTAAGTCGAGGTGTTTTCTCTTGGTTTTGATGTGTTTCTGCCAAGTTAATCGTTTGTCCAGGTGCATGCCCAGATATGTAACTTCATCCTTTGTTTCAATTAAGTTGTTATTTAATTGGATTGGGGGGCATGTTATTTTCTTAGTTGTGAAGACGGTGTGTGTGGTTTTTTTCTCGTTAATTTTTATTCGCCATTTTTCAGCCCATTGTTCGATTTCGTTCAGCGCGTTTTGCAGAAGTTCAGTTGACTTTTCCGGGTTTTCGTGTGATACTAGAATAGCTGTGTCATCTGCGTAAGTGGCAGTGGTGGCTTGGTCAGAGCATGGTAAGTCCGCAGTGTACAGCTGGTATAGCAACGGTCCAAGAACGCTGCCCTGTGGGACACCGGCTTTTATTAGGTGCAGCTTTGAGTATGCGCTTTCATATCTTACTTGGAAGTATCTTTCTTGCAGGTATGACTTGAAGAGAAGAAAGTATTGGTGGGGTAGTAGGGACTTGATTTTATGGAGTAGGCCCGTATGCCAGACCCGGTCAAAAGCTTGACTTATGTCAATGAAAGCTCCCGAGCAGATTTTTTCGTTTAGGATACTATTTTCGATTACACTGACCACACGGTGAACTTGGTGGATAGTCGAATGTTGTTGTCTGAATCCGAACTGGTGGGGTGGAATGATGTTGTCGTCTTCGATGATGGGTTGAATTCTTTTAAGAATTAGTTTTTCTAGCAGTTTCGATGGAATGGGAAGCAGTGAGATTGGCCTGTATGAAGTGACTTCGTGTGCCGGTTTACCTTTATTTTTGTATAGGGATGATCTGCGCGAGTTTCCATTGGGTAGGGAAGTATCCGATTCTTAGAACTGCGTTGAATATTTGTGTTAGAGCCACGGTGGACTTTTTAGGTAATTCCTTTAAAACTTTGGCATTAATTAAGTCGAGTCCCGGAGATTTTTTATTTTTGAGGTTTTTTATTTCGGTTCTTACTTCGGCAGGTGTAATGTATTTAATTGGGGAGTCTAGTTGTAGAGGGGCGGTTAGGGAGTCTTCAATACTTTTTTCCTCTTCTTTTGTGATGGTAGAGCTATTGGGTGTGAATGTGTGCGATAGGTGTTCTGCGAATTCTTCTGCTTTGTCGGAATCCTCTCTGGCCCATGAGCCGTCTTTTTTCTTTATGGGGGGGATATGTTGGGTTGGGCGTTTTAGTCTTTTTGTCGCCTTCCAGAGTGAGTAGTCACATTCTGGGGACGCGGATAAGTTGTATAGGTAGTCTTGAAAGGTTTCGTTTTTTATGTTCCGTGTTAGTTCTTTAATCTCTTTACATAAGCGATTGAAATTGCTTTTATCTTGTGGGTGTCTTGAGAGTTGCCACTTTTGTCTGCTTTTTCTTTTTTCTGCAATTTTATCGCGCAGTATTTTTGGGTAGGGGACATTATTTTTATTTTTGACTTGTGAGGTTGGTGTAGATTTCCATGCGGCTGTTTGGATAAGTTTCGTGAATTGGTTGGCAGCTGCCTCGATGTCGTGAGGAGTTACAAGTGGGATATGAAGGTCAGTGTTTTCTTCGAGAGACTTTCGAAAGTTATTCCAATTAGTTCTTGCATTACATAGGACTGGTGGGCAGTCTTTGACTATTACTGATGAGCTTATCGTTGTAATAACAGGAGTGTGATCTGATGAGAGTTCATAGCTTGCTTCGATGTTGGTGTAGTTATTAGCCATGCCCTTGGTTATAAAAAAGTCAAGGAGGTCCGGGACTTTTTTAGGGTCTGTTGGCCAGTATGTTGGTTTCCCTGTGCTGACGTAGTTGTAGTTGTTGGCCACGATAGCTTTTTCTAGTTCCCGTCCTTTGGGATTGGTCAATCTGGAGCCCCATCGGGGGTGTTTTGAGTTAAAGTCCCCGCCAGTGATAAACTTATTACCCAGTGTGTTAAAGAATTTCTCGAAGTCTGCTTTTTTGACGGAATGTTTTGGGGGGCAATAGATGGCAGATATAGTAGTTAGGCCGTGCGGTCCTTTTACCTTGATGCTTGTAGCCTGTAGAGTTTCTAGTTCGTATTTCTCTATTTCGAAGTGCGCTATTTTTTCCCTTATCATTAGTGCAGTTCCGCCGTGAGCTGTTCCATCTGGGTGGTTTGTGCAGTATGTTTTGTAGTTAGGTATTTTAAAATAATTTCTATCAGTAAAGTGGGTTTCTGATACGAGTAGCACGTCAAGCTTTTCTTCATTAATAAATATTTCGACTTCGTTGCGGTGTTGCGCCAGTCCGTTGGCGTTCCAAGCAGCTATTCTTAGTGTACTAGCCATTACTTTTATTAACAATGGCGGTGAGAAGGTTAATTATTTGGCCGTTTTGTTGCATAATCATGTTGAACATGGATTCCAATTTGCTGAAGATTTGTATAAGCGTAGGATTGTGTAAGTTTGGGTTGGTGTCGTGGGTGCAGTCAGTGTCGTTTGGCTGGTTGTTTGTGGCTGCTGCATATGTGGTGTTTTCTTGTGTGTAGTTGTGGATACGATTTGCTCTTGAGCTGTTTTGTTGGGCTGTGTTGTTTCTCAATTTTTGTAAGTCTTTATATACGGAGCAACCCTTATAGTTGGCAGGATGGGGCCCGGCACATTGAATACATAACGGTGGTTCGTTGGGGTTTTTAGTGCATTGGTTAGTTGGGTGATTTTGTGCGCATTTGACACAATAGAACGGTTTTTTACAATATGATTTCGTGTGCCCATAATCCTGACAGCGCATGCACTGTGGAATATCTTTTCGTTTTCTAGGTGGTTCAATTGTGACTTTGGTGCTGAGTAGGTATTTTACATCGTAGATGGTCTTGTTGTTGACGTCTGGTTCCAGGTCGACAAAGAACAGAGGGAGAGGCTCTTTTGTTTTCCAGTTTCTGATGTTAGAAATGGTTCTAATTGGAAAACCTTTTTCTGTTAGGGCTTCTTTGATTTCTTCAACTGGTACAGATTGGTGGATATTTTTGATGACTATTCGGTAGGCTCTGCTTTCGCGAGGTTGATAGGTGTGGTAAGATATATTGTTACTGTCTAGCAAGTGTATCAGAGAACGGTAGGCGACAGGTGTGAGAGTGTTTATTTTTACGGTGTTGTTTGACATGGTTTTGCAGACGAATTCTTCTTTTTTCAGGCTGGTTTCTAGACTTGCAAGCATTAGAGGAAAGTTTGTTACGTTTTGTACGAAGACTGGTGGAGGGTTTGAGTTTTTAGCAGGATTTTCGCTGTCTTCATTGTTCAGACTTGAGAATCTGTTGTATGTATCGGTAGTTAGTGTGTTTGAAGTAGTGTTGTTACTTCGTTTATGTGTTGTTTCTGCAGGGTTGTCGTTTTTATTATCCAGTGCACGTTTACCTGGTCGTCTCGAGGGTACTGTTTGCCAGGGGATTGCGTCGTCTAGTGAAGTATTTGAAGGCGAGCGCTCAATTGCATTTATTTGGGAGTTCAGTGCTGATATTTGCGATAAAGAGAAAGCTGGATTGTTCGGGTTATTTATTGTATTTAAGCCCATAATCATGGGTGTAGTTCTGGGTGTTCTTTGCGCGTTTGTTTGCGTGTAGATACCTGATGCTGCAATGGTTGTTACCGTGCTTGTGGTTGTGAGAGTGTATGAAATAGCGTTGAGGCCTCCGCTTGTTTGTTGCATTGTTCTGAGGTTTTCGTCTGTCAGAGTGAAACTAACCACAATTTACACTTTAGTCACTGACACTTGTTGCTTGGCACTATTCGCTGTCCACTAGCACTTTAGCACTAGAGTCACTAGCACTGGTCTGGTATTCACTTTACTGGTAACTGATCACTGTTCACAACACAATGTGACAGGGATGTTACGTGATAACTACGGAGCTTAGGAGACACGTCCGACCACTACCGTAGTTGGTGTGTGAATGATCTAAAAGTGAAGTCGATAAACAACTCTATGGTGTGTATTTTTAAGTTTTACATAACAATTAACCATTCTGGTTTATTAAAAGATAAATATTTGTTTAATGAAACTAATCTGATATACATCATTTATTAGCGTGTCCTGGAACTATCTTCGAGCGAAGGATCAACCAGTCAAAGCCAAGTTTCGGGGTTTATTCAAATGTTTTCTTCGAAGAAAGTTCGTTTGAAAACGAAGTACCGATGTATGAAGCTGGACCTTCAAAACCGAAGCAGTATCGAGCAACTATGAATGTGATGACCGAACGTCTCATGGCCGTTTTAGACAAATGTAAGCTCAGTTCAAGAAATAGTGTTCATGAAATCGCAGCGGTAGCAGAAGCTCTTCATGTTGATGTCGCGTTATTAAATATTAATAATAAATTTCGATCGATCGATATCGCAATCAACTACGGGAAATGAGAGCTTTGAATATAAAGAAGCACTTAGTAATGTCGAATTAGATGCTGCTGTTCTGCATTGGGACGGGAAACTTTTACTGGGTATACTCAAACGCGATAAAGTTGTAGACAGATTACCTGTTGTGATATCTAATGATGATACTGAAAAGCTATTAGGTATTCCAGCATTGAAAGATGGGAAATGAAGAACTCAAGCAAACGCCATACATGATGTTCTTGTAGATTGGGGTCTATCAGATGTTGTGATACTACGGCTTCAAATCTAGGTCATGTAAATGGCGCGGCGACTTTATTAGAGCAGCTACTCGAAACCGATATCCTGTATCTCCCTTGTCGGCACCACATTATTGAAATTATTTTGGGAAGTGTTTTTGACGAAAAAATGCCGCCTACGACTGGTCTCGATGTGCCAATATTCAAGCGATTTCAAGCTTTTTGGCCGCAAATAGATCCGACTAAATTCTGTAATGGAATTGATGATGATGTGAAGAAATTTATAACACCGACTAATGTTGAAGAAATCAACAACTTTGTCAGCCAACATCTTGAAATCGCTCAACCAAGAGATGATTATGCGGAATTCTTACAATTATCACAGATTTTCCTTGGCAAAGTTCCATTTTCCGCGGTCAAATTTCATCCACCGGGGGCAATCCATCATGCGCGGTGGATGGCGAAGGCAATTTATTGTTTGAAAATGTATTTGTTTCGGGACAGTTTCAAAATGACAGCGAAAGAAATAACATCGATAAGAGAAATTTGCGTTTTCATTGTACTGGTATATACCAGTACAATGAAAACGCAAACATATTGTGCAACCTTGGTTTACCGCTCCACTTGCGATCGCCGCACCTAATCACGATTTACTGTTTCTGAAAAAGCTGCATGAATACAGGAACATTACCGAAAAGGTATCTGCTGTGGCTATCCGAAAGTTTCAGAACCACTTATGGTATCTGAATCCTGAATTAAGTGCTCTGGCATTCTTTGATGAAAATGTTACGGTAAATATATATATAAAAAAAAAAATATATATATATATATATATATATATATATATATATACATATATATATATATATATATATATATATATATATATATATATATATATATATATATACATATATATATATATATATATATATATATATATATATATATACATATATATAATATATATGATATATATATATATATATATATATATATATATATATATATATATATATATACATATATATAATATATATGATATATATATATATATATATATATATATATATATATATATATATATATATAAGCGTCGAGTTATCACGTTTATATATATATATATATATATATATATATATATATATATATATATATATATATATATATATATCATATATATCATATATATATATATATATATATATATATATATATATATATATATATATCATATATATCATATATATATATATATATATATATATATATATATATATATATATATATATATATATATATATCATATATATCATATATATATATATATATATATATATATATATATATATATATATATATATATATATATACATCTCCCGCATTCCCAAAAGCGTCGAGTTATCACGTTTCCGTCAGGACGCCCAGCGTCGGTCCGCCAAATATCCATAAAACCGTCTCAACACATCTCCCGCATTCCCAAAAGCATCGAGTTGTCACGTTTCCACCGTGACGCCCAGCGTCGGTCCACCAAAAACTCCGTAACACAGTCCTAACACCTCAAACACGAAACGTCGAGTTGTCACGGTCTCATCGCGACGCCCAGCGTCGGCCTATTTATTCCCATAAAAATAGTGATTATAAATAAAAGGAAAACTAAAGCCCACTATAAATTATTTTATTTCTGAGAACCCTTCCATCTCCAGATCCCGCTATCCGACCGTTGGCGCCCGAACATTTTGCGTCGAGCCTGCAATAACTCGTCACAATATATATATATATATATATATATATATATATATATATATATATATATATATATATATATATATATATCGTCATTACGATTTAACGTGGACAATGGTATTTTGACAACTAGCTCTGGAGGTGATCGAGGAGAAGGCGGATCTTGTTTGCGGGAGGAACGGCGGTAGGGATTGCGAATGTACTTAAAACTAAAATCATTGATTTTCAAACTATCAGATTGTCCAATCATGTACAAATTTTTGTGGCGTTTTTTAACGTCGCCTTCCACCAGGGGCCAGCACTTACCGCCTATATGTTGTCGCCAAGCGCTAGATGTAGCTAGTATAGTTGGATAGTTCAATAACTGTAATACCGACATAGCATTTGAAAATTCGTTCGACTAAGAACAGACACGCGTAACGATATTCCCCTCCAGATTTTAAGAAACTACAAGCAGAAGTATATCTATCTCTCTTAGTTACGAATACAACGAATGTTTATTCTTTGCGAAACAGTAGTGAAGCAAGTATACTTTATTAATACATCTTTTTACTATATTTATCGCTACGTTGTTGTGTTTGGTTTGTGTATATTATATATATAGTTTTTCATTATGCCGGGAAATATATGTGAGTTTATAACTTGCAAAATAAGACAGAAGGAGCACCCAAATTTAAGAATGTTCAGATTTCCTGTTAAGAATCCAATACGTACAAGACAATGGATTCTAAATTCAGGTATGTTATTTTATTTTTGTATTAATAAAATATAATTAAAGTATTTAAGCTTCGGATTAGACCAAGACCTTGTTATACGTGTTTACTAAACTTCATGTTTTACATTATATTGTGACAATTATTCAATCAATAAATTTCGAGACCAAGACTTACAACAGCAAGACTCTTTATTAAGGGGGTACTTACAATGTATGGGTCGGAAAAATCGTTTGAAGTGTGTAGATTATGCTTTTAAATCAGTTTTGTGATGATTCTTAATAATATAAGACCCCCTTAAGAGCAAGACAAGACTGTTGAAGTCGAGACTGAACCAAGATAATGACCATGGCTACCGTAATGTATAAATGTTTATTCATTTTATTTCAGGAAACACAAAATTATTCGATTTGGAAGAGAATCAGATGAAAAGTAGACGCATTTGTGAACGCCATTTCGATGTTAAGGCATTTATAAACGAAACAAAGCATCGCTTAACTCAGTTAGCAATACCAGTACCATACAATATTGATGAACAAAATATACCCTCAACATTCGCATTACCTATTTCCGTTAGTTCACAACCATCTAGTCCTAGAAATAAAATAATAACATCACCTGTAATAAAGGACATGCAAAATTTGGCTGAAGAATCAAACATTATAGCTACGGCTATCACATCTTCAGCAGCATTTACGACTCCTCACTTAAAAGTAAAAACCCCGAAGAAGGTTTATAAAAAATCCCATACATTTATTTCGCCTGTTTTATCAAGTGCGTCATCTTCCGCTGAAAAAGATGCTCAATTTGCCCGAATACTAACCGAGTTGCCATCACCACCTCCAGTTCGAATGGTGAAACGAAAATTAAAAATGGACTCTGAAGATCATGATACTCCAAGGAAGCAAAAACTTAAACTTCGTTTAAAAGCAAATAGAAAATTAATAAAAAGTAAAAGTTCTCAGATTTCCAGATTAAAATCTAAGGTAATAGATTACAAAGAATCGACTTCAATGGAAAATATTATTAATAAGTTTGAATTTACATCATCGTATTCAAAGACTCTCGCACGCATGCAATTAAAAAAACAAAAGTTGCAATGGTCAGCTAAAGAACGAAATCTTGCTTTAATGATTTTTTATAAATCACCAGCTACATATAATTTCATGAGATCCTTGAAAATAATACTACCTGCTCCTTCAACTATACGACGCTGGATAGGATCATCAAAATTTAAACCTGGGATTAATGCACGACTTTTTTTCCAAATAAATAAAAAATTTCATATGAAATCTGAAAAGGAAAAATCATGTGTCCTTTGCTTCGATGAGATGTCCATTATGCGATGCCTAGAATATTCGAAGGATATGGACCTTATTGAGGGATACGAAGACCTCGGCCACCTAGGTAGGAAACCGCTACCAGCGCATTATGCTTTAGTATTCATGATTAGAGGACTATACTCGTCATGGAAATTACCAGTTGCTTACTATTTATCGCATTCTGGTGTGAAACACGGCGAATTGGTGTTACTGATCCAAGAAATTATAATGAAACTACATAACTGCAATTTACTACCTAAAGTCATAGTATGTGATCAGGGAACAAGTAACCAATCTGCAATGAAAAATTTGAAAGTGACCACCAGCACACCGTATTTCAAAGTAGGAAACCGCAAAATTATTGCAATTTATGATACACCGCATCTCTTCAAAAACTTTAGGAATAACTTATTAAATGGCGATTTTATATTAAATGGGAAATATATATCTTTTAGAGATATTAAAAAAGTGTATGAAATAAACAAGAAAAATAAAAAAAGTACAGCATTAATGAAGATAACTGATGCACATATTTCTCCAAATTCATTCCAAAAAATGAGCGTAAAACTCGCGGTTCAAGTTTTAAGTAATTCTGTGGCTGCTGCTATAAATACTTGTATAGGAACAAAAGAAATTGAAAGTTCTTCTGCTGAAAGTACGGCTAAGTTCGTTTCCTTTATGAACAATCTTTTTGACTGTTTAAACAGTCGGAATATATATTCTACTAATCCATATTTGTGTGCTCTATCTGAAAATAATATTCGTGTGAAGAGTACATTAGAAGAAGCAAAATTAATGTTGCAAAATTTAACTAAAATGGATTACAAGACGAAGAAACTACGTACGCCACCCTGTTTCCATGGATTGCTTCAAACGATACAGGGCACCTTGTTACTGTTTGAAGAAGAAAAAGCAGCCCATCAGATAGATTTTCTTCTTACAAACAGACTAAACCAGGATGTAATTGAAAATTTATTTTCAATATATCGTCAGAAGGGAGGCTATAACAAAAATCCTACAGCAAGAACATTTAGAACGCTATTTCGGAGCAATTCGATAAACTCGTTAATGAAACCTCCCCAATCATCAAATTGCGAGCCCGATTACGATGAAATAATGGATTTAACCCAACCAGCTTTAATTAATAGTACGGCGCCTTACCAAAGTGTCGCAAATCTTTCAGACTCTGAGGCAAGTAATTCTTCATCTTCAACTAATACTTCAACATCAACACAACCAATAATAGAACATGAACAGACAATTACTTTAGAAGACTGCGCAGTTACTTATTTTGCGGGATATTTGGCAAAAAAATGTTTAGATGAATTTAATTGTAGAAAATGTCAAGATTACTTAAAAGGGAACACCGAACTAAATAATAAACAGCAGTTATTAATTGTGTACAAAACATACGATAACATTTCTGTTACAGACCCTAATACCGGACTAATTTCTCCGTCCGATGATTTTAATAAAATAATTAATTTATGCTTAGAATCTTTTGAAAAACATTTCGATAAGGTATATTACAAAAGAGATATAAAATTAAAGTTATTTAGTAGGATAAATAAAGACATTTCCAAAACAACTTGGTTGGATGATGATATTTGCCAAGTTCATAAAATATTTATTATTAATAAACTCATAGTATGTAAGTTATTTAAGAAATGCAAAGAGTTGACTACTGTAAAAAATAAACCGAATGTGAAAATATGTTCAAAGTTGAGAATTTTGCAACATAAATAGTATAGTTATTTGTGATATGTATATGTAAAATGTTGTTGATTGATTGATTATTGGATGATTGCAATAATAAATGTTGTACTCAAACAGTATCGTTTTCATGATTGCCTAATCATTTTATCTCATCATTTGTCTATTATTATCATTTTTTGTAATGATAAGATAATGTTTAACGTGTAAAATGTTCATTCATAAATAAACAAGTTTTTTTAATTCCCGCTCCTAAATTCAAGAACTTATTCGTGCAATGTAACTCGCCGCCCAAGATTTTGTTGAACTGTGGTGGGAGAACATATTCCTCGCTGTTGCTTTCCCACCTCTGATTCTTAGTTGACGGCCGAAATATTAGCTCAGACAAAAACCTACAGTCCTCCGTGCACTGATCATGGCTTAGCCATACTCATGGCGACATCTCATAGTACTTTTTAGAACAGTTACATGTGACACGATTTTCTTCATATAAACGGCTAATCTGTTAGTTTGAAAATCAATGCTAAAATTAAACGCTACGGTAACTAACAAAATCAGAAGTAGTTTAATTGCTAAAATGAAATTATTTTGTTATAAACAAAATAGACAATACAAGGAAGAATAATTGAACACATGGTTGGTTGAAGACTGAAAACGATTTGTATTTTTGGGCGCCAGCAGGGACTCCTTGAACACTCTAGAACGTCAATTCATCCCCTTCTCAATCTGTAATGTAAAATACTTGTAGCCAAAGAATTCTAAATAACGTTAAGTCTTGACAAGAATCGGTAAACGGTAAAACTCAATCGGATGGTATAAATGGGAAGAGAAGAATAAGTTATACAATACTAGAGTTAATCGTGCGGATTAAGATACGATTCACGGAATATTTCTGAATAAAGCCGAGAAAAATAAGTAGAAAATAACTTTAAACGCACCGCGAATTATTGAGTAATATGAGCATAACGTGATTGATAAACATAAAATCGTTAGACTACTTTTATTGGCGCTGGTGAGAAACATACGGAATAAGTAATGGTAATAGGCGATACGAGAAAGATAATACTAATAACAAAAAAAAAAACTCAGGCTTATAATATATCGCACAAGTGGTCCATGCAACCATGGCAGAGCAACGCAAATTCATAACGCGGGTTCCATCGTGAGATTTAGCACCACGTGCGTCCATGCAAAACACGCACGCGAACAAGAAGGGAATAAGTAGAAATAGCAAAAAAAGGTACTTATCTCACGGAAATGGAACCCTTGGTTGAATTATACCCTCTTTATTTAATTATCGCCTTCTGAACAACACACGTAAAAAGGTATACCAACGGAAAACGGGCTGCTCTCGCCAAACACTCAATGTCAATTTTTCAAGATTCTTATTTTTTTTTCTAAGGGCAGTATTAAGGGGGGCTCTAAATTTTGGAGCGCTATAACACCGGATCTGTAAACACTATTGGATTTAAAATGCGATGGAAACTTCTTGGCCACTCAAATTATTTGTCAGCCAACTTTCAGTAAAATCGGCGCGGTACCTTTGGAGGAGTTGCGGTCACAAAGTCAGATCGTACGACCGACCAAGATACATACATCCAAGTATATGAGTTATATATATTTTTGGATTCAGTGCGAATAGATATGAACATTTTGTTAAGATATATTTTGATCCGACCATCTTACAGACACACGACCGATCACTATAGCTCTTTTGAACATTCTGTACGGCGAGTTAAAAACAAAATATTACAATAAATTACAAAATGTGAAAATAGATTACAATAGATAATAGAATACAATAGAATAGATGACAAATAAATTACAATAGATACATAGATAATAGCATACAACAGAATAGATAACAATAAATAGATTACAATATATAACAAAATACAATAGATACATAGATAGTAGAATACAACAGAATAAATTACAATAGATTACAATAGATACCTAAACAATTGAATTACAACAGAATAGATGACTATAAATTACAATAGATAACATAATATTACAATAGATACCTAGACAATAGAATTACAACAAATAAGATGACAATAAATTACAATAGATAACAAAATATTACATTAGATATTTACAAGATTAATAATATTTTATTATACAACAATAAAAATCTATCTTAAACACATATTTTCAAACCACCGAAACCCAGTGGTGGTTTTAATTTTTTTTTTTTTTTTTTGATAGTCAGTGTTACCATCCCACAGACAGTGATGTGATTAAGAAAGATGTTTATTGTTGTATAATCATCAATATAATTACCCAGAAATGTATGTATGTATGTATGTGTAGAACACTTTTTCGTAAAAATGCAAATTGACATAGACGGGGATCGAACTCACGACCTCCAGGGTAAGAGGCGAGAGTGTTAGCCACCATGTCATGGAAACAGATAAGAATGTTATATATAATATCAAATAGTTTATACTGAAATAAAAGACTACACAAAAGCAATAAAGAAATTTCTAATCAAGTAATCTGCCCTACGTAAAAATAAAAGGTTGTACGTCAGAATAATTCACATGTCAATTTTAAATATATTCCGAATCTTTAAAATGCATATCCAGTTGTGTACATTGTGTTTTAGCATACAACCCATTATCACTTTTAGAACTGCAGTGGCACTGCAAAATTCAGAATCTAGCCTGATTTTTGATTCAAAAATAATAACGAATCAAATGTCAAATCATTGAAAATCTTGTGTAAAATTGTTTGTAATACACATATTTTTTGAATAATCGATTCAATTAGAAAACAGAAACCGTAAGTAAATTTATAATCCCGATGTTTGTGTAATAATACATGCATGGAGACTATTTTAATGCACGTGTACAAATGTTCAAAATATTGTTTGTATTATTCAGTACGCAGTAATACCGCAGTTCAACATTTAATAAAAGCAATAGACAAATTATGAAATAATATTAGATTATTAAAGAGGTAGCAAAGCTAGCGCCGGTTTTTTCGCTGAAACAGGTGTTCAATGGGGTATTATATTTCGCTGCTGCTAGGTAAAATCTGCTGGCTTGAGGGAAATACAAGTTTAAAAAAAAAATGATTTTTTAACATAAATCAATTGCCTATACATTATTCTGCAAAATATCTAAGCGATCGGAAAAGTAGTGACCGAGATATCGCGGGTATTATGAAGATAATGGACGGTCTGCAGTGCATTACCGGCCAGAATGCGCACATCTTCAGTACCACCTACGACGAGAGCCGCTACTCTCGCCAGGAGCACCGATCGCAAAGCTGCACCAAAGAGGCCAGAACATCTAGAAGATTGGCCCAAGCTGAGCTGCAGGACTTCTACGAGCACGAGGAAGGAGCGATGTATGGCCCCGGCGTTGTCGATTAACCGTAAGTTTCCAAAAATCATGCATGTACGTAACACAAAACTTTAAACGCGTTTTTCTCAAATCGGTATTTTTCAAACTGGCGGGAAAGATAACTCAAAAAGTTCTAATGCAAATGACTTGTAACTTTGCGCGTCTTGAAAGAAATTGAATTTTATTCTATATGAGCCACGGATTTTATGAAAAAATTAACAATAAAAATTTTTTAGGGCTGCCTAAAGTAGAAAAAAAAAAGAGAAAAATCGACCTGTTTTTTTCAGATCAAATTTTTTTTATGATAAAATCGTTTTTATTTCAGTTTGAATGGCTCATATAGAACAAAATACATTGAAGAACAAGGGTCAGTTGACAAAAATATGTTTATTTTATTTTTCAGGTCCCCAGAACGCCCGCCAATCACCTATGCACGCCGGACGCGACCTCCTTTAGGCGTGGCCCCAAGGAGCCACAGAGGTCGCACACACACGAAAAAAATCACAAATGTAGAGAAAGATGTGAATAATTCAATACAAAAAACCCCAAATATATACGTTGTTTCATTTGCCCAAAA
Source organism: Leistus spinibarbis (assembly GCA_933228885.1). Lineage (NCBI taxonomy): Eukaryota > Metazoa > Arthropoda > Insecta > Coleoptera > Carabidae > Leistus > Leistus spinibarbis. The sequence goes on along the minus strand of OW121795.1, from coordinate 1,619,646 downwards.
AAAATTCCCGAAAATCGTCGAGTTTTCGGCGTGTTACTTGTATTTGCCTCCCTTAATTTGCTAGCTTACTAACTTCATTGAACATCTTACCTACCGCATGAAGTGCCATCAAGTAGTATTTAAGTTACCGCGCTTTATCCGACGTTGTTATCAGAATGAATTGTTTTAATTTCATACTTTTATGCAAATAATGATTATTAACAAAAACAAACTTTGATTATTTTATTATATTCTATAATTTATAGACATTTAAAAATTAATAAAACCATGCATCAAATTATTAAATAATATTAAATGTGCATTGTGCAATATATTTAACTACAAATAAATGCAGTAAATAAATTTATAAATTAAATTATAAATTAAGTAATGAACAAATACTTGAAGACTTAATTCAAACATATTTAGACCCCTGATTGGCTGGAAAAAATATATCAAATTAATAATATTTAATTTTTTTTAGATTTGCTATACAAACTGAAGGATAAACCGTGTAAGGGTAATCCCTTATATTTATATGATTTACAAGAAAATTCTCCACCCGTCAAAACTGACCTATATTCTGTGTACCATATGGGCACACGGTGCCCACGAGTGACCCTAGTAAAATATTATTAAAATTCAAAATTATAATTACCAATATAAGGAAATTAGCAAACTAAAAATTATTAGTTTAAAATGTTATTGACTGATTAAGTCGATTGCTTGAATGATTGTAACAATGAATCTTGTACACCAACTATTGTATTCGTATACATTTCTTTTTTTATAATTTTATCTGTTTAATAATGAGTTTTTACTATAATCGTATCTTCCTTAAAAACAACAGTGTCTGGTTGGCAACACTGCGTTTTGGCGGGTAACACAGCATAGCTCAGAGCGTAAACGTGCTATGTGCATTCACTGGTTGAACGTGTTATCAGTTGTGCAGCTTTTTATATTGCGTATTTATCTTTAATATAAAATGGAATATTTAGACGGCGACCGATCTAATTCAAAGTTATTTGTGTATGAAAACTATTTATACACTCTAAATTCTTCAAATACAGGACACCGGCAATATTTAAGATGTCGGTTGAGGGAAACATGTCCCGCCAGAATAACTTTGGAACAAAATATTCCAAATTTAACGCGTGCATATAATCATTTGCCTGATATAGCAAAGATTGAACTTGCTAGGTTTAAAACATCATTATGACGTCGAGCTCGACAAGAAAATAACAACTTGTCTACAATTTACCTTGAAGAGGAGCGTAGATATCCTCGTGCAGCCCGAGCATTAGCCCGATTCCAATCGATGAGATCCACCATAGCTAGGAGCCGATCTTTGGGAACGCCGCCAATTCCAGCCAATTTACACGAGTATTGTAGGACGCTAGCTGCAAATAAGTAAATATCTTATTTACGTAATATAATTTTAATTATATATAATTAACAGTTTATATCTATAGTTATATCTAACAACAATTTTTAAAATACAGAAAATAAAAAAAATGCGAAACATGAACTTCCGGCTTAAATAACACTGTCAAAATTGGCTACAATTTTCCGAGGAGTACACAAATCTATTAATATATATATATATATATATATATATATATATATATATATATATATATATTTCTCTGTTCAATTTTATTAGCGCTAAAATTCTTACTAATTATGTCGTATAAAGAAGTAAAAATTAAAAAATATATATTATTAATAGTTGGAATGAGCGGTATGGACTTGATCTGAGTCCGCATAGACATCCATTTTTCGATCAATTATTATTAACGGCTACTGAATTTTGTGGCCGTCAAAACATGGACTTAAAGATACATATGGATGCAACCTTTAAGGTCGTCCCAAATCGAGGTGGCATACATCAACTATTTACGGTGCATATAATGCACGATAATATTGTAAGTATCACAGATAATATAATAATAATAATATTTACAATATTGATTGATAAAACATAATTAACAAAAATTACAATGTAAAAACAGTTATCAACCGAAAACTATTTTAAATATAGGTTAATTTTATTGACAAATGGACTGACCCAACTTAGGATGTCTATAAAATATTATAAATAGCAAACTATAGGTTAATGTTATCCTCTGAATAGAGGAAAAATGTCGTATTTAATAATCATAGTAATTTTATTTTTTTTATTAGTAATTATTATTATTGTTATTATTATTAGTATTGAAATACAACAAAAGAAAGTTTTCCTAAACATTTTCCTTTTATCAGGTCTTTCCATTGCTGTACGCATTTATGGAAAGAAAGACAAAGTATTTATACCAAAAAATACTACAACATTTGGAGCTAAAATTGGGACAAACAGTAAGTTCGGTGATGGCTGACTACGAAGTAGCGATGAGAATGACTGCAGTTACAACTTTCCAGGAGTAAGACTAAGTGGTTGTTGGTTCCACTATTCTAGGGTAGTCTATAGGGAAAGCGAAGCAGTTAGGTTTACTTCTGAAAAATATGCCGCCAGTGAGCAGCCGCTTGATGAAAATGGCAATGGCGTTGCCATTGCTGCCTGCAAATAAACAAGCGGAAGGCATAGGCATTATTGAGGGTATGGCTGAAGAAAACACGACATTATTATGTTTTATAATTTATTTAAGGCGGCATTGGTTGCCTTTTCACATAAGTGTCCATGGTCAGCCACACCGCACAAATAAATCAGTGGAATCGTTCCACCGAGATTTATATCGGTAAGTTTTTTGAATCTTTAATAAAATAATTTATTTCTTAAATTAAGATTAAACTTACAATTAAAATAATATTAAAAGTACTGATTTAAAAAAATCCTAAATAGACTTGTAGCAGGACCACACACAAATATTTGGGCACTTGTTGAGGAACTTCAGCAAATGGAGAATAAAAAAGCAATTGAGCTACAACGCCTTAATGACGAAGTAGCATTGCCTCGTCATCGCCGACAACAATACTTGCTACTAGACCAAAAAATAAGAAGAGCCGAGGCGCAATTGGCTACCGACGAAAACATTCGTCGGTTCCTGTGCCATATGGGACATGCGGCAGATCTTCATTTTTAATAATATTCCAGGTATACATAACTATAATTCCCAATATATGGGTGGTAGACTACTCCTTTTAAAACTTTCACATTTTAACAATTTCTTTCCATTCAATTTTTACCTTACAAATTTCACGCGTTTTATTTAGAATCAGCAAATTTCACATGATCTTTTAATCTTCGTGCCCACGACTTGCACACACTCAAATCAATATATATTGTATATATATATATATATATATATATATATATATATATATATATATATATATATATATAAATTATATAATGAACAATTCTGCAGCATCAGCATTATATCAGTACTATTCCATGTAACAAAACACTAAGTGTAAAATAGAAATAAGCAGAAAGTGTAGAACTCTTGCAGAGTACAGTCGCATTGTAACCTTGTTGAAAATAAAGAATACATTTTTAAAAATCAAACTCTCCGACTCGTTGAATTAATTGGCGCAGTCGGTAGGATGCCAAAAAGATTTTAACAACGAATAATCACAAAACGCGAGTTGGATTTCGATTAAAAGTTACAACCGTAGTAGTAAGGAGGTTCCTTCGGTCAGACAGGGCGTGGCTTATATAAGTCATGCGCGTACGTCACTAATAAACGAAAATAAAAAAAAATTCAAAAAAAAATTTTTTTTTTGAAAAATAATTATTTTATTTTATTTTGTATGTAGGTGATTTGTGTGTGTGTGTGTGTGAATTATTTATGACAACGTACGGGATACAAGTTGTTCTGTTAAAGGTATCTGACTTACTGGGTACTGTCAAACCGGCATTGTGTTAGAAATAATGCAATGTATGAAACGTTTATTACTATAGCCGCCACTGTTGGTAATAAGTATACATACATATATATATATATATATATATATATATATATATATATATATATATATATATATATATATTTATATATATATATTTATATATATATATATATATATATATATATATATATAAATATACATTAAAATATAACAACGTTAAAAATATGAAAATTACATGAATTAGGTGTGACTGTATGAGGGGAGAGAGAGAGATAATAAATTAATTTTTGTATGAGATTGATGTGTGTGTACGTGAATGTATTGTATGTAATGATTTGGATAGGTTAATTATGTGTGGCTGTGCTGACCTCTGCCTATGCTGACGGTGGGTGCGACGATGCTAGTTATGAGTGTTCTTGGATACTGTGTGTGTGTGGGTGTGATATATGTTCAGGGGATCGTGGTATTTTGAGGGTGTAAATTTTTAAATTAAATATATAAAGACCATTAATATTTGAATTAAATCTTTATTTATGAGTGTCTAGGTGGTGGGTGTACAAATATCTAGAGCATGATACAATCTTAAGTTATAAAATAAACATATAATATTATAACAAACGTGTATGTGTGTACACGCACATACACATACAATGAAATATATCTAACTAACATATAAACCTTTGTATTTCGATTTAACTTCTCGGGTAGCATGTGTGTCACATGAGTTAATTGTGTCCAAACGGTCGGTGACAACAGCACAGCTTTTGGTAGATTTGCAATATAAACAAGGTCCATGTTGCACAAAATTTCGTCAGAATCATAGAAGTATTGAAGTGCGTCATTTATGCAACAGCATTTGTTACATTTCTTTGATTCTACAAGCCATACACGTAATGTTTCTGCGTTTTGCAAGGCACACACTTGTAACGCTACATTTGCACCCCTATGTGTTTTGTCAAACTTCTTGTTTTGTAGAATTTTCTTCTTCGATCTAATCTTTTTTTTTTTTGTCTGGCACTATTTGTAGTTTTCCTTGAAGTTTACTCAGACTCAATCAAACTTCTGAAATAAGGACCTGATTATAGGGAGATTTATTTTACCCCATCTTTCTTACCCTCATACATGTACGTTTATAAAGTCTACATATTTTAGACTACTTATTTTAGAGTAAATAAATATAAATTAACCTCAATGTAAATGTCAACAAAGTAATTCGGCAAGAAAGAACACTGTAATTACGTGACCAAGCGCGGTTCACATTAGGAAATAATTAGAATCATAGGATATCAATATAACATTAACTCTACTTTGGAATATATCAGTATTTATTTAAAACATCTGTAAAATCAATTATACATTGAGTTTAGAAATAAATAGCCGCTGTTTTAGCAGTTGGTGAAGTCCAGTAGTATATTTCAGCTGAGTAAACTTCCCTTGACCTCTTTTTGACCTTCTCACGTATCTTGGCGCGAACTTGTAATTGTCTCTTTCTTTTCTTCTTAATTAACTTTCTATTTTCTCTCTCGCTTGTTTTGTATTTTTGGGTGGCGAAGGACCATTTTTTGGGAACCTTTAGGCAGTTGGATTTTGATCTGAGAACTAGGCAGTTGATTTTTGAGCTGAGAGGTGAGTGGAGTTAATTAGCGGAAAAGTTGAGTAGTGAGTTACGGTGGAACGGTATATTTCATTTGAGTACACCGTCTTCGGCATCAAATAAAGTACCGTCCTTTTTTTTTCACGCGGAGTGTATAATTGAGCTGTGTATAGTTCGGATAAAACTCCGGTGAATTACCTGTGAAAGGGATTAGTGCGTGACTCAGACTCTCTTTGACCGAACGTTAGCCGTTCAGGATTAGCTTCAATAACTTCCCCAGGAGTAACTAGCCGTCCATTCTTGCAGCCAACCCCAACGTTACCCCTCGTCGGCCATTGTGTGTGTAGTCACAGTGACCTAGAGATAACGGAGTGAGAGTGGAGTGAAAAAGATAAGTACTGCCAAATATTTCCCATAAACAGACTGTACTTATCATTTAGTAAAGTACATTCAAGTAAATTCAACACTTTAGAAACAATTTAGTATTATAAGTTAACGTGGTTGTAAGTGACTTCCGGTCAATTTTAGTTGCGCCTGCACAGTATCACTGGAAATATAATTCTGTCAGCGCATGCGATTTAGTTATACCTTCATGTTTACGTAGGACTTCCATGTATTCCGTGTACGTTTTATGAATACGCACTCGATTTGCGTGTAGTTATTACCTTGGGCCGTTCAGTAACGCCTTCGTCGGTGACCCGCCTTACTACCAAGATATCTGTACATTCCTGTGAACCGAGTTGATCAACTAGGGCATTGTAACTTAGGTAATTGTTCTTACCGGGTAGAGTCACGGGTGAACACCAACGGCACAAGTACTGTTACATAAGTCGCGAATATCCACGCGTATAAGGTTCGGGAAAAACCGACTCGCGCCTTGCGGAATACAATCTGGAATACTACAAGATTTTTGATAGCATTGTAATTCGTATAAATTGTATTCAATACCTTTCTGTATTATTTTTGTTTATTTGTTTTCTTTGGTATGCTAATATTAAATTCAACACTTACTGGCGTACTTGTTTATTCGATTCCCCACTCCCTCATTTTCGGTCGACGTTTTATCTCACAAAGTTGCCAACTGTATTGATCCCAAATCCTAGGGATTTTCGTGATTTATTCTGGTTGAGGAGTACTATATTTAAATTACGTGGCGCCCAAATATATATATATATATATATTTTTTTTTTTTGAACCACCCCTTCTCCACTGAGAAGCCGGCACCCTCAGCCTGTGCGAGGATTTTGGTTGCAGTGTCTTTTGGCACGTAACAATATATATATATATATATATATATATATATATATATATATATATATATATATATATATATATATATATATATATATATATATATATATATATCTGTGGCTGACGATCGCTTTGTGAAATAGCAACACCTTTCGCGCTGGGTACGTAATGACGGACATTTTGGATTGTCTTCGAGATTTGTAATGATGAGGTGTTCAGGTGTACCAAATTGTCGTAAAAATTGTTCCCTCTGACATAGACGCGTGTACACTTCTTATATATATCTGCAAATATATCGTAGAGTATGATACGAGACACAGCCATCGTTCCACGTTAATCCATGATAATTTTTTGTTAACCAGTTAGCCTGCCGCAGGAATGACACCGATTCAATCGGATGCGGAGGGGCGATTAGTAAATGATGAAGTTTCTGTCCGTCCATACACAATACAGCGATCTCTTTGGTCACGAAACCGTTTGCATCGCAAAGTCCTTGCAAATCTATTACTATTTCACCCATAGTTCTATGTAGGTCTGTACACGAGCACGTCCACAACTAAACTAACTTCTTAACAATGTTTGACAGCGGATTATATTCTACAATGCGATCGTGGAATATGATACAACGGGCTTCAGTATTTTCGGGAAAGGGATCTTTTGATTCAAACTCCAAACGTTTGTCAACCGTTGTCGATTTCATCATTTCATTTAGCCGCGAACAGTCAATGACGAACATAGGTGTGTTTTCACGAAATTCTCGAACACCGTAAAGTGGTTCGCACGCTGTGCGGCCGTAATAGGATGATTGAAATCTGGAATACATATCATACAACAGGACATAATTACCAGTTGTAAAGTCTAAATTCATGTTATCATATGGATAACATTCAGAGTTCAAATATAACTTCAGATTGGAAACGGTGCAGTGGTCAAATACGCTTGCATTTTTATCGCGTTTATGTTTACGGTCCGTTTGAAACATGACGATCACATAGCGCGGTTTCTCCAGGTAACTGTTGGTTTTCACCGACCACGTGTGCTTTGATGTTGTTGACAACAGCGGATATTCATAGGAGGACCAACTTCGGATATTCATAAATATCGACTTGTTGTGTTCAACGTGCTTAAGCAGTGCCAAACGAGTTATACTCGCCACATACACGTGCGGAACACGCCATTGTATTTTTGTCAATTCGACCGAAGCCTCTGCATTGGTGGGACTAATCAGAGCATTGTCGTTATTTTTTGCCCGCACCAGGACAAGCCCTTGCCGTGCGTTAATCACAATCTTGTTGTAGTCTTCTAAAGCCGAGTAGTTTCTTCAGCGGAATGCACACATTAAAAGAGCTACTACTCCCCTTTGTTTTCGTCGGCAACCATCCGGCATTTTCAAGTCCTACAACTTCGTTTGGAGTATACGATACATATCCTTTAGCTGTTGTTGTTAGCCCCAAACTCTGGGTACGATCTATTTCGACACCATTTAATTCATAGCGAATCTCGTCAAACAAGTGCGCAATGCCATTGTTAACAAGCGTCGCGGCACTTTCAATGCCGCTCACAATGCGGCCTTCAACATAGAGAAAAATAGCGCTCGGCAGTGTGTAAATGTCTTGCTGATGTACAGGAATACGAATCTCTGCACTGTTTTCATACGAGTTTGTATTGTAGTCCTGATGCATGTGAAACTCTACACGTGTAATTATCTCAACAAATGCAATGTCGTCGAGCACTGGAGACTGATTCTGAACTTATCACCTTTTACACCGGTGATAAACGATGACGTAATACACCCCATACGGGTGCTAATGTCAGAATGGCACGTTGGTTATTTTTTAGTGTATTCTAGTGAAATAAGTTGGCAACATCTTTATCAGGTAAGTTGGTAAGTATGAATTTTACCGCGGTACAATTCATTCTACATTCAAATTATTTGAAATAAACAATTGGATCAGATCTATAATAAATATTGTTTCACACATTGTTGTTTTGCACATATTGTTGTTGCTTTCTTAATATTTATTTGAAATAGTTCTTGAGTTCTTCTTCTCGTGTGACTGTGTATGAACGCCATGGAAGATAATCCAAAAAGGAGTGGAAGGGCAGAGCGAGCTACTATGGAGCAGAAGATGCTCTTAGTAGATTATATGGAGGACCATTTGGATTTCTCCAAAGGAAAACTCCTAGGTGTGGATGGAAGGCAGCGTAGCGCTCATTTATGGAATTAACTAGTTGAGCTAGTGAATACTGCGTGGCCTGAAAGATCAGTACTCAAGTGGCAGAGAGTGAGTAATATACATTGCCATAATAATAATTTGTAATTTAAACATTCAATAATAATTTTGCAGGTATGGAAAGATATGAAATTAAATGTAAAGAGAAAAGCTTCCAGTATGAAAGGAAGCTATTCTAAAACTGGCGACGGTCCACCAAGCGACATAAAAATGACGGACTTAGAAAACAGAATTATTGCGATAATGTCGGAGGAATGCATTTTTGGAATTTCAGGGCCGGATGGTATTAGCTTAGAGAGCGGAATACCATCCGATCCAACAGAAATGTTGCAGGGGCCATCTGGGTCGCTTGAGGAGCGAAGGGAATTGGAATCAGATGTCGATGAGCCGCAGTCACCGTTATTATCCACAGGATATTGCTCGTCATCGGCACCGCAATCCGAGGTTGAGTCGTTATTAAATGCGCATACTCCGAGGACAAGACGGTGGCCGATCACTCTTCAAGCAGCGGAAAATTTTCATCAAGTGGCTCAAGACACTAATCAAATTATGAAGGAAATGGCCACTGAACTGAAAAATATGAATAACAACATGAATTCATATATTGAAAGAAGTGAGGAAAGATCTGAACGCATGTACAACGTATTAGAGCGCGTTGCCCTAGCTCTCGAAGGGCAACGTACCGAATAAATTTTTTATATATAATAAATATTGCTTGTTTCTTTTTTCCTATCTAACATATTAACTTAAGCTATGATATCTTGTCTTTTACAAAGTAGATTATATTTATTGCATGCGATATTTTATAAAATAAGTGATAATAAAAATCAGGCAAAATTCAACAAATCTTTTCAAAATATTATAAGGGTCTCGAAAAGGACTGATTAGTAAAAATTGAAATGATTAAAAAAACTCTTGGATATATCTCCGACGCCACTCTAGTCTGACTTGTCGGTTGCGGATATCATCCCCAGGCTGATCTTGAATCAAAGGTTGTTCAGCATCAATTTCATCCCATATGGGCTCTGGATCGGCTGTGCGATAGTATATAGCAATATTGTGTAAAACTGCGCATGCCATGGTAATTCTAGCCGCTCTTGCTGGCGAATAATGTAGCATTCTGTGTTTTAACAAACATCGAAATCTACCTTTCAGAATGCCGATGCAACGTTCTACGCTACTACGAGCTCGTTTCAACGTATTATTGAAACGTATCTCTTCATCGTTTGTTGGATTTGGCAGAGGAACAAGTAACCATGCCAAGCATGGATAGCCGGAATCACCGAGTATTCGTGTGGTCTGGTCTTCTTCGAAGTTGGCTCGCATCGTTTTCCCAACTAAACTGTTCCGCCATATAAATGAATCGTGACTACTCCCGGGCAAGGCAACTAATAATGCGTAAATTCGCATCGCAAACAATTTGTACATTTAGGCTATGGTAGCCTTTTCTGTTGACGTACACATGCTCATTATCATCAGCATAGGGCTTGACTATTGCTACATGTGTTCCATCAACGACGCCAATGATGTGTTGTAGTCGGTGTCGCAAAAAAAATTGTTGTTTCAATTCATCCCTATGCGCATCATTTTTTTGGAAATTGTATCCACTTCTTTAAACACAGACGAATGATTAAGTTTGTGACCTCTCGTATGCAGCAAGACACCATCGATTGGTTGGAACAAGCTGTTGCCCACGCTTCGCTGGTAACTGCCAACGGTCAATATCCTTAAATAGTTCGGAATCCTAACAGGATTTTGATCCTGTACCATCCCGTGATCTAACGCATTAATTAAATACGTAGCCGCATTTTTATTCAATCTAATTTTTTTTTTAATTCAGCGTTCGTAAGGCCAAATGGGTTTTGAGCGTCGCGAAGTGTTCGGCGCAATATTCTGGAAGATCGTCTTCTTCCTTCTTGCTCATCCCTTTCTTCCAACGCCGCAACATGAAGCAGAGCACCATATAAATACATAGCCATTATAATTATAACATATAATAAAGCCCAATTTTAACGTATTATATGGCACTAATACATCACAGGAATGCCGTATATACTTTTAGTCTTATATATTTATTTGACAAATAATATTATCTTACTCGATAAACCAAGATAAACGGTGCAAATGCAATATTTCGTAATAATTATTATATATAAAATATATAATTAATAGATCTTGCTGTTGGCACTTGTTGAAACATTTTTAATAAAATTTGTAATAAAAACACTCGTTAAGTTTCAAAGAATTTGTTTATTGTTAATACGTATTTCGGCTTCTTAGACCATCATCAGAACATATACAAGAAAATTACAATGGGGTCTGTACTTATATCTAAGACAAATTGTAAACAATATGGAGGGGTTATATTAAGGGAATACCAAGCAAGGATTAGAGTGGTTTTAGAAGCGGTGACGAGTTCAGATATAACTGTTCATTCATTAAGTTCTTGTTCTGAGAAACTGCTTTATTGATCTCTAATGCTTCTAGAAGGTTCAACTTTAATCCTTTCTTGTTGACATGTAAAATCTTAAGAAGCTTATGTTCTCACTTAACTGTCTTTGCGGAACGGGTCGGGTGAAAGAGACACAGCACGTAAGTGTGAGTAAGGCGGTGCCGAAAACAGAGAGGCGTTGCCCGTTTCAATACTGATAGTCACAAGGTCGTAATGACAGCAAGAGATGCACTACTCTAACACTAACTATTGTCTCTCTTGTCCATAACACAACTCGAAGCGTACACAATAATCAGATTTTATAGTCAGCTCTCTAATTGCAATTATAAAATTTTGTAAAGGTTTATTTTTATATGAATTTAAAAGAGTAGTATTTGATAGAAAATTTAGCGCCCTATCGTATGGCATCGGGCAGAAAGTGATCTAGTTTTGCCTGCAACCCTTAAATTGCAAATTTGTTGAATTTTAAATTTCACGACTTTTAACAAGTAACTTCTAGTTACTCGATTGTTAGGAAATCTAGAGATTTGATTTTTCTTTTAAAAGATACGCACACAATTATGTATACATAAACTATTAGGAAGAGCCCCAATAAAAATAAAAGAGGACACTGCGTCCAAATCGAGTAATAAAAAATGTAGTCTCAAATCTATGCTTGCACTCGTATCATTTTTCATTATTTCAAAAATAGCTACACTTACATATATAAACATCTGCAGTGTACTTGCTAACCTTTTAAACTCTATTCATGTCATAAGTGTAATTTCCCATACTTATGTTACCACGGCAACATAAATTAGACATTTAAAAATTTAAATAGTAATTATCTCGTTATCGGTAAACTGTTTGAAGAAATTTTTTAAACAAAGAGTGCATAATATTAATATATTTGATTTTAAATACTAGTATATTTTCTGTAAGTGCTGTCATTTTGGAGATACTACAGAATTTCCAGAACACAGGACCAGGTACTTCCGGTTTTCTTCTGAGGCATATACAAGTTTAAAGTTTTATGATTATAGCATTGGTTGTTTTTGCTGTAGAGCGTTCACACACACACATACTATGTTTACACTGTTTTTATAAAGTCCCTTATTTTTTGTCCTCTATCATAACGGCTATCAATTTTTTCTGGTAAAAACCCTTTAAAATAAAACTCTTCCAATTTGGGAAACATTTTTGTATTCCAGAATTTATCATCTTTGTAGATCTGCAATATAATTTTCTAGTTAAATATGCATTAGTTAATTTATTGCTAAATTAATTGTGTATTTACTTTTTCGGTAGTTAGGCCTTGTGGAGTCCCTACTACAAAATAACAATATGCCCTATTAGTTACATGAAGCTGGCCCTGTATTTGAAAGTAATAGTCGTGAGATCTTTTTAGCCTCATTATTCCATTTTCCACTGTGGCAAATTAAAAATTTTTTTTTTTTCAATTCCTTCTTCTGGAGTATATTCGGCTGCTGATGATGGACATTTTATTTCAATAACCCCATCTTCATTTATCAAACCATCTGGCGATGAAGCTAAAAATGGGTGAGTCTGGCTAATAATAAACCAGAATCATTTATTTTTAACCCAAGCATCTCCTCAAATTTTCTTTTTGCAATGGGCTCATTCTCTATACCGTAATTCGTTGCAGAGTTACCAAAAAAATTTGAATACAGCATAGATTTAATTGTGTTCGCACAAGAAGTCGTTTTTCTTTGTTTGCATATTTTGCCAAACCATGACGATGTCAATCTTAAAGATCTCTCATCTTTCCATACCATACTATTACTTTGTCCTTTGGTTTCACATTCAATTTGTTTAGCAGTTTCTGGAGTTACACGAATTCTTTTTAAAAAGTCTATTTTCATTTCGTCATATATTTCAGGTAACATATCGGGTTTTGATTGAGCTAGGGGACCATAATCGGAATCAGACTGTGTGGATACCTTAGCTATTTTTGGATTTTTTTTCTTATTATACATCTAGTCCAGGATCCATCGCCCATTTTTGCACTTGATTACTATCAAGCTAATTTTCCGTGAGTAGCTTTATTTTGATGAGACGCCCAATAATTTCCTATACGAAACTCTCGATTGTGGTAGCTAACAGAGGTAGCAAGGATAAAATATGTTGATTTGATGATTCTCAAATATTTATTACTAACTGAATTTTTTTTTGTTAAATCTCAAGACAATTATCTAAATTATTCGAAAAAATATTTGTCCTACAAAATCTATGGTTTGATCAAAGAGTCCCCTCTTTCCGACATGTATCGATAACGAGGTCATCATAAATGATTACTAACCAGCTTTTTTTTTTTTTTACTTAGTTAATATTCATGTAATTTAACAGACATATTGTCCTACAAATTGCGCGGTACGTTATCCTGGTCCTACGCTCAAAAGTAGTAGTACAGATCCTTGATGTAAAAATAATTACTATCAAGCTGAATCTTCGTGAATAGCTTTCGTTTCGATGAGTCGCCCAACAATTTCCTATGCGAAAATTCTCAATTATGGTAGCTAACAGAGGTAGCAATGATAAAATATGTCGATTTGATTATTTTCAAAAATTTTAAAGAAGTTAAAAAATTAATAATCGTCAATTTAAATTCAACAAAAAATTAACAAAAAAAAATTTGTGCCGCTTGGGTTTCTGTATTTTGCTACTACAGCTGAGTCACACCGGTACGGCGGTACGCATGCGCAAAGCATGGGATAGGTATCCCACGTTAGTGTCGACCATAAGCCTGCAAACATTTTCTCAGTCGACCACGTGTTTTATTTTATCTTGCTAAATAATTTCAAGAAATGTTTTTTGTGCTGCAAAATAATTATGGAGTGTTTTTTGTGTAATTCGTTATGTGAAAACTCTACTTTTCGAGAGAAAAGAGAAAAAGTGAAGAAATTTTATAAAGACTTTTGGCTTTCTTGCAAAACTTTTCTATCTGCTCGAAAGCATCATCAACATAAATATCGAGATGTTATATTGCCTGAAAATTGGAATGACGAAGTAATAGGTTATCATTCCTCTTGTTACAAAGAATTTCGAGTGAAATCTAAATATTTGTCTTATGAAAGGTAAGTCGATCGAATATTTACTTACTTTATTTTTAAAATAATTGAAACATAATTTATTAAGTTCATATTTTTACGTAATTATGTAAAATCGAGCATTAGCATTGTAACATTCTATTGTAGCATTGTATTATTGTTACATTCTTTAAACAATAATTTTTGATAGTATATTATATTTTAAATATTTTCTTATTAAATTTTTTGTCATTTAAATTTATGTTTTTGTATGACTATTTGACTAAATATTAATTTAATATGGGATAATTTTTTCAATATCGATGATTCTATGTGATATTTATGTAGACACTGTATATATTTGCATGTTTCTTAAATAAACAATTTTTAATTTTTTTTTTAATAATTTCTCATACACAGCACTGAGCCAGCTTCAACATCATCAGCGTCTCAATCTACTGGAATCATTGATTCTTCGATATCTTTAACGTCTGCTGAAAATGTAGAACCGGACCCATCGCCATGCACTTCACGGTTAGTTAATTAAATAAATTTTTTTATTTGTTAGTAATTGTTCATTTTTCAAAACAAGTTCATCTGAATCTACTGTTTTTGAAATGATGCCATTACAATTTTTTTTCAATTACTGTTTCTGTACAAGTACAAATCTCTAAAAAGCTTCTTGAAATTATTTATTTATTTTTTAATTATAAAATTGTTTTGCACGTTATTATTTACAGAAATAATGACCAGAGTTCGATATTAATTAATGATGAAACCAGTAATATTGAAGATTTGGAGAATACTGTTGAGGAGGACAATGTAGATTGTGAAACGGAAGTACAAAGTTTTGGAGATGATGAGTTAGCAAAGAAATGCTTTTTTTGTCAAAAACTCAATAAAAAACGTAAAGGGCGACAAATATACTGTCGTAAAATTAAAAACAAAATACCCTTTCTGGAAAAAATTCAAAATTATTCTACAGAACTGGGCGATATAGAAATGTTACGAAAAATTCAAGAAGAAAATAACTCTGTTAACGATACTTTTTTGGCGTATCATAATATATGTAATGTCAATTATTTTGCCAAATACTAAAGAAAAATGAATCCACCTCCAACTAATGATTGGGCCACGAAACGAGATGGCCATAAAATTGCCAGAGAACGCTTGATTAATTATATTCAGCAAGAAGTTATTACAAATCGACGAGTGATGTCATTAGCTCACTTGAAATATTGTTATGCTGAATTTGTAAAAGAAATTTATGAACACGCAAATTTAGAAGCTACCACATTTAGCAATCAAGCTCTCAAGGACTATATACAAACTCAATTAAAACACAAAATATCATTGGTCAATATTTCAAATCAACAATTTTTTATATCATCTGAAATCGATATTGAAACAATCGATGATGAAGAAATTAATGATATATTATTTGAACAAGAAGCAAAAGATTTCGCCTTGAAATATCGAAAAAATATATTGGGAATAAAAAAAAAACCTTTAACAGATTTCATCGACAGTGAAGTATTAAATGAAGGTGAGTGCGATGTTCCAAAATGGTTAGATATATTTTGGACTACTGCTTTAAGCGGTATTGGCAAAGAAAGCTGCGATCGGGTTCGGAGATTGTCTTCATCTTTTTCGCAGGACTCTATCTACAGCATTACAAGAGGTTATATTAAACCGCGAAAGCATATTTTATTGGGTATAACCATAAAAAGTCTCACAGGAAGCAAAAAAGTCGTAGATATATTAAGCAGGCAAGGATACTGCATCACCTATCCAAGTATACTGGAATTGGAGACGTCTGCTGCATACTCTTGTGTTTCTAATAATCAATTATGTCCAACCAGCATTCAACGAACTTCTATATTATCATCTGGAGTAGCGTGGGATAATTACGACAGATATGTAGATACAAGCTCTGGTAAAAATACCTTACATGATACAGTGGGTATCATTTATCAAAATATCCCTACAGAAGAAGAATTGAACATCATCAAAAGGAACGATGCATCTACAGAAGCTGAACGGAATTCTTCAATTAAGGTTCGTGATTTGGCTGGCCGTAGAAAACGTTCGTTTGAGGATCAGTCATTTGAAAATATACTGTACGCGAAGCAACGACGTCCAGAATTTTGGCTTAGTAGTGTAGCGTCACCTGAAGAACCACAAAATTTAATTAATTTTCAACATAGACATTTTACATGGGTACTTTCCCATAACTTACAAATTTCAAACACGCCAATGTGGGTAGGATATAATGCCAAAATTTTAAAAGATGACAGTAGAATTCAAAAGATTGAGTATTTAACGCAAATTAATAATTCACCCACGGATCCAGCTGTTGTAAAAGAGACGATGCGTAGAAGTTTGCAAATCGCTTCAGAATGTCAAAAAGATTTCTTCAGCGTTACTTACGATTTAGCCATGGCCAAGATTGCTTTACGGATACAGAGTGCGGAGGATGAATTCGAAAAACTTTTTATTAATTTTGGACCTTTCCACATAATGTTATCATTCATGAAAGCTATCGGGAAATTTATAAGTGGATCTGGGTTAACAAATATTCTTATAGATAGCGAAATTTTGGCCAGTTCGTTTTTGAGTGGAAAACACTTTAATCGATGCAGAAAAATTCATCCTTTACTCTCTCTTGCTTTGCAGAATTTACATTTGGAAAGGTTTTTACAGCAGCATGATCAGGACCTGGAAAATATTAAAGAATACTTAAAAATATTTAATGAACAACAGAATGATGACCCACAAATAACCAATGAGAATTTAAAAAAATTATTTAACAAATATGAAGAATATAAAAATGAAACATTAAATGGAAGGCATGGTAAAACACCTCAAATTTATTTAATGTACACAAGATTAGTTGAATATTATCTTCAATTAGAATATAGTATTCGTATAGGTGACTTCAATTTGTTTGTAGACACTTTACCGAAAATAACAAATGTTTTTTTTTCAATGAATCACCATAATTATGCAAGGTATATGTCTATTTATTGGGATAAGTTGATAAATATTGAAACTACACATCCCAGATTGCTTGATGATTGTCAAAAGAGTTTTATGGGCATTCGAAGAACAATAAAACCGTTTTCAAGAATCCCAGTTGATTTAACACTTGAACAAACAATCAATGCTGATGCTGCTTCTAAAGCTTCTGGAATTGTAAACATTACAAACTCGTTCTCTGCAAGACAAAAATGGTCAATTACTCACTCACTACGTACAAGTGTTATATCTAAAGTGATGGAATTTTGTAATATGAAATCAACAGATGATATTACGAAAGATTTAAAGAAATCAACAATTAATAAATCTACCAAAAACTTACAAGTACTAATGCAACTAATAAAGCAGTACACCAACCCTTTTGGATTAGAACTGTCAGAAGATCATCTTTACAATATATCGAAAGGTCAGTCGGTGAACGATGAAGTATATAACTTTTTATCATCAGTTGAAATTGAGGGCGAAAAACAAAATAAGAATTTCATTGCTGAGTCTCGAGTAACACCAGATAGGTTTGATAAAGCCATTACCAGAAATAAAATAATTAATTTTGAGTACAAGAATACGCAAAAAGTCAAAATTAATGGAAAAGTGAAAGAAGTTCAAATGCAAAGAGATGTTTTTGGTCGTCTACTTTATGTGTCATTAAAAAATAAAATTGATTTAGAAAAAGCATTAAGTTATCCTCTAGCTCCTATTCCATTTTCACTCTGTCATACTAATGGAACAATTTGCAAGACCCCAAAATCTGTAATTATTAATGAATTACTAGAATATCAAACTGAAATAGTAAATCCTCCAGAAGCAGATATTCACTTAGTTGATGGATTTTATTTATTACATACGTTGAAGAACCTTCCAAACAGATATGGTAAAATCTCAATGCATATATTAAAAATACTTACATATAATAGAAAAGAAGTACATATTATATTTGACAAATACAAAAAACCCAGTATTAAAGATTTTGAACATAATCTGAGAGGTGAAGATGACACACAATATGACGTAATACGTAAAGACAATAATCGTCCTTCAGATTTCTGCAAATTATTGAGGAGCAACAATTTTAAAGAAAAATTTGTAAAATTTTTAATTGAAGATTGGACAAGGGACGAATTTATTACTTTGATCACAGGAAAGACTATTAAACTTAATTATGATCAATGTTACACTTATGAGGTGTCTAGTGAAAATAAAATAAAAAGAGTCATTGACTATAATTTCTCTTGTTATCATGAAGAAGCTGATACCAAAATAGTATACCACATTTGTCAATTTAATACTAACTATCGTGTGGAGATACATTGTACAGATTCTGATATACCAATAATAATGTTGGCAAATTTTAAGCATTTAAAAGATAAAATTCAAATAATAATTAATTTAAGCACGAATAAAAAAAAAATGTACTTAAACATAAATGAAATTTATGCCAAGCTTGGAGATCAATTATCTTGTTCACTCGCCATATGCCATATTTTTACAGGGAATGATTACAATCCTGCTTTCTTTCGTAAAGGAAAAAAGAAACCTTTCAGTATTTTAAAGAAAAATGAAAATTTTCAAGAGGCTTTTATTCAACTCCTACGAATTAAAAATACGGAATTAACAACATCGAATGAGGTAGTTCAAATTATTGAAGAGTATGTATGCAGAATGTATTCATTAAAAACAAAGAATGATCTGAATAAAGGACGGTATGAGTTATTTGAGAAAGGGTATAAATCAAAAAATGACAATGAAAAAATTTTAAAACAAAAAATCGTAGGATATGATCCTTCCAGTTTGCCACCAACAAAACAAGAATTGTTGCAACAAATTAAACGAACTGTATTCATCTGCAATGTATGGTGTAATGCACACATGCGGTGCCCCACGGAAAAATTGCCAGAAAATTTTGGATGGACAATAATTGATGGTAAATACGAATATTATTGGTTTGATGGTCCCCAAAGTCCATCATTTGAAGAATTATCTTCTGACTTACAAGGTAACCTATTAATACTATTTTTATGTATTGATTGATTATTCATTATTATATAATTTACTTAATTTTTTCATGTTATTACAGAGTCAGATATCACGAGTGAAGAAAGTGAAACAGATGAAGATGATAGCAATGTTAGTAGCGAAGATTTATCAGATGAATCTGATGAAGATTAACTTCTTTATATATATATATATATATATATATATATATATATATATATATATATATATATATATATATATATATATATATATATATATATATATATATAAATACACAAATTTTTGTACCTAGATTACTAAAAAATAAAGTTATTTAAATTTTAAAAAAGATTTTTTCACTGTATCTTATTTTACAAATAGGAAAACGAAAAAATTACAATTCTTGTCGGACTAGTGATACATACCTGTTTTCTTGTAGGACGTTGTTTCATTTGGGCAGAGAACACACTAACCTATTATATGATATTTTTGTCTTACAGTTAGTAATGAGAAAAATGGTCTTGTGGTATTAACAATTTCTGAGCGTAGGACCGGGATAACGTACCGCGCAATTTGTAGGACAATATGTCTGTTAAATTACATGAATATTAACTAAGTAAAAAAAAAAAAATCAGCTGGTTAGTAATCATTTATGATGACCTCGTTATCGATACATGTCGGAAAGAGGGGACTCTTTGATCAAACCATAGATTTTGTAGGACAAATATTTTTTCGAATAATTTAGATCAGGGGTGGGGAACCTCCGGCCCGCGGGCCGCATACGGCCCGCGAAGTCATTTGACCTGGCCCGCGAGCAGTGTTGCCAACTCGTGGGAATTTTAAGCCTCAAATGGGAATTGTCTCTGAAATATGGGAATTTTTACTATTGAGATACTGTTTTTTTTTTCATAATAAAATAATTAAATACTGCATTTATGAACTTCTTTGTGATTAAAACGAAGCATTCCGGAAATATACGAAGAGTTATGTTCTTTTGTATGTTTAGCAGAAGAGTGTTTAGTGCGCGCAGTAATAATACGCCGACTGCTGACAGATATTGTGTTGGCGTATTTTGCAATTCCTGGGGGGATTGTGAATTTTTCCTTGTTGCACAAGCGTGACTGTTCGTCATTCTTTTTGGTTCTTCGTGCGCAAACGTGAGTGATTTAGAAATTAAAACTTATATATCCTACAAATGGCGAGTATAAAGAAAAGAAAAGTGGATGCAGATTGTCGGTCTTTTCAAGAAAAATGGACACATGATTATTTTTTTGTTGAGGTGAATGGCAAGCCTGTGTGCCTAGTTTGTGGGGATGCGTTAGCTGTTATGAAAAAGGCTAATTTGGAGCGTCATTGCAGCACAAAACATGCAAAATGAAATGAATTGGGAGGTCAAATGCGCCTGGATAAAATCAAAGATCTTCAGCAGAGTTTGAAATCACAACAAGCCGTTTTCACTAAGCTTCGTGGTGACAATGACAACGTTATTCAGACAAGTTATGTAGTGAGCGAGCTAATCGCAAAGAAACTGAGGCCTCATGTAGAGGGAGAGTTTGTGAAAGAGTGCATGGTGGCTGCTGCGGAGTTATTAGCACCAGACAAAGTAAAATTGTTTCAGAGTGTTAGTTTGTCTCGGAGAACCATCTCAGATCGGATTACTGACTTGGCACAAGATATTAAAAACACACTGAAGGGATCTGTAGAAGATTTCCAATTTTTCTCTCTGGCTTGTGACGAGACAACGGACATAACAAATACTGATCAACTGGCCATTTTCGTTCGTGGAATAAATGCAGAGTTTGACACGCGAGAAGAACTGCTGTCACTGGAAGCCATGCGTGGCACTACAACAGGTGAGGACTTGTATGAGAGGCTTGTTCTATCAATGAAGAAACTTGAGCTAACCTTTGAAAAGTTAAGTGGCCTTACTACAGATGGCGCTCCAGCCATGGTTGGATCGTTAAAAGGGTTAATTGCATTTGTAAAGAAAGAAATGAATCGTCTCTGTCTTGACCCAAGTGATTTAATTATATGCCACTGCATCATACATCAAGAGAGTCTCTGTGCACAGTCGTTGCGGCTCGACAATGTGATGTCAACAGTAGTGTCATGTATTAATTTTATCAAAAGCAGAGGGCTTAATAGTCGCCAATTTAAGGAATTTCTGAATGACCTTGATTCTGAGTACGGTGATCTTGTTTATCACTGTGAAGTACGGTGGCTGAGTCGCGGGAACATGCTAATGAGGTTTTACGAACTGCGTGATGAAGTCAAGCAGTTCATGGAGATGAAGGGAAAACCTGTCAGGGAACTCAGTATTAGCAAGTGGCTGTGTGATCTAGCGTTCATGGTGGACATTACTAAGTACCTGTCAGAGCTAAACGTCAAGCTGCAGGGTCCCAACCAGCTTCTCAGCTCCCTGCTTTCAAACGTAAAATCATTTGAAGCTAAATGAAAGCTGTGGAAAGTGCAACTCGAAAGGAATAACACGGTGCATTTCCCTACGCTGGAAGGACAAAAGCCTTCTACGACACTTGAGTATGCTGGTGAATGTGCGAAACTAATTGAGGCATTTAATGAAAGATTCAAGGACGTGAAAAGTAAGGAAATTGAATTGAACATCTTTGCTACACCGTTCAATGTGGAACCAGCTGATGTGCCTGATAACTTCCAACACGAAATCATTCAGCTGCAAACTAATGTTGAGCTGAAAGCTAGATACAACAATCTCCCACTGCTTGAGTTCTATAAACGTTACATACGCAATGATGAATTTCCCATTTTGAGGAGACATGCATTGAAATATGCATCTGCATTTGGAACAACTTACTGTTGCGAGCAGTTCTTTTCTAAACTTACGATCGCAAAGAATCGACTGCGTTCCAGATTGACCGACGTAAATCTGGAAAATCAGTTGCGAGTAGCCACATCATCAATATCAGCTAATATCGCACGACTCAGCAAAGAAAGGCAGTTCCAGCCATCACATTAGGATTAGGATGAGTTAATTATGTTTAAAAATGGATATATTTTATGTTTGTTTATTTTTTATTTATTTGTTTATTTATAATATATACATATATATATTTTTTTTGTTGAACAATAAAAACTAAAAAAACTATTATTATTTGTCTGGCCCGCGAATGATGTTATAAATTTCCAAATGGCCCTTGGCAGAAAATAGGTTCCCCACCCCTGATTTAGATAATTGTCTTGAGATTTAACAAAAAAAAATTCAGTTAGTAATAAATATTTGAGAATCATCAAATCAACATATTTTATCCTTGCTACCTCTGTTAGCTACCACAATCGAGAGTTTCGTATAGGAAATTATTGGGCGTCTCATCAAAATAAAGCTACTCACGGAAAATTAGCTTGATAGTAATCAAGTGCAAAAATGGGCGATGGATCCTGGACTAATCCTATTGTAATGAGTTACCGATTTCTTTTTCATTATGTATTTTTTAGTGTGTTTACCTGGACTATTCTTCGTTACCGATTTATGAATAACACTGTAGTATTCACTACCTAAATTATAAGAAATCGCAGCAGCTTCACACCTCATCTGATATGAACCTTTTAATGAATAATTAACGCGCTTACCGCCAATAAATTTTGCTACTACACTGTTAAAGTGCTCTGCTGCGTTGTTATCCATGTTTAAAAGTAAACTATCTGCATTATGTGCAATTCTATTTAAACATCCCAAAATATCATCAAATAACCCAGTAGTTTTAATAGATGTAATCCAATTTTTTTCTCCTTCCTTTGGACCATTGCAGAAATAATTGGCGCAATTTGTATGCTCACCAAATACATGATTAATACTATTTAAAATATCACGACGAAGAAGTCCGATTCTCTCATTTAATTCCGTATTGTCTTCATTTCTTTTGATTACAGCCTGTGTAATTCCATTACGTAACCTTCGAATATTATTTTTTAAGTAATTCCGTTGTTGAACTGGAACATTCTGTTTTTTTGAACTTATAGTTTTAGTTGTCAAATTTCGTAGACGTGTACAATAATTCCTTAATAAATGATTGCAACATTCTATTTTTTTTACCACCGGATTGGAACCGTATGGACGTGCTTCCT
Source organism: Leistus spinibarbis (assembly GCA_933228885.1). NCBI lineage: Eukaryota > Metazoa > Arthropoda > Insecta > Coleoptera > Carabidae > Leistus > Leistus spinibarbis. The sequence continues at coordinate 1,596,150 of OW121795.1, read as the reverse complement.
GCAATTTTTTGGTAACACTGCTATCCCCATCTCCAACTAAATATGCGTATTTTAAATTATGCAGTTCAACACTTTTACGGAATCCTTCAACTATAATATCCGCTTCCATGCTTGTTGAAGATTTGTCCCAATTTTTGAAGCATTGATGCGACTTGGGTTCTTCTTTTCTTGTTTCTGCCCGAGCGCACACACAACAATATTTATTTCGTATTCCAAGATATAAAAGTTTACCTGTTTTTTGTCCAACAATACATCCTACACCTGATAATGCACTATAGTTAACATTGTACGACCGTTTACACCACGCACCATCAACAATCACAGTAATTAGTGGATAGTTCTCATCATCAACCTCACCTAAACTACGCGCGATTTCTGATTCTTCTTTGGCAGCATCTTCCATTGTTTTCCAAGCAATCGCATGTATATGTTCAGCAATATCTTGTTCTTGTTTTGCATAGAAATGAGAAGACATACAAGGTATATCACATGGTGCAGTTACTTCCTCTAATTGAGAATAGCCACCTCCAGTTGAAACAAATCCAAGAACTGCAGCTCTATTTATATCCAAACTTTGTTTGCCTTCTGTACATATTTTGCTCGTCATCATGCAATTGTTACATTTTATAGTGAAAACACTGATAAAGCCATGCCTCTGTTCTTTCACAATATCACAATTTTCAATACTACATGAAAATAGCCCATGTTTAAATTTTTTTATTTCATTGAAAAAATGAAATGGATCAACAATGCGACGTCCTGATCCAACAAATCTGTCCTGTATTTCTTCATTCATCTGTTCGTCTTGTTGCACACCAACATAATTTAAATTGTCATTACTAATATAACCTTGCAAATTTTCATTGGTAGGTAAATTATTAATACTCAAATCATAATCAGATTTATTAACTTGCACAGAATTATTATCTAAAAATAATTGTTTTTTGCACACAACACTCTCTTCTTGTATAGTTACGTTTTCTTTCTTTTTGTTAATATCTTTCATTCGCCTTTTGACACTTTTGCGACGTGCGGAAAGTTTTAAAAAATTTTTACTATGTTTTCGCCCCATTATACGACAAACACTAACTAATATTACAAATCACTATCATGCACAACAAACAAATATCGAATGTAAGTAGATACTATAATGCCATTCAAAAGGAACATATTTCGGTGTCTGTTTGTCATTCTAACATAAATATCAAATATAGTCACACATATATACATTGTCTTTGCTACGTCTTTAAATAACAAACTACGTCACTGACTTATTTTATAAATCAATAAATACTATGAATGCAAGCCAAGCTAATTTTAATACAATGTAAAAACATCAGTATTGTCTTGCCCTAAACTTTCTTATACGTAGACAGTATATTTTGTTAGTTAAAGAGGTTATTAGAGAATTTTAAACAATGTAAACATACTATATTAGAAATGATTAAACATTGAGTATAGACAAAATATAACTGCTGCGTATAAGAATGTCCAGTGCATAATTTCATTGCACTAGACATTCTTATACGATTTCTAATATAAAATTTCCCATACCTACATTACTATGGCAATATAAATAAGATAAAGAATAGCGATTATATTGTAACTGGTACACATTTTGAAAAAATGTTTCAAACAAAAGTTGTGCAAAATATTAATATATTTCATTTTTATTGTAACTATTTTTACTGTAAGTGCAGCCGTTTCGGAGATATTACAGAAACTGCAAAAAGTGACTTAAGTAAACATATACTTCCGGTTTGAATATTATTTTCTAAAATAGGAGATGTTCTTGCCAATCTTAAATTTAAAGATTCATAATTTTATCTTCAACAGTGTAAGCTGTAGAGCGCTTAAACACACACACACAAACAGACACACAGACGTCATTCCGAAAATAGTCAGACTCGATTCAGAGAAGGTCAAAAGGTTTATTTCCGTTAAAATCTCGAGATCGAATTTTCATGATTACAGTACTTATTACAGTGTATAAGAAAATAATGAGAAGATTTTATATAGCCGAGTATTTATTAGAGTGGCAGTGAGGGGTAAAGAGAGTCTCTTATGACTAGTTGCATTGAACTACAGCATTAGACTCGATTAGACACACCCAGTGTTTCCCCTCCAACATAATATAACTTACAAGGTACTCGCAAAACACAGTGGCGCTAGTGGACGGATTAAAATGCAATGCAAAAACTAATATTTTTGGGAACAACCTGAGGCTAGGTCCAACACAATTTTGATCTGAAAATTTCAGTACATATTAGCGAAACATGTAAAAATCTCGCGACGAGAGCCAAATTCGAAATACTTCTATACTTTCGGTGTAATAATACTTTGAATATGACGAATTTTACGTGCATATTTTTTTATTCTGATGAAAGAAAATTCGAAAAATCAACTCGTAGCGACTTTCCTTATGCCTTTGTCTATGAGGTAAAAAAATAATTAAACCTTAAGAACTGATCAATCAAACAGTATTTGCTCCAGAAATACAAGCATTTTCGTCTTATATTTTATTCGTTCCATAGCCTCTTAAGACTATGGATATCAAATTTATGATTCGATTCTAACATATGTTTGGCAACATTAGAATCACTTTTTTGTAAACGCCAAGATCTCATGTGTTCGGAAAATCTTACATTAAAATTACGTCCTGTTTGACCTATATAAGAGAAATTGCAATCATTGCATGATATTTCATATACACCACTTTGTGCAAGTTGGTTCCGTGTAAAGATTTTATTATTAACTAAATTATTCTTTAAAGTGTGTTTATTATAAAAAGCTGATGTAATGTCAAGTGACTTTAGTTTTTCTGATATTCTAAAGCTGGTTTTGCCTATGAAATTAATTTTGCGATATATTTTAGTATTTTCTTCGATAGATTTGTGGTAAAAATGTTTGGTCAATTCCTGTCGTTGTTTCCTGTGCACCATCTTATTTATAATTATAGGGTTGTATCCATTATTTAATGCAATTTCTCTTAATGTTTGTAATTCGGTTTCAAAATCGGAATCAGATAAAGGAATTTTAAGTAGTCTAATATAACCCCTCCATATTGTTTACAATTTGTCTTAGATATAAGTACAGACCCCATTGTAATTTTCTTGTATATGTTCTGATGATGGCCTAAGAAGCCGAAATACGTATTAACAATAAACAAATTCTTTGAAACTTAACGAGTGTTTTTATTACAAATTTTATTATATAAAATATATTATTTTAATTATAAAATCGAAAACTTATAATATAAATTAATACACAATTTTTTGTTGAGGTTAAATCGGAAATAATATGTCACTTTCAAAATACTAACCTCAAAAACACAATAACAAATATTATTTTTTACACAAAATAAGACTTTACACCGGTGATAAAAAGGTGAAAAGTTTACACAAACGATGACGTCATGTGCATATTCCAAAAAAATCCACAAGGTGGACACCCAGTCACTTAGCACCCGTGAGACACTTTACACCGGTGATAAGTGTGTCAGAATCAGTCTCCTGACAACACGTCGTACGGTGTTACACTCATATTTACTCACACTAATTTATAGCCCAGCGCACGAAGTCCATCATTTGAAGAATTATCTTCTGACTTACAAGGTAACCTATTAATACTATTTTTATGTATTGATTGATTATTCATTATTATATAATTTACTTAATTTTTTCATGTTATTACAGAGTCAGATATCACGAGTGAAGAAAGTGAAACAGATGAAGATGATAGCAATGTTAGTAGCGAAGATTTATCAGATGAATCTGATGAAGATTAACTTCTTTATATATATATATATATATATATATATATATATATATATATATATATATATATATATATATATATATATATAACTTATATTTCTCAATAATAAGTTTATATTTTTAAAAACTTTATTATTGAATATGAATATAATATAATATGTGTTGCTAATACAAGTTACAAATCAAGACTAACTACGCTTATACTAACATGTTATTGTCTGCTACAGTTCCTGTGATAGCGAAGTGCTACATCAGGACTATTAAACAAAGGCGTTCTATCATAGTCGTATTATAACTCCTCCCTTTTTTAAAACACAGCTCCTCCTGGTAGCTGAATATCTTCTAACTCTATATTATCTTTCCTTTGTTTATTATTATTTTTATATTTTTTCACATATTTAATTATTATAAAGCATATGGCCATAATTATGATTATATAAACTATAATATTCCAATAACTTAGTTGATGTGTTAATATGGTTACATTCTTTATTTCTTTAATGGGTGTATAGTCAATTTTTTCCAATCTTAGCGTTTTAAGATTTATGGTTATATTAGATATTTTTTCATGATTTATTTTAAACGTTAATTTGGGTAATATTAATGGTTTTGCAAAAGTTTCTTTTAAATAATTTAATTTACGCTGTTTAAAGATGATTTCACAGTTATCAGGTTTAATTAAGTATATTCCCATTAAGGATTCAATTTTAATTTCTTTAGAACATCTTATTTCTAAATTTTCCTTTTCGGGAAATATAGCTAAATATTGGTTTATATATGGGACGACTTCTATTTGATTCCCATTTATTTTTACTTTGGTATAGTAACATTTATTCATTTGTTGGTTTAACAATAACGTTTTTTCACAGTTTATTTCGTTAGGGTTGTACAAGTTACTGGGGCATTGATGTATTTTGCCCAAAGTACACATACCATTCAGAGGCAACATTTCTTTGTCTGATTTTAGAATATAATTCACTTCCGGTATTATAGTAACAAATTTTGATTCTTGTTTTGTGGGTAAAGAATAGATATAATAAAGTTCAAAATCCTTTTGATAATTTATAGGAACAGAAATAAAGTAGATTATTTTTTCCTCTTCGATTTTACAATTTATTTTTAACAATGCTTCAAAATCTAATATATTTTTGGTATTTGGTTCATAGGGTAGTTGGTTTCCGTAATGACTGGAAATTTCAGTTAGTTGTATTAATAATTCGTTTGGTTTAATTATACTAGGGTGTAAAGTACCGATTTTACAAAATGTAATTGAATTTTCTATATTTTGTAATATATTTAATATGATATTATAAAGAATAGTTATTTGATTATAAAGATCTTTAATGATTAGTACATTGTTCAGATTGATACTTTTACTAATTATTGAATCTAATTGCATTATTTTTGATTTTAGTGTTACTTCATTATGTTGTATGTTTTGAATAGTTTGATTGAAATTTTTTATTATTTGTGTGTTAACAGAGTATGTTTCTTTTAATTGACTTTGCAAATTATCTTCATTTTCTTTTAGGTGTATTAAAATTTCGTCATATCTTTTGCCATCTTCGGCATCTAAATTTCCAGTTATTTGTTTGATTATTGAACCTATTCCATTTATTAATCCGCGTCTTTTCCTAATTGTTGAATGGGCTATAATATTGTGTATTTGTTGATTTACATTATTTTGGGCATATAAAAGTATTTTGTTATGATTTTCGAGTTGGGCAGGTCCTAGATGGATGGGTAATATTCCTTTGTTTTCAGTAATGTTTATAATTTTTACGCCTTGTCCCATGTGGAACAACCTGGATGATTTCGGAATTTATAAGGTTGTTGTTTAGGTCTTTTAATATTTGATAAGTGAATTTTTGTTTGTGTATTACCATGTCTAGTTTGAATTTTTCCCGTTTTTCGAATTTTATTCATTCCTTTTAATTTTTCAGGGGAGTATTTGTTTTTTGTTTTTGGTTGCTTTTGCTTGTTCTTTACGAAAATTTGGGTGGGGATCGCAGGGAGTTCTTCGCGATCAACATTCTGGTTTTCTATTATTTGTTCTTTATGATTTAATAATTTTTTATTTATTTCTTGGTATAGAATTTTTAATTTATTTTTATGATTAATTATATAATTATTTAATAACTGAGTTTCTATATTTATACTAAAAAGGGAATCCATTTCTAAATTTCCGTAAATAATGTCAAAAGGCTTTAATTTTGTCACACTATGGATTGTGTTGTTGTAGGCTAATATAGCATAGTTTGTTTTTACTTCTACTGTTTCGTTTTTGAATTCATCTCGGTTATTTAAAAGTCTAATATGTTCTACTAGGGTTGAATGGAATCGTTCTATTATTCCGTTTGCTTGGGGGTGTTGTGAGCTCATAAAATGGATTTCGATTTTATGTAACTCTAGTAATTCTCGAACAAGTGAATTCTTAAATTCTACACCATTGTCAGAAACTATTTGTTTTGGGATGCCATGATGAGTGAAATATTTTATCAAATTGTTTACAATATCAATTGCTTGGCCAGAATTTAATTTATATGCTTGGGCATATTTTGAAAAGGAATCTACGATTGTGAGAAACTTGTTTTTTTCTAGACTAATACTATCAATATGTATTATTTCAAAGGGTTTTACAGCTGTAGGGGTAATATTAAATTTCAAGTTTAATGGTTTCCTATCGTATTTCGTCATTTGACAAATTTGGCAATTATTGATAAAAGTTTGTATAGATTTTTTCTGTTTTGGCCAATAGTATTTTTGTTTAATTTTTTGTTCTGTTTCATCAATTCCCCTATGGTTGGTTTTACCCTCGTGGTAGTTATTAATTATTTGAATAATTTCTTCGTCGTTTGTTACGTCTAATAATTTTGAAGTGCATTTAAACATTTTAATGTTAGCATTTTTGAAATTTTTCTGAAGGATCCTACTAAACTTTTCATAATAATTATTTTCAAAATAAATACAATATCGTACGTTAGGAACTATATATTCTTTAATAAAATTAACAATCTCATTTTCATAATTTTGTTTAGAAATTTGTATCGTCATTCTCTGCTTATTTTCCCATAATTTTAGAATTTTTGGTTCTGCTGGGCTATGTTCTACATTTTGAATTATTATTTGATTTTTTGCATAGTTTACAGGGTATTCAATTATTGGAATTCCTACTATTGGTTGTTCTTTATTGGAGTGAACAGTGTGATCACTTTCAGATTGTTGATCACCAAAATCTCTTTCTGTTTCTCCCGTTTCTACTATTAGACTTTGATTGTCGTTTTCTCCCGTGAAGTTATCATTGAAATTTTTCATCATTTCAGTAAAATCAATATAATTTTTTGTTTCATTTATATGTAATTCAATAGTATCTGAAGGTTTATAGATTGTAATTAATATTTGGGTATTTTGGAAAATATATTCTAACATGTATTTTACTTCTTCCCAATTTAATTTATCAATTCCACATCCGATTTTCGGCATACTTAAATTAGTGATATCATGTTTTAAGCAGAATTCTCTTAATTCTATTAAAGTGTAGAACATATCTTGGTTCGTTGGTTTTTTATAATAATATTCCTTTGTTATTAAATATATTATGTATTTATTTTTGTCTTTTAAGTAAACTAAATTTTTAACTTGTGGATTCTGTTTCTTTAATTTATCTTTGTTTCCAAATTTCTTATTAAACTGTTTCGCGATTCCGGCGTCCATTTTTAAGTCTTTACTAATGCAATGGCCTAAACTTTCATTCGGTGGTGCGTCAAATAAATTTCCTTCTACTTCTATTATTTTATAATTTTGATTTCTTTTATTAATTCTATTTTCCAAATAATCTAGGTATGGCCTAACTATTGTATCTAATTTACTTTCGTTTGACGTTGCTATTTTTGAGTCCATAGGGATTCTACTTAAAGCGTCGGCGTTAGAATTTAATGTGCCTTTTTTATAGAAAATTTCGTAATCATATTCTTCTAAACGTAATCTCCAGCGAATTAATTTTTGAGAACAATCTTTTAATGAAAATAACCATTGTAGGGGTTTGTGATCAGTCACGATTTTAAACTTTCGTCCATATAAATACGGGCGAAAATATTGTACTGCCCACACAATCGCTAATAATTCTCTCTCAATTACCGAATAATTACATTCTGTATCGTTTAATGTTCGACTTGCATACGCGATGGGTAAATCTTTTCCTATAATTCCTTGCGAAAGTACCGCCCCTAATGCTACGTTACTTGCATCGGTAGTTAAAATGAAAGGTTTATCGAAATCTGGGTATTGTAATAATGGCTGGTTGATTAAAAGATTTTTGCAAGTTTCGAAACAGGTTTTGTATTCTAAATCATTAACATCTAAAATGGCTGATTTTTTCAAACATTTAGTCAATGGTTTAGTCAATTTTGCGAAATTTTGTATGAATTTCCTATAGTAGCCGATTAGTCCTAAGAATCCTTTTATTTGCTTGGTGGTTTTTGGAATTGGGTAATTTTGAATACTAATAATTTTGTCTGGGTTAGGTTTAACTCCTTCGGGTGTTATTACGTGTCCTAAGTACGCGACTTCTTTTTTTATAAATTCAGATTTATCTAATTGAATTTTGAAATTTGCATTTCTAATTTTTTCAAAGACTAATTTTAAATTTTGTATGTGTTCCTGTAAACTGGTACTAAACACAATAATGTCATCTAAATAAACTAGACATTTATCGTTAATTAATTCTTTTAAAATGTTATCCATAACTCTTTGGAACGTCGCTGGCGCATTTTTCAGTCCGAACGGCATTCTTAAGAATTCATAGTGTCCGTTATCAGTATTGAAGGCTGTCTTTTGAATATCTTGTTCGTTCATTTCGATTTGATGATAGCCCGAGGCTAAATCTAGGGTAGTAAAATACTGACACCTGCCTAATTTATCTAATAATTCTGTAATATTAGGTAAAGGGTACTTATCATTGATTGTTTTTTCATTTAATTTTCGATAATCGATTACGATACGCCACTTGCGCTTTCCAGATGCATCTAATTTTTTTTCTACAATCCAAATCGGAGAGTGGGATGGTCGAATAATATTCTGATCTAACATTTTACTGATTTGATTTTTTACTTCGTTTTTATGAATTTCCGGATATCTATAGGTTTTAGTGTATACAGGGATTTCGTCTGTGGTTTTAATGAAATGTTTAATTTGATTCGTAAATGTTAGTGTGTCATTTTCAGTATACAATATATCTGAATAATCTCTTAATAATTTTAATATTTCTTGACTCTCTTCATAATTCATATGTTCCGTTCTAATTTTACTAATATCAAATCTTGTATTCTTATTTTTCCACATTTCTGTATTATTTAAATTGGGTTTTAAATAGGTTTCAAATTTATTTAGTAATTCTACATTAATAATTGAAGGAAGTTTCATTTTAATTATTTGTTCGCTTGGATTTAAGATCGTGCATAATGCATAGGTATTTTTTACTTTGGTGACACATTCAGGGATGATTGTACCATTTTTGAATGTAATTTTCGGAATTAATACATTATTGTTTTGTACGTTTGTTCTAATTTTTATTGTTGTTTCAGAATTAGGATCTAGGGTTATTACTTTAGTTTGTGGCTTTAACGAGTGGTTATTAATTCCATTTCTTTGTATTTTAATTTCGGTTGTGGGAGTAACAATTTTATTTTTTGTTAAATCAATAATAAGTTTTAGTTTTGTCATGTTATCCATTCCTAATAATAGATCAAACGAATCATGAAAATCAAACAAGTGATATTTTAATTTAGTATTTGAATTTAATTTAAATAATTTTGAAACTGGTACATTTGTACTATATTTTTCTATTGTAGTTCCATGAGCTGTAGAAATTTGAAATGGGTCATTTATTATTGTTTCCTTATAGAATTTATGTGCAATTTGAGGTTTTATAAATGATTTTGTACTTCCCGTGTCAATTAAAACTTTTAATTGATTTTCCGGTAAAACTATATAAGGTAATTTTGTTTGATTGTTTGTTAAATTCATTAATTCGTGTCTTGGTAGATATCTGGGTCCAAGGCTTGTTCGTCTAAAAAATTATCATTTTCGTAAGTGTTGTCCGAATTTACATTAATATTTTCGTGGTTTTCATAATTAGTATTATCGTTAGAAATTTCATCTACTATTTCTATTTCGTCATTGTCATTATTTATATTAAATAATTCTTCCGCGATATAATTTTGTGTCGGTCTGTATTGTTGTTGGTTTGGATTTTGGTTAGATGGACCAGGTCGTGGATGGACCGTATTTCTTGTTGAAATACTCATTGGAGTTTGTCTCGGGTTTTGATTGTTATATAAGGGTTTATTATGGGGTCTATTCCACTGTTGGCTTTGTGGTGGTGTACTTCTATTCCTATTAAAAGGATACTGAGTATTTTGAGTGAATTTAAATTGTTGATTTGGTCTTTGTTCGAAAACTTTTACAGGTGTTACTGATTTGTAATTGGGTTTATTTAACGTAATTTTTTGTTTTGAATTTGGTTCAAATTGGAAATCGTTTGTGAGCATACCTAGTGCAGTAGGTAAATCTGTAGGATTTTTGGTGCGCATTAACTGACCTATGGGTTCTTTTAGTCCCTTTAATAATATACGTAATGCATAATTCCTAATAAATTGTGAAAGTATTTCCATTTCCATCTCGTTTGAGTGGGTAGCAATGTAAGCTATTTGCAAATTCAACAATTTTAATACTCTGTTATAAAAATCGAAAACTGATTCATTGAAATTTTGATTTAATTCGGATATTTCTACAACAAGCGTATAAATATCACGTTTATCTGAATAGGTATTAATTAAAGCATTCTTTAAATCTAACCAATTCTTTATTACACAACTTGAAATGTTTATGGCTGCTTCGCCTTTTATTTTTGCTAAAATATTAGCCATGAGATATTCATTTTGGAAATCATCTACATTTACAGTATTGTAAAACTTTGTGACAACTTTTCCGCTTAACTCTATAAATCTAGGTAGTAATTCTTTTTCTCCATTAAATTCGGGAATCATGTCAAGATATTCTTTCTTGAGAACCGGTGGATTAGTCATTTTGACTTATTTTAATTTATTTCGATAATAAATCTACAATATTTCGTTCGTGAAATTTCTATGTTTTACAATCTTTTAGATTGGAGTCAGGATTTTTTTTCTTGTTACTGGAATTTTTACTTTAATTCCTATCCCTCTGAATGATATAAAATTTGTACTTACATGTACACATACACTATCACAATCACAATCACTATTTTCCCCATGGAGTCCTGGAGGTGGTGATGTCGAGGAGTTAGTTGCCGTGAAGAGTTGACGTGCTTTCGGCTCTCGTTCGAAGTTCACTCGTACTCTCTGGCAGCGAAACGTTGGTGTCGATCGGAACGACTTCAACAGGATCGTTATGATGTTCTTGTAGAATTTGTTATGTGCGTTAACAATTCTTTATGAACATTTATTGTAGCAAACACTTTTAAATTCGTTGCCAAATTAATCGTTTAAAAACGAAAACGAATTATATGCAGTAAATCGTTTTTGGCAATCCTACCGACTGCGCCACTTATATTTCTCAATAATAAGTTTATATTTTTAAAAACTTTATTATTGAATATGAATATAATATAATATGTGTTGCTAATACAAGTTACAAATCAAGACTAACTACGCTTATACTAACATGTTATTGTCTGCTACAGTTCCTGTGATAGCGAAGTGCTACATCAGGACTATTAAACAAAGGCGTTCTATCATAGTCGTATTATAACTTATATATATATATATATATATATATATATATATATATATATATATATATATATATATATATATATATAAATACACAAATTTTTGTACCTAGATTACTAAAAAATAAAGTTATTTAAATTTTAAAAAAGATTTTTTCACTGTATCTTATTTTACAAATAGGAAAACGAAAAAATTACAATTCTTGTCGGACTAGTGATACATACCTGTTTTCTTGTAGGACGTTGTTTCATTTGGGCAGAGAACACACTAACCTATTATATGATATTTTTGTCTTACAGTTAGTAATGAGAAAAATGGTCTTGTGGTATTAACAATTTCTGAGCGTAGGACCGGGATAACGTACCGCGCAATTTGTAGGACAATATGTCTGTTAAATTACATGAATATTAACTAAGTAAAAAAAAAAAAAATCAGCTGGTTAGTAATCATTTATGATGACCTCGTTATCGATACATGTCGGAAAGAGGGGACTCTTTGATCAAACCATAGATTTTGTAGGACAAATATTTTTTCGAATAATTTAGATCAGGGGTGGGGAACCTCCGGCCCGCGGGCCGCATACGGCCCGCGAAGTCATTTGACCTGGCCCGCGAGCAGTGTTGCCAACTCGTGGGAATTTTAAGCCTCAAATGGGAATTGTCTCTGAAATATGGGAATTTTTACTATTGAGATACTGTTTTTTTTTTCATAATAAAATAATTAAATACTGCATTTATGAACTTCTTTGTGATTAAAACGAAGCATTCCGGAAATATACGAAGAGTTATGTTCTTTTGTATGTTTAGCAGAAGAGTGTTTAGTGCGCGCAGTAATAATACGCCGACTGCTGACAGATATTGTGTTGGCGTATTTTGCAATTCCTGGGGGGATTGTGAATTTTTCCTTGTTGCACATGCGTGACTGTTCGTCATTCTTTTTGGTTCTTCGTGCGCAAACGTGAGTGATTTAGAAATTAAAACTTATATATCCTACAAATGGCGAGTATAAAGAAAAGAAAAGTGGATGCAGATTGTCGGTCTTTTCAAGAAAAATGGACACATGATTATTTTTTTGTTGAGGTGAATGGCAAGCCTGTGTGCCTAGTTTGTGGGGATGCGTTAGCTGTTATGAAAAAGGCTAATTTGGAGCGTCATTGCAGCACAAAACATGCAAAATTAAATGAATTGGGAGGCCAAATGCGCCTGGATAAAATCAAAGATCTTCAGCAGAGTTTGAAATCACAACAAGCCGTTTTCACTAAGCTTCGTGGTGACAATGACAACGTTATTCAGACAAGTTATGTAGTGAGCGAGCTAATCGCAAAGAAACTGAGGCCTCATGTAGAGGGAGAGTTTGTGAAAGAGTGCATGGTGGCTGCTGCGGAGTTATTAGCACCAGACAAAGTAAAATTGTTTCAGAGTGTTAGTTTGTCTCGGAGAACCATCTCAGATCGGATTACTGACTTGGCACAAGATATTAAAAACACACTGAAGGGATCTGTAGAAGATTTCCAATTTTTCTCTCTGGCTTGTGACGAGACAACGGACATAACAAATACTGCTCAACTGGCCATTTTCGTTCGTGGAATAAATGCAGAGTTTGACACGCGAGAAGAACTGCTGTCACTGGAAGCCATGCATGGCACTACAACAGGTGAGGACTTGTATGAGAGGCTTGTTCTATCAATGAAGAAACTTGAGCTAACCTTTGAAAAGTTAAGTGGCCTTACTACAGATGGCGCTCCAGCCATGGTTGGATCGTTAAAAGGGTTAATTGCATTTGTAAAGAAAGAAATGAATCGTCTCTGTCTTGACCCAAGTGATTTAATTATATGCCACTGCATCATACATCAAGAGAGTCTCTGTGCACAGTCGTTGCGGCTCGACAATGTGATGTCAACAGTAGTGTCATGTATTAATTTTATCAAAAGCAGAGGGCTTAATAGTCGCCAATTTAAGGAATTTCTGAATGACCTTGATTCTGAGTACGGTGATCTTGTTTATCACTGTGAAGTACGGTGGCTGAGTCGCGGGAACATGCTAATGAGGTTTTACGAACTGCGTGATGAAGTCAAGCAGTTCATGGAGATGAAGGGAAAACCTGTCAGGGAACTCAGTATTAGCAAGTGGCTGTGTGATCTAGCGTTCATGGTGGACATTACTAAGTACCTGTCAGAGCTAAACGTCAAGCTGCAGGGTCCCAACCAGCTTCTCAGCTCCCTGCTTTCAAACGTAAAATCATTTGAAGCTAAATGAAAGCTGTGGAAAGTGCAACTCGAAAGGAATAACACGGTGCATTTCCCTACGCTGGAAGGACAAAAGCCTTCTACGACACTTGAGTATGCTGGTGAATGTGCGAAACTAATTGAGGCATTTAATGAAAGATTCAAGGACGTGAAAAGTAAGGAAATTGAATTGAACATCTTTGCTACACCGTTCAATGTGGAACCAGCTGATGTGCCTGATAACTTCCAACACGAAATCATTCAGCTGCAAACTAATGTTGAGCTGAAAGCTAGATACAACAATCTCCCACTGCTTGAGTTCTATAAACGTTACATACGCAATGATGAATTTCCCATTTTGAGGAGACATGCATTGAAATATGCATCTGCATTTGGAACAACTTACTGTTGCGAGCAGTTCTTTTCTAAACTTACGATCGCAAAGAATCGACTGCGTTCCAGATTGACCGACGTAAATCTGGAAAATCAGTTGCGAGTAGCCACATCATCAATATCAGCTAATATCGCACGACTCAGCAAAGAAAGGCAGTTCCAGCCATCACATTAGGATTAGGATGAGTTAATTATGTTTAAAAATGGATATATTTTATGTTTGTTTATTTTTTATTTATTTGTTTATTTATAATATATACATATATATATTTTTTTTGTTGAACAATAAAAACTAAAAAAACTATTATTATTTGTCTGGCCCGCGAATGATGTTATAAATTTCCAAATGGCCCTTGGCAGAAAATAGGTTCCCCACCCCTGATTTAGATAATTGTCTTGAGATTTAACAAAAAAAAATTCAGTTAGTAATAAATATTTGAGAATCATCAAATCAACATATTTTATCCTTGCTACCTCTGTTAGCTACCACAATCGAGAGTTTCGTATAGGAAATTATTGGGCGTCTCATCAAAATAAAGCTACTCACGGAAAATTAGCTTGATAGTAATCAAGTGCAAAAATGGGCGATGGATCCTGGACTAATCCTATTGTAATGAGTTACCGATTTCTTTTTCATTATGTATTTTTTAGTGTGTTTACCTGGACTATTCTTCGTTACCGATTTATGAATAACACTGTAGTATTCACTACCTAAATTATAAGAAATCGCAGCAGCTTCACACCTCATCTGATATGAACCTTTTAATGAATAATTAACGCGCTTACCGCCAATAAATTTTGCTACTACACTGTTAAAGTGCTCTGCTGCGTTGTTATCCATGTTTAAAAGTAAACTATCTGCATTATGTGCAATTCTATTTAAACATCCCAAAATATCATCAAATAACCCAGTAGTTTTAATAGATGTAATCCAATTTTTTTCTCCTTCCTTTGGACCATTGCAGAAATAATTGGCGCAATTTGTATGCTCACCAAATACATGATTAATACTATTTAAAATATCACGACGAAGAAGTCCGATTCTCTCATTTAATTCCGTATTGTCTTCATTTCTTTTGATTACAGCCTGTGTAATTCCATTACGTAACCTTCGAATATTATTTTTTAAGTAATTCCGTTGTTGAACTGGAACATTCTGTTTTTTTGAACTTATAGTTTTAGTTGTCAAATTTCGTAGACGTGTACAATAATTCCTTAATAAATGATTGCAACATTCTATTTTTTTTACCACCGGATTGGAACCGTATGGACGTGCTTCCTGCAATTTTTTGGTAACACTGCTATCCCCATCTCCAACTAAATATGCGTATTTTAAATTATGCAGTTCAACACTTTTACGGAATCCTTCAACTATAATATCCGCTTCCATGCTTGTTGAAGATTTGTCCCAATTTTTGAAGCATTGATGCGACTTGGGTTCTTCTTTTCTTGTTTCTGCCCGAGCGCACACACAACAATATTTATTTCGTATTCCAAGATATAAAAGTTTACCTGTTTTTTGTCCAACAATACATCCTACACCTGATAATGCACTATAGTTAACATTGTACGACCGTTTACACCACGCACCATCAACAATCACAGTAATTAGTGGATAGTTCTCATCATCAACCTCACCTAAACTACGCGCGATTTCTGATTCTTCTTTGGCAGCATCTTCCATTGTTTTCCAAGCAATCGCATGTATATGTTCAGCAATATCTTGTTCTTGTTTTGCATAGAAATGAGAAGACATACAAGGTATATCACATGGTGCAGTTACTTCCTCTAATTGAGAATAGCCACCTCCAGTTGAAACAAATCCAAGAACTGCAGCTCTATTTATATCCAAACTTTGTTTGCCTTCTGTACATATTTTGCTCGTCATCATGCAATTGTTACATTTTATAGTGAAAACACTGATAAAGCCATGCCTCTGTTCTTTCACAATATCACAATTTTCAATACTACATGAAAATAGCCCATGTTTAAATTTTTTTATTTCATTGAAAAAATGAAATGGATCAACAATGCGACGTCCTGATCCAACAAATCTGTCCTGTATTTCTTCATTCATCTGTTCGTCTTGTTGCACACCAACATAATTTAAATTGTCATTACTAATATAACCTTGCAAATTTTCATTGGTAGGTAAATTATTAATACTCAAATCATAATCAGATTTATTAACTTGCACAGAATTATTATCTAAAAATAATTGTTTTTTGCACACAACACTCTCTTCTTGTATAGTTACGTTTTCTTTCTTTTTGTTAATATCTTTCATTCGCCTTTTGACACTTTTGCGACGTGCGGAAAGTTTTAAAAAATTTTTACTATGTTTTCGCCCCATTATACGACAAACACTAACTAATATTACAAATCACTATCATGCACAACAAACAAATATCGAATGTAAGTAGATACTATAATGCCATTCAAAAGGAACATATTTCGGTGTCTGTTTGTCATTCTAACATAAATATCAAATATAGTCACACATATATACATTGTCTTTGCTACGTCTTTAAATAACAAACTACGTCACTGACTTATTTTATAAATCAATAAATACTATGAATGCAAGCCAAGCTAATTTTAATACAATGTAAAAACATCAGTATTGTCTTGCCCTAAACTTTCTTATACGTAGACAGTATATTTTGTTAGTTAAAGAGGTTATTAGAGAATTTTAAACAATGTAAACATACTATATTAGAAATGATTAAACATTGAGTATAGACAAAATATAACTGCTGCGTATAAGAATGTCCAGTGCATAATTTCATTGCACTAGACATTCTTATACGATTTCTAATATAAAATTTCCCATACCTACATTACTATGGCAATATAAATAAGATAAAGAATAGCGATTATATTGTAACTGGTACACATTTTGAAAAAATGTTTCAAACAAAAGTTGTGCAAAATATTAATATATTTCATTTTTATTGTAACTATTTTTACTGTAAGTGCAGCCGTTTCGGAGATATTACAGAAACTGCAAAAAGTGACTTAAGTAAACATATACTTCCGGTTTGAATATTATTTTCTAAAATAGGAGATGTTCTTGCCAATCTTAAATTTAAAGATTCATAATTTTATCTTCAACAGTGTAAGCTGTAGAGCGCTTAAACACACACACACAAACAGACACACAGACGTCATTCCGAAAATAGTCAGACTCGATTCAGAGAAGGTCAAAAGGTTTATTTCCGTTAAAATCTCGAGATCGAATTTTCATGATTACAGTACTTATTACAGTGTATAAGAAAATAATGAGAAGATTTTATATAGCCGAGTATTTATTAGAGTGGCAGTGAGGGGTAAAGAGAGTCTCTTATGACTAGTTGCATTGAACTACAGCATTAGACTCGATTAGACACACCCAGTGTTTCCCCTCCAACATAATATAACTTACAAGGTACTCGCAAAACACAGTGGCGCTAGTGGACGGATTAAAATGCAATGCAAAAACTAATATTTTTGGGAACAACCTGAGGCTAGGTCCAACACAATTTTGATCTGAAAATTTCAGTACATATTAGCGAAACATGTAAAAATCTCGCGACGAGAGCCAAATTCGAAATACTTCTATACTTTCGGTGTAATAATACTTTGAATATGACGAATTTTACGTGCATATTTTTTTATTCTGATGAAAGAAAATTCGAAAAATCAACTCGTAGCGACTTTCCTTATGCCTTTGTCTATGAGGTAAAAAAATAATTAAACCTTAAGAACTGATCAATCAAACAGTATTTGCTCCAGAAATACAAGCATTTTCGTCTTATATTTTATTCGTTCCATAGCCTCTTAAGACTATGGATATCAAATTTATGATTCGATTCTAACATATGTTTGGCAACATTAGAATCACTTTTTTGTAAACGCCAAGATCTCATGTGTTCGGAAAATCTTACATTAAAATTACGTCCTGTTTGACCTATATAAGAGAAATTGCAATCATTGCATGATATTTCATATACACCACTTTGTGCAAGTTGGTTCCGTGTAAAGATTTTATTATTAACTAAATTATTCTTTAAAGTGTGTTTATTATAAAAAGCTGATGTAATGTCAAGTGACTTTAGTTTTTCTGATATTCTAAAGCTGGTTTTGCCTATGAAATTAATTTTGCGATATATTTTAGTATTTTCTTCGATAGATTTGTGGTAAAAATGTTTGGTCAATTCCTGTCGTTGTTTCCTGTGCACCATCTTATTTATAATTATAGGGTTGTATCCATTATTTAATGCAATTTCTCTTAATGTTTGTAATTCGGTTTCAAAATCGGAATCAGATAAAGGAATTTTAAGTAGTCTAATATAACCCCTCCATATTGTTTACAATTTGTCTTAGATATAAGTACAGACCCCATTGTAATTTTCTTGTATATGTTCTGATGATGGCCTAAGAAGCCGAAATACGTATTAACAATAAACAAATTCTTTGAAACTTAACGAGTGTTTTTATTACAAATTTTATTATATAAAATATATTATTTTAATTATAAAATCGAAAACTTATAATATAAATTAATACACAATTTTTTGTTGAGGTTAAATCGGAAATAATATGTCACTTTCAAAATACTAACCTCAAAAACACAATAACAAATATTATTTTTTACACAAAATAAGACTTTACACCGGTGATAAAAAGGTGAAAAGTTTACACAAACGATGACGTCATGTGCATATTCCAAAAAAATCCACAAGGTGGACACCCAGTCACTTAGCACCCGTGAGACACTTTACACCGGTGATAAGTGTGTCAGAATCAGTCTCCTGACAACACGTCGTACGGTGTTACACTCATATTTACTCACACTAATTTATAGCCCAGCGCACGAAGTATATATGCTTTGCTGTTAACTTTAAAGCAGTCGTGCGTGTTCTGACTCGCCTTCTCTTTGAACCAGCCCAAACACTGGTTTTTGAATAAACGACAACCGTGCAATCGAACAGTAACACTTTCACCGCGAAAATTAATCAATTCGCCGTTCTGATCAGTTATTCGAACAGCGATACCCTTTATTGCCTTAACGCCCATAGGAAGATATATGATAAGCCGCACTAACGGTAGGCAACCTAGTGGGTTCACGTCCCCGATTTGTCGTCAATATTAACTATACCTGACTCGTTGGTGCGCACGCGCGACGGCATTTCATTGCGCTTAAATACACCGCGAAAATCTTGTATTTTGTAATATTTGGCATACATAAGCAGTTCACTGTCACTCATCGCCCGTTTCGGCAATCTTAGTGATATTTTTGGATAGATACGTTTCAAATGTAAACCAAGTCTTTTGCGATACGGCTTCAAGTACAATCCTTTTCCCAACGCAATCGATTCTATTGTGTCGTTGTGTCGCATGCTTTCACTTAATTGTTTTTTTGCATCGTTGGCGCCCACAACAGCCTCTGCGACTGCTGCAGCACCACCAGTCAACGCTCCAAGTACCGACAAACCCGCATAAAAGGGAATCAGAGGCAAAATTCCTCCGATTTTCGGCACAGGAATGTTTCGGTTGTTTAGTGACGAGCGGCCGGCTCCACGCACCTTTCTCACCTCACGTCGAGCAGCATTCAACGCAGTTTTTATTATTTCCTGTGCCTTGGACTCTATCGAAACCCGTTTGATGGCATTTCAAGCTGCTTTCGCAACGCGACCATACGATACTTTGGCATTTTTCTGTTTTTTATGCAATCCTATCCCTAGCTTGCGCTTTATTTTCATTGTGTTCGAGACGGCGAACGCAGCTGCTTTTTCACCTATACTTGAATCTGCTGCAATTACGCGATTCCAGGCGCCGTTCTCTAGTGCCCGATCCGTTTCGTGTCGTTTGCTCAGATTTTCTTTGTCGTGCGAATATGCAATGTCGTGTTCTTTACACGCTCTGTCCAGGGGATTTATGCCTGGGTCACCGCGATGTAAACGATCATCCAACTTGGTGCCAGGCCCACAGTATTGGTATCCCGGTATATGAAGCTCAACACCTAATCGATTAATTAAACTATTCAGAAGACCACTTCCTTGACGCTTCATAGCAACACAATGACTAAATTCCTGTTTGCACAATCTTTTATAAAGAAAAAGGTGGTGTGGGAGGGGGGATTGTAATATATATATAAAGCTATTATGTTGTAATATCAATCAGTTGTATTGTGATTGTGGTGTGTGTGTAGGAAAATGAAAATTGTCAAGCAGGTGCAATCATTAAATGTGAAAAACTTGTATGTTCTTGGGGCAATCACAGAAGGTCGCAGCTATAAGCATGGCATATTTTTACCAGATAATATACGATGTATAATTAGTGGACCCAGTAAATCTGGCAAAACAAATGTTATGATAAGCCTTATAACAGATCCAAATGGTCTAAAGTTAGAAAACATTTATTTATACACATGATCAGCCAAAATATAGGCTGCTTGTGAGACTCTTACACTCTGTGCCGAACATTGGGTATTTCCCGTTTAGCAACAATGCAAACATTGTGCAGCCGGAAGAGGCGAAACCAAATTCTATCTTCGTTTTCGACGACATCGCTTGCGATTCACAACACGCAATGCGTGACTATTTCAGCATTGGGCGACACAGTGGTGTTTGATGCGTTCTACCTATGTCAAACATACGCTCGCATTCCAAAACATCTTATTCGCGATAACGCAAACTTTATCATTCTTTTCAAACAAGATCGCATGAACCTACGTCATGTGCATGCAGATCACATCAACACAGACATGCGGTTTAAACAATTTGAAGATATCAGTGCGCAGTGTTGGACAGAGCGCCACGATTTTCTAGTCATTGACAAAGACAGCGATTTGAATAAAGGACGCTATCGCAAAGGTTTTCATTCGTACATAATAATGGAAAGGTGATACCATTGGCTCATACGTACTCTATCAGTCACGATGAGCGCAAGTGTTGAGTTAGAAATTGAGAAAATAGCGGATATAATCCGGCAGAAGTATAGGGAACTCAAGCAAATGGCGGTCAGTAAGGATGATTATCATGCGAAGAAATACAAACCTATTGTCGAGTCGTTAAATAAGGCAATTGCAGAAAACATTGCTGTAAAGCAGCATACCATGGATAACGAAAATAAATATGAAACACTCGATGAGCAACCTTCGGCAGCGTTCTCTCTTGAGAACCTACTGACAAACAACCCAGATGGTCATACTAGGATAGAAGAATACCTATCCGACGAATTTGAACCTATTACAAGAGAGTACTTTAAACATATAATATTTCCGTCAGAGGATGATAAGAAGAAACGACTGCTGGACACTCGGTATGGAATCAAGAGGAACGGTGATATTTTTACAATTGGCGATTCGGTTCTAACGATTGACGCAAACGGTAACATACACATTAATGGCATGCAATATAAGGTGACAGACGGACTTGCACAGTTGCTATTTCTGAATAATCCTTCAGGATATTCGCACACTGATCTGAGCGCCTATAAAAATATAGTATTGCAAACAAGTGCGGATAGAAAAAATTACGAAAGGAATGGTAGTTTTTCGGCTAATGCTAGCAATGAATATAATACTTAGTCACAGTGTGACTCACACAAAAACGGTTGGCGGACTTTCGCTGACAAGTCACGGTGACTTTAATATGGTGAGCAAACGTATGACTAGTGTTAGTTATCCAGAGCACGAAAATGACGCAACCACAGTGAAATACGTTAAAAAGTCCATCGATTTGCTTATTGATGATATAAAAGGTATACGTAGGTATGGTGTTGGAATACTCATTCAGTAGAACTGGAGCACCAACTGCAGACCATCAAACAATTAAAACGATTGAAAGCAAAACAGCAGCAGCCGCACACGACTCAGTAGTTAACAATGACTGCTACTAAACAACAGCTTGTAAACGAACTACTTAAACTTGCGCGTCGCAATTATCCTCGCCGCCATGTTGTTATGCTAGGATTTGATAACTTAGGGCAGACCGATCTTGTTGATATGATTGCATACGCAAGTGAAAATAAGAAATATCGTTATATGCTCACAGTTATTGATACATATTCAAAGTTCGCGTGTGCTGTTCCTATTTACACAAGAAAAGGGACCAACATCACGGCGGCTATGAAAAAAATATTTGACACTTCAGGCCGTGTGCCTAAAATTATACAGATTGACGATGGAAATAAGTTCTTCAACAGAACATTCCAAAAGCTAATGCAAGAGCGGGGTATTAATCATTATTCGACATTTACACATCTAAAGGCCAGCATTCTAGAACGATGGAATCGTACACTCAAGGGAAAAGTTTGGAAAAAAATCAGTTTTCATGGCTCGTACAAATGGATAGACATTCTTGAGGACACCGTACACGAATACAACAACTCCATACATAGAACAATGAAAATGAAACCAAGCAGTGTGACGTCAAACACACACATTAACCATCATCATCATCCAACGCCGTCAATCGCAACTAAAACGAAATTTAAAGTAAACGTACGTGTACGTATAAGCAAATACAAACATGTATTCTATAAAACATACACACCGAACTGGACAACAGAAGTTTTCATACTTAATAAATATATTTATAAATCATAATATAGCGGTATAACAGAACAACTCGTAACCTGTACGAGGTCATAAATAATTCACACACACACACACACAAATAACCTACATACAAAATAAAATAAATTATTATTTCAAAAAAAAAAAAAAAACCTGACGTACGCGCATGACGTATATAAGCCACGCTCTGTCTGACCAAAGGGACCTCCTTACTACTAACCGTCACTTTCAAGTGCTAAATACGGCATCAAAAGAACAGCAAGGCTCCAGGTGCAAGAAATTCGAAATCTCACTACAACTCTTGATGAGATCAATTCGCTGAAGATTTCTCACGAGAATCGAAGCAATACGTTTTTGGGCTCCGCCAGTGTCTCAATCGACACAAATCACAAGATACTACCACAACTCTCCGGCGAAGAAAGGCAAATCATATCGTCGTCAACTATGAAACACCAGATCCGGTCCATCAACGGCAACCCGGTCAACGGTACCTCAACACAGCAGCTGCATCGAGACCACCCATCCGATCAGATCAATCAATCCCAACCCACAACCAATCATGAAATTGGCTATCACCAATCTCATACTAATAATATTGTAAGTTATTTTTTTGAATAAGCTGTTCTGATTGTCGAATGAATTACTGTTAATTTTAATTTAAATTAAAGATATCGAATCACTGATATAATTCAACGTAACTTGAGCGAATCACTGACTAATAATATTAACGCAACAACAAACAAGCATAGAAAAAAATTCTTTCAACAATCAAATTTGTATCACTCAACACATAAATATTAACATTAATATCTAACAATGACTACACCTACACAAATAATTCAACCACCCCTAATTAATACAATTCCAAAAATATCATCTGACTTTAAAGAATTAATTGAAATTATTCCCGAATATGAACACACAGGCACGTTATCGCATTTCATCACAATTTGTTACGAAATTCTTGACATCATAAATTACAAAATTTATCCCAATTTACCAAATGAATAATACTACATACAATCAGAAAAAAAAATTATTAGATAAGCTAACGCTAAATTAGCAACTAAATTTACAACGACTGGATTTCCTTAAAAAAATTATTAGAAACGAAGTTCATTTCTTAACTGAATTATCTCACTTAGAACAAAAATCTAACGAAAACATTTTTGCATATTCCCATAAATATAAAGATATCTTTAACAGACTTATGGGCCTATTAAAATTAAACTTTGGTACCGGTTTCGAAAATTTAGAAATATTAATGACAACATACGATGCTCATAATTTCATAATTAATTGTAAAGAACCATACAGATGTCAACTTGCGGCCAGAAATCCAAAATCATTAAACGACGTTCAGAATTTAATAAACAATGACTTCATATATAAACAAAAATAATTTTTTAAAACAAAAAATAAATCCACCAACACCCACATACAAACCGAACACTCAATACCAAACTCCACATCGATCCCCAATGGTTCGATACTCTAAACCACAAAATTTCCCAATTCAAATTTTAAACCCAAGCCCACCTACCCACAACAACAAAGAAATACTTATCCGCAACCTATGTCGATTAGTACAAACACATTTCGACCACAAATAAAAAGAATTCGAGAAGACTTGCAATTACTCGAACATGACAACAAACCCACTCACTAAATTGACTTTTGAATGTAATAACACAGAACCGGAAAATGACAATGAAAATTTTTGCATACTCCCGCAAGAAAATTTGAATCCCTAGCCAACTATACCTCAAGATTACCAATCTTTCAATTTAAAAATTGACAAATTTTAATAGACACCGGATAATCTGAAAATTTTATAAGTCAAAAATTTGTAGACAAAAACAAACATAAATTCAAAAATTATCTCGAATTTTTTCAAATTCAAACAGCCAATGCCATCTCTCACGGAAATTATTATACTTTTGCAGAACTATAAAATGGAAATGTCATATTTATGAATTTCACAAAGACTTCAATATTGTAATAGGTAATTCTGGTTTAAAATTATTACGAGCAATCATAGACTACCCTAATGACACGATTAGATTATTAAATAAACATAAAGTCAAGTTTAGTTATCTCCACCAAAATAGTTTGTAATTGAATTTTCACGATACTTGCGATAAACTTAATCTCAGAACAGAGCATCTCAATGATATAGAAATTAACCACTTAAATAAATTAATAAAAGAATTCAAAGATGTAACTCTTTCCGAAAATCAAAATCTCACCTTCACTAATAAAATCAAACATAAAATTAATACATTAGACGAAACACCCATATATCAAAGATCTTATAAATACCCCATAATTTATAAAGATGAAGTAAATTCTCAAATTAACAAATTACCAGATGACAAAATAATTAGGCATTCATACTCACCCTGGAGTAGCCCAATTTGAATTGTACCCAAAAAGCAAGACGCTTCAGGAAGAGATAATTTTAAAATGGTGATAGACTATCGGAAATTAAACTCCAAAACCATAGACGACAAATTTCCAATCCCCGATAAAACAGAAATTCTTAAGAGGATGAGAACCTACATAAAATTTTTACTTAAAAGCAGTTTCATAAACAGGTCATTACTCGAAAACTATAATAGTAAGAAAGTTAAACTTCAAATATTTTTGCTAGATATTGAGCTAATAAAGAATGGTAAATCAACAGTTTTTTCTTAATTTGAAAAATTAATCAAGTTATGTATGTTTGAATTTCACTTAAAGTATCAAATTTTGTAAGTAAATTAATAGACTTTCTAAATTAAAATTCAATATATTATCTATTTACCGCGTTGAAGTGATCCTTACTTAGACAAAATGTATTTTTTTTAAATTTATATCTTCACAAATAACTATATTATCACCTGATTACAAAACCTTTAAATCGTAGAAAAACAGTCTAAACTATATACAAGGAACTACCGCCGTACATAGCAGAACGGCGAAGTGCTTGTAACTCCTCCTATTTACAGTCGGTCATTGTTATCATTGAACGCAGTAGCATGTACAGTATTTAGGATTGTTCTGTTATAAGTTATATTTTATTACATTGTCCCTATTTAGCTATTTCCAATCTTACAAGCGTATTACTCAATTTAATTTAATGTTCATATAAGACCTGTTTTTGTTTCTTTGACAATAATTAATGAAACTTGTTTAATATCGAAGTGAAATTACATGGACTTGCAATGATAATGCAGTTTTTGTAAAATATATTCAAAGGGATGATGAATTTTGGCGTACCAAAATGGAGGACAAATTATTAAAATTTTATAATTATTGTCTACTACCTGAAATTATAGATCCTAGATATCCACACAACGGTCGTATACGTGATCCGGTTTATATTTTAAAAGCAATTGCAAATAAAAAATCTAAAAAATTGTATGTTTTGTTTTGCTTAAATTTTTATATTTCTGTTTGTGTCAATTTTTTTCTTTGCTATTATTTATTTTGCTAACCCTAAAATCATAATTTATCATACATTTTAAGAGGAAAAACAGTTTTCGCTCTAGAGCGTTCACCGACACTGACAAACACACAGATGCATTCCGAACATACTCAAAATCGATTCAGTGAGACTCAAAACGTATATTTCTGTTAAAATTTAAGTTTAAAATTTTGTATGATTACAAGACTTACTTTTTACTGCGTATAAGAAAGTAAAAATAGTCCAGCTACATTACGCTTTTAATTAATGTTTTTTTTTTTTTAGTTATTGCTTCCTCTATATAATTTGGATCCCTGATTCGATTCATTCCAAAACGTATCATCTTTTAAAATAATTTACTGTTTTATTTGGTTCTCCGTCCAAACGGCTAAAATGCATTTACTGCGATATGAGATTCTTAATTGACCTTGTATTTGATAGAACCAACTATGATTTTTGTTGACCTCAATAACATCTTCCTTATTCTTCTTCCAAAAAAATTCTATTAAAGTATCATCTCCTATTAATCCATCTAGAGACGCTCCAAAAAATGGAAATACCTTATCAAGGAACATACCGCATACTTCAATTTTTGAATTTAGCTCAACTGCCAACTATTCTCGTGCAATTGGTTCGAACTGGTTGCCGTAATTTATGGAAGGAACATTTATGCTTTGTTCAGAATAAATTAAATTTTTCCTTCTTTCTTCTAACCATAGACCAGAGTTAACTTGTAAAATTGTGTCGGTTTTTAAATTTGATTCTTTCTTCATCGGTGTATATTAATTTTTTTAAGAACGTTGTCGTCTCCTTCCCAAAAGTGCCCTTATCTATATCCGGTTTTTGACAGCTTATACCGTAGTCTTCATCTTCGCCCGTAGCATTTCTATGAGGTTTCAATGAAGTTCTATTATTTTTCTTAATATTTAGTGACCGATTTGCTCTCCGATTACTTTTTAATTCAAATTTCGTTTTTATTTTTGTGGGACTGTGGCCAACAACAGTTTTATGAAAATTGTAGTGTGTTCTACCTTTTGAATTAAAAGATACTACAGCAGCATAACACCGAGACTGGTACGATCGTTCTTTCGCGTAATTAATGCTTTTGCCGCCGACGAATTTTGTTATTAGAGAATTAAAATGTTCTACGATATTACTGTCGAAATCATACATTAGACTTCGTGAATGTTGAGAAACCATTTTGAAAATGACCAATAGGCGATTATATAATTCCGGACTGTATTTATTTGAAGAAAATAATTTGGTTCAATTTTTTTTTACAAAAGTACGCGTCACAATTTTTATGCTCACCAAATACATGACAAATTCTATTCTCTATATTTTTCTTTAAATTAAAAGTTTGATTACCAGTTTTAGTATCAGATTTTCTATATCTTATTGCACATGCAACAGCTCGTCTTAATCGTAAAATTCGATAATAATTTGTTTACAATATATGTGTAATATTTTATGATCAAATGTAATGAACTGTATTAGTAAAATATCAAAGAATGTATTTTAATTTTTATATAAGTTGATGAAAATCAAAAGATATTTACAATATTCTCTAATCTTTTTAAATCTGGACTCTTTCCACTCTTGACACTAGGTCTGAATTTAATATACGCCACTGACTGCAACTGCCTCCTTGCTAAGAAACTAAGAATACGAGTTATCTAATTATATATTTTATATTTATTTATACACCTTTTTCAGTATATGTATAATTATTAACTTATTACGTTACAAAAATATTGCAACTATATATGTACCTACATCAAACATAATAAAATAAATAACATTAAATTGTGTGCGCTGCACGTGATTTTAGTATATATTGTAATATGTTGTTTTGGATCAGAGTGTACTTTAGCGTCATAGCTCCTCCCATGTCAGTTTTATACAGTCACATTCTAACAAGAACTTCGTCTACGTCACACTCAGCGCTCATCCTCTTAGGAAAAACAAACAATTTTACGACAATTGGACCTAATCAGCGGTCTTCATCAAATAGAAATGGATCACGGTTCGATAGAAAAAACAGCCTTCTCCACAGACCAGGGTCATTTTGAATTCCTCAGAATGCCTTTTGGATTGAAAAATGCCCCAAGTACATTTCAAAGGTTAATGAAATTTGTGCTCAAAGACCTTAAAAATAAAATATGCTTTATCTACCTAGATTACATTATTATATTAGGAACCACCTTACAAGAACACATTCAGAACATTAAATCCATTTTTCAAAGATTAAGGGAAGCTAATCTAAAAATACAATTAGATAAAAGCAAATTCCTGCGGAAAGAAGTCGCTTACCTGGACCATTTAATCACCACCGACGGTATAAAACCAAATCCTTGTAAAATTGAAATTATAAAAAATTTCCCAATCCCAAAATCACCTAAAGAAATTAAATCACTTCTTGGTCTACTTGGTTATTATCGAAGATTCATCAAAGACTTCGCTAAATTAACAAAAACCCCTCACTAGATGCCTCAAGAAAAATGTCAAAATTAACATTGAGGATATAGAATATATTTCCTATTTTGAAAAATGTAAATTGCTAGTCTCAAATTCACCAATATTAAAATACCCACATTATTCCAAACAATTTAGATTAACCACCGACGCTTCAAATTTTGCATTGGGCTTTCACAAAAATTGAAGGAAAATATTTACCTATAGCATACGCAAGTAGAACACTGAACGAACATGAAACTATTCCACCACTGAAAAAGAATTACTGGCGATAATTTGGTCTATTAAACATTTTCACCCTTACCTTTACGGAAACAAATTCAAATTGATAACCATAAACCCTTAATTTGGCTGAATAGTTTGAAAGAACCCAATCAAAAACTAATAAGGTGGAAACTCAAGTTAAGTGAATATGACTATGATATAGAATACCAACAAGGCAAACAAAATTATGTCTCAGATTACTTGTCCAGAATTCCAAAATCTTTTACAATAAATTACTTAAATACAAACATTTTCGATCACTCAGAACTCATAGCACACTGCATATCTAAATATTTTAAAATGAGTCAAGGTTTTGCCAAACAAATTAATGAAAAATTTAAAACAACAATTAACTTAGACAAAATTAAAATTCAAGGAAAAATAGCTATTCAAATGTCACCAAAACAGATTATTCATTTAATAACATAAAATAACTACTATGACAAACCAAGATATAGAAGCTTGCCTGAAACAATTAAGAAAATATTTACTTCAAAATAATATTAATTCTATCAATATGCCTAAATTAGGATCTGGCTTCGATACACAAAATTGGTACGACGTAGAAAATTTACTAAAACAAACTTTTCAAAATACCATTATACAAATAAATGTTTTCACTTTAGACCCTGTCCAAAACTATGCAAACTCTGTTATCGAGCAAAAAGACAACGATAGCTGCACACAACACTCTGACGATGAATCACCGATAAATGGACTTCATTATGAAGAAGTCCCTGTAAATTTTAGCAAAAATCAAATAATCTTCAAAGAAACGAACTCAAAAAACAGCATCGAAACCAAAAAAACTATTTAAGCACGATAAACAAAGAATATATATATGTATCTTAATAAAAAAGGTTGCGATAACGCTTTATCACAATTCATAAAAGAATATTGTGTACCGGGCATTAAATATCATTGTGTAGTACCCGAAAAATTTCAAAACACACTTAATACGTGTATATTTTCAACCTGGAACCTATAAATTATTTAACTGCCAATCACAACTAGAAGATATCGAATTATCTGATGAACAAATAGAATTAATTCAAAATTATCACCTTGGTAAAACGAACCATCGAGGCATAGTAGAAACTTATAACAAATTAAAACAGAAATACTATTGGCTCAACATGCAAATATCTATATCAAAATTTATAAATAACTGTCAGACATGCCAAGAAAACTAATACGAAAGAAACCCAACTAAAATTCCCATACTGAAAACACCCACAGCATCGAAACCACTAGAAGTAATTCACATAGATATATTATCATAGCGTATAACGTATGTTCGCGGGTTCTTAGTATCGCGTGTGTTGGCTCTGTTGGCTCGCTGCTATGGGTCGCTGGTTGTAAGTTATTGGAGGTTTAAGGTCCCTTGCTCAAGCGATACTAGGGATACCCAAAAATACGTCGTCAGAGTATACCGACGCGTAGCATGCGGTTTATATTTTACAATCTTCTAGAATAAGCTAAAGTTGAAAATCAAATAACAAGTCGGTACCCTTGAAGGCAATTATCTGTCAAGGCTAATAAATGCTAATAGCACGATTATTTTCAAGTCATACATTTAAACTAATCGTCAGGGATTACCAATTCTTTGTGTTTCGGTATTTCCCAACGTTGAAGCGATGTGCAAGCACGTACAGATAGCAATTAGTTACAAGATGAACCGTGGATTATGGGTCAGGAATTTTCCTGGGGTCAAAGAAATTTAAAATAATTATGTATGACAACAATATATATATTATATATATATATATATATATATATATATATATATATATATATATATAAATATAAATAAACATATATGGTATACACCGCTTGCACACGTGATGACTTATGTACACCTTTTTTATTATAACCCTTGTGGCAAGGACGACAATAGTAATTAAAGTTAAATGCACCCGTTACACTTAATATAGGAATGAAATGATTAATGCAATATAAAATGTCGAAATATTTTTGTTCTCCGGTCGTGGTGATCACATCGGGGCCCTCAATTATAATCTCTTCACATTTGCGATCGTCTCCATAAACCGTTATTTTAAAGTTTTTTAACTCATTTTGAAATGATTGAATCTCTTCAATGCCAGCTTCGTCCACTTCTAAATTCACATCGTACAAAGGCCTGCCTTTGCAATGCATTACGTTTGCGTAAAATCGCGAATTCACGCGGCGTATCGTTATGTGGTGCAATACATAGCACTAACGCACGCGCTAAACATAAATTATCACCGTTATTGATGCAAACAATTGATCGCTTACGCCAACAATACTGTCGATATGTTAAAAAATTTGTCTTTAGACGACCGGTGCCGGCGGGCATTGACGTAGTTACAACGCTAATTATTAAATTTCCATTGAGTAAAAATTCTTTATTACTTTGAATAACGCTCTCGATAGCTCTCACTATTATAACACTGGTTAAAACAGAGAATTTATTATAGCTAATTAATTGGTTGATCTGGCGATGAATTACTGTGTTATTCTAACCCGATACGATCAGACGGTTGAATGTGCATTTGTTGCGCAAGATACGTCGTATGTAAGAACTTTGTCAAAAATTGATTTCAATCAAAGAGCGGGTGGTCCGTCGCTGGCAGGAGAGTATTCAATTGATATAATAATTTCACGCCATCGCGATTTGAATTTTCGGATTTGGCGATCGCGAATCGACGTCAAAGTAAAGGGTAGAACTGAAGGTGCGGGAGGCCAGGCTGTGGGGGTAACGGCAGTGGGGAGAACGGTAACGGCCGAACCTGTTACGGTGGTCATGGGCGAGGGTTGACCATGTACGGGCAAGGTTGTTACGGGGCGAGCGGCTGGTGGGGGAACGCATGCGGTGGCTGCTTGGCGGGGGAACGCAGGCGGTGGCTGCTTGGCTGGAGAGTTGCTTATTCCTGAATATAGGTAATGACTAATTTTGTATGTTAAAATTAAATTAAAACCAACCGTTGTAGCGGCGTCGTCATCGTCGTCGACCATCGCGGCAGCGGCCTCTTCAGCTTGTTTAGCTGCTGCACTGCCCGGTAGAATATGCACAAATTCAATTATGTTGGCGGGATTGCGTCCGCTCCCCGCCGCTTGCGTCCCACGAAACACAATGGCATAGTTTGACGTGGCGTTGATTGTGCTCGCCACTTTTTCAGCCCCTTCGTCTCCCGAGAAGTGCTCGGGCAGAAACACTCTGAATGTGCCCAAATCACATACCACTTTTCCCCATATTTTGTAGCGAGTTTTTTGGCATTGGTTATTAGGTACGGCTGATCAACAACCTAAACCAAAATTTTTCGTGTCGGTGTGGCCTACTTTGTTTAATTTGTCCATGATAATGATTATTATTATTCGTGTGGTGAGTGAGCGAGTGTGCGCGTATTCAGATCTAAAATGAAGCAAAGCTAAATTTTGCTTCCATTTATAAAAAAAACTAATCCCATACAGCCCCCTCTTGTAGCCACCCTCATGTTGGTACAAAAGAATGTAATGATAAGAACAAACTCTTTCCCATGACACCTGCATCATCCTCATAAATTCCAATTTCTATTTTCTTGTAATTCGATAAACCGCTCTTCACCCCATTTTGCACGTTTGCTACAAAGGAATGCTGCCGCAGCCGTCACAGCCACCCTCATAAATTCAAATTTTTATTTTCTTGTAAATCGAAGAACCGTCTTTCCCATTTTGCATGTGTAATGATCAAAGAAATGCCGCCGCCACTGATACCACCAGCGACGCCGCCACCCTCATAAAGCTCAATTTTTATTTTCTTCGAAGAACACCGAAAATAGTGTCGTAAATTAACACGGATTGTCTTGGGCGAGCCTTTGTTTCTTGTTCTCTTCCTTTCACTTTCTCTCACACACACATGTGTGAATATATAGGGTGAAAATATTTTACATGGTAGTAAAATGCTTATCTACTTGCACACATCTCGCCAAGTCGATATAGTTCGATATGGATTTGCGAATAATAGAATTGTGTTGGTGCTAACAAATAATTACAAATTTGCCTATCAATTTGCCGGTGATCATCCGCCTGAATGGATTGACGTCACCATAATTCGAGATATATATATATATATATATATATATATATATATATATATATATATATTTATATATACAGTAGAACCTCGATTATCCGGGCCAGCCGGGACCAAGCCTTCGCCGGATAATCGAAAACACGGATAATCCAAAGACCTCATTTTTATGTTTTTAATAATTTATTTAGAAAAATACATGTGTCAGGCGGAGAAAAGAAACGTGACATGGAACAAAAAATAACAGTTTTACAATTTATACAGTACATTGAACAATATACATACCACGTAAAAAATCACTTAAAAAAATCACTAATTTTCGTTTGTCTTTGGGCTTCGTAACTTCTACACTTTATAATTACCTTCATTTTTCTAAGCTGAAGCACATGAATGTCATCAGTTCCAGGCTGTTCTTCAAAATATTGAATAAGTACATTTACTGCATCCCCTGCTTCTCGATGACTTGTTTTGATGACGCAATTATTCTCATTGTCATCACTACTTTTGTCAGAACTTTCTGCAGAGGTCTGGATATCTAAATAATCGTCATACATAATCTGATACCCCTTTTCTTCGTGATCACATGCTATCCATTCTTGTATTTTTTCGTTGTCCATTTCTTCCAAATCTTTGATTTGCGAGGCTATAGACGCTATGTTTCCGATCGATAACTCACCTTCATTTAAGTGATTATCGTCTTCAGTACCTTCTCCATCTGATGTATCTTCTAAGGTCATTATTTTATAAAATGCTTTTTTAATATTATTCGCTTTCACATCACTCCAAGCGCGAGCTACAGCATAAATTGCTTCTTTCAAATTTAGACATTTCCAAAACCCCATAAAGTCGCATTCTCCCAACAGTTGAAGCATAAGGTCTTTCCTATAAAACCTCTTCATGGTCTCTATAACTCCTTGGTCCATTGGCTGGGCAATAGATGTTACATTCGGAGGAAAATATGCTACGAATATGTTCCCATCTGCTGCTGTTGTTGTTTAGTTGCTCAACATCAGGATGTGATGGCGCGTTATCCAGTAACAGTACAGCCTTGGGTGGAAGATTATTTTCTTGCAGATAAGCTCTAACTTGGGGTATAAATTTTTCGAAAAACCACTTTTTTAAAATTTCTCGATTCATCCAAGCTGCCTTTTGATTATAATAATCAACAGGCAGTGTTTTTACATTTTTAAAAGCCCTCGGATTTTTGGATTTTCCAATGACGGCTAACCTAAGCTTATGGGTTCCTGATGCATTAGCACAGCATAACACTGTTAAACGGTCTTTGCTTACTTTGAAACCTAAAATAAAAAATACTTTAAAATAATACTGTACATATATATACGTAAAAATATGTATGTAAAGCTAACCTGGTGCACTAGTTTCTGAGCCTGCAGCAAGTGTTCTTTTCGGCATTGCTTTCCAATAAAGTCCAGTTTCGTCTCCATTATACACTTGCTCAGGTTTTAGGTCATGCTCCTTTATAAGATTTTCCAAATCATAGCAAAATTCTACCATACCTACATCATCAGCACTTAATTTCTCCCCTTGAATAGCTAATTCTCGTAATCCATGACGTTTTTTAAACCTGTAAAGCCAACCAGAAGATGCCGAGAAGTTTCCTTTGATTTTCAACTGCTCGTGAAACTTTTGGGCTTGCCTAGCACACATAGGTCCTGATATTGGAACCCCTTCCGATCTTTTTTGTAAGAACCACCTGGTCATAGCATCATCAAGCTCTCCAAAAGTAGACCCTTTTAGAGATTTCCTGTCAGAAATAGCTTTTGCACTGTCAGCTTTAGCTACAAAGCTCTGTAATTCGGCTTTCTTCTTCACAATGTCACGAACCGTTTGTTTTCCAATGTTATATACTTTAGCCAACACAGCAACACTTATGTTATTTTCAAATTGTTTTAAAATTTCCATTTTTTGTTCAATAGTTAAAACATTGAGTTTACGCTTTTCATTAGCACTGCTACGCTGCATTTTGTGCGCCTGTTTACGTTTAACTATCGAGTCGGTCGGCAGTTGGCGAAAATAATAAGTAAACCCATAAATAGGGGATTTCCCGAGCCGAACTTCTCCGAGACGAACGTCTGCACGGTGCATTCAACGTCAGCGTCCATGCGCCAACCTCTGGCCGTCAGCCACGGATAATCCGCGCACGGATGATCAATTTAAAATGCCGCACGGAAAATCCGCCGCCCGGATAAAGCGCGCACGGATAATCGGGGTTCTACTGTATATATATATATATATATATATATATATATATATATATATATATATATATATTTATATATATATATATATATATATATATATATACATATTCACATACATATATATATATATATATATATATATATATATATATATATATATATATATATATATATACATATTCACATACATATATATATATATATATATATATATATATATATATATATATATATATATATATATATATATATATATATATATATATGTATATGTATATATATATATATATATATATATATATATATATATATATATATATATATACATATATATATATATATATATATATATATATATATATATATATATATATATATATATATATATATATATATATATATATATAGATATATATATATATATATATATATAACTTTGGGTTGCTTTAGGAATGTAGTTTAAATAAACCCATTTATTACTTGTAATGCGTTCATTTTGTGTAAAAATTTGTTGGTTATCAAACTATGATTATTGATAAACTACTAAGAAATAAGAACAAGAAACTCATATTACAACAAATTTTTACAAAAAAAATTACTCGAAAACTTAGAAATTCGGAAAGCCGTTAATTCTAAGAAGCACATAGTAAATGAACAACTTGATGTTAGTAACTCCCCACTCCTTAATATTAAATTTTGGTATTTAAGTGATGTATATTTGTAAATGAATTTAGAATACCTGAAGATGACTGCAAAGTCGAAACGCGTCGTATTAATAAATAATTTTGTGAAATTTACCAAGTGTTTTTAATTCATTAATTTACAATAATTCACCAAGTGCCAACCACACAAACTATTGATATTATATGTATATAAGTTAGGTCACTGCCACTGTATCAGCATTTGGATAGAAGTGCTATCCAAATGCTGATACAGCGCATTCCACATATAATATCCCTACATGCAGAACACTTGTTCCCATGTAAATGCTATGTTTAGCGATAAGAAATATTCTTTGTAATCATATCATATTCTTTGTAATCATTTTTATATTCTTTGTAATCATTTTTATACTTATTAGTTTTTAGTCAAGAATTAACTACTGTATTGTAAACATCTATTTGAATGTACTTTTTGCGAATAATAAAGATTTTTTTAACTGCAATTTCTCCGCAATTGCATAATTGGCGCAGTCGGTAGGATTCTCAAACAAATCACACCGTGTAAAAAGTTAATGTTTTAAAAGACTCTTATCGTTCGATAACGATAAGCATTGTATTATTTTTGTTTCGTGTCTACGATTAATTGAGAATCGAACAAGAACTTCAAGTCTAAGAACAAGACACCAGAGATCTCGACAATCTACGAGTGTATATCGTATGAAAACAGAAGACCTCCAAGTCATCGTTCACTATTCCTGCCACGCTGAAACCGTCGGTAGATGCCAATGGACAAGATAATCTTGATGTTATTCGTGTAAGTACATATGTCCTTCAGAGATACGCGTCAAATAGAAACAGATACAGATTCAGACAATTCCTTTGAGTCACCCCCATCAACCCCCATGTACAATACGTCAATCAGTTCAGATTTAATTATTCATATAGGAAATTTAAATCTAGCCGAAATGTCAGTACCCGTACTTAAAAAGGATTATATAGAAATGATCCCAGATTTTCATGGAGACACTAAACTTCTCCCACGGTTCATTGAAATTTATGAAAAGTTAGTGAATAAATTTTATAATATTACAGACGTAAATGATTTTCAAAACGAATATCTTATGTCAAGTATACTTGCTAAAATAAAAGGTCAAGCCGCGATAAACATTGCTAGTTGCACAATTACTCGATAGTTAGACATTAAAAATGCGCTTGTTAACACATACGCAGATAAAAGGGACTGTTATACCCTAAATATTGAAATGACAGAATTGAAACAAGGTAACGAAACTGCATTTGAATTCTATGACAAAGTACAAGATTTGTTAAATCTTCAAGTATCATATTTTTGTACACACATAAAATCAATGTAATACTTTTATTATTGAGCTACTTACTGAGTATATTGTCCATAATCAAGTCTTCCTTTTATTAATAATTTCAGAACATGCCGTAGTCTTGCCGAAGCCCAATCAGCGTCGACCAAGCGATACCATTGTTATCTTATTTTTCATTTATGATTATTATTATTTTTTGTGAGTGTAATTTATATTTTTTTAATACACTTCTTTATAATTTCTCTGTGTTCGCATTTAAATTTCATCATACATGTCTTAGATAAATTCCTTACATGGATAATCTAAATCCATAGGTTTACTCTTTTCAGCGTATCTCCTCTTAATACTTTAATGTATTATTAATCGCACGTAATTCTGTCATTCATTTTACTTTTCAAATGATCATTCAAATCTTCTATTTCATACGAGCCTTCCGGTATTACTAAATGCTCATCAGATCCATAGTAAAAGTTATTGTTTGAAGTGTCCACGTTTGGAATGGAGTTGGACGTTTGGAAAAGCACTAGCCTCAATGCATAGTTCCAACTCTATCGGTGGAAAGTAATTTGTGGTTAGTAGCGATTTATTACCGTTTAGGGTTAGGGTCAGCGACATGATGTGGCCGCGACGATCATGTAACACTGACCATTCGGTCGCATCTATCACACTATATATTGCATGAGAAATTTTAGACACAGGTGACCGCACATAACGGTATTTGGTTTCTGTGTACGTTTATAATTATAGAAAATGTTTATACTACCGAGGTACGACATGAGCTCGCGCGGCGGGCGCAAATTCCCCAAGCTATCATAGTAAAAACAATTATTAATATTTTTCACATAAGCAACCCAGTGCGTCCCCACACCGGCGCCGCTGTCCAAGTTTACAATGGTGGATTCAATGCACTATATTACGTAATGCATCACGCATAAATTCACCTCTGAAATGTGGAATTTCATAATATTTTACGTATTTATGTAGATCAACGTCACTCATTGCTCGCCTCGATAAGTTTATTGGTTTTTTGGCGGCACTTGTACACCCAAACCTATTCAGTACGGTTTCACGTAAAGACCAACGGAATAGCCTCCATGGCACCATTGAGGCTTTGACTTTCGGTCAGTTGTTCTTTCGCGTCGTTTGCCGCTGTCATAGCCTTTGCAATTCCGGCAACACCCCCCCCCCCCCCTTAATGAACCCAACGCTTATAGAATCTTTAGCACTGGAATCATGCGCTTCTTTAGAGCATCTCTCTTTCTCCGCGCCCCTTTACGCACCACACGTCGGGCAGCTTTTAAAGCAATTTTTATGACCTCGCGAGCCATTGTATCGCCAGCCGTTCCTTTACTCACTCTTCCTAATGACACAGCAGCAACCTTCTTCCGCTAAACACCCATTCCCAGTTTCCGCTTTATTTTCATTGGGTTTGACAAGCCCCATGCGGTGGCCTTCTCACCGATACTCGAGTACGTGGGAAGCACACGCGCATATGCTTTGTGTTCTAGGACTATGTCGGCTGAGTGCCGTGCATCCAATGCTTTGTTTTGCGAGTACGCAATATCGTGCTCTTTGCAAGCCTTATCGAGCGGATTAATGCCCGGATCATCACGCTCTTAACGATCTTTTAGCTTAGTACCGGGGTCACAGTATTGATATCCAGGGAGATGCATCTCAAATGGAAGGTTACTTATTATTTTAACGACGAACCCTTTACCGCAGCGCTCTTTTATACCACGTGATTTCAGGTCGACT
Source organism: Leistus spinibarbis (assembly GCA_933228885.1). Taxonomy (NCBI): domain Eukaryota; kingdom Metazoa; phylum Arthropoda; class Insecta; order Coleoptera; family Carabidae; genus Leistus; species Leistus spinibarbis. The sequence continues at coordinate 1,557,211 of OW121795.1, read as the reverse complement.
GCTTTACAATGAATGAACACTTTTAATTACACCATCTCCTTTTATACACGTGCGCGCCTTTGCGTTTGTGTGTCGAGTATATAATAATGATTAGTGTTTCATATGGATCAGTGTGCAGTGAGACATTATAAAATGAGAACAGTTATCCAACCTCACGCTTTAACGGTGAAGAATTTAGTTTCATGTGAGCGTTCAAGGACATATAAACATGGTACTTTGCTTCCCGACACAATACGTAGCATTATTTGCGGTCCGCCAAATTGTGGTAAAACCAATGTTATGATTAGCATGATTACCGACGCAAACGGTTTTAAGCTTGAAAACGTGTATGTGTACACAAATTCGCCGGATCAACCAAAATACGCATTGCTCAGTTTTGAACAATGTACGTAACGTGCGTTACTTTTCGTATAGTAACAACGCCGATATTGTAAAGGCTTGTGACGCGAGGCCAAACCCTATTTTAATTTTCGACGATGTATCGTGTGACAAGCAAAATGCAATAAGAGAATATTTTAGCATGGGACGTCATAGCACTGTGGATAGCTTTTATCTCTGTCAAACGTATGTGCGTGTGCCTAAACATTTAATTCCAGATAATACAAATTATATCATTCTCTTCAGACAGGATGCAATTAATTTAAGGCACATATACAATGATCACGTGACCACTGACATGAAGTTTGATTATTTCAAAGATATTTGTAGTAAATGCTGGAGTCGTAAGCACAATTCCATGGTTATTGACAAAAATAGTGATCTTGATAACGGACGCTACCGTTGCGGTTTCAATGCACACATAATAGTCGCGCCGCAGCAGCGTTTATCATTCGCGTAAACGACTTTGAGTCGAGATGACGCGGTCGAAGAGCCGGAGTGACGTTCGTCAAGAGATTGAAGAGGCCGCCACCGCAATAAGACGCAAATATAAAAACTTGAGACAAAAGCTCGCATCTTTTCTTCGCAAAAAAATACAAACCTTTTGTTGATCCGTTGAATACGGTCATCGCCAAAATAGCAATGCCAATGGACCATAAAACAGAGAAAGAAAAAGAATCAGAGGACGAAGAAGAAAAAGAAAAAAAAGAAGCAGTTAATCGCGATGGTGCATTTACTCTTAATAAATTGATCAAGTCCAATACACCTGCTGCTCACGACATAATTGGAAAATACTTAAACAGTGAAATTGGCAACGTGACACGCCCTTGTCTCCGTGACATCATATTTGAAAAAGCAGCCAACAGAAAAATGTTTGATAATCAGTACGTTGTTAAAAGAGATGGTGATGTATTTTCTATAGGGGATTCAGTGGTCACATTCAAAACTGATGATCATGCGCATATAAAAAGTAATCATTACAAAATAACAGAGGGTCTTGCACAATTGTTGTTTTTAAATAACGCTGTCAATTTTACAACTCAAGATTTGGCAATGTACAAGAGAATTATTATTGCTACACACGCAAACAGAAAGAATTACTCACGTATTGTCGGCAGTAGACCAACAAAGTACAATAAAATTGTTAAATATTTTGCCAATATAAAGAGAGGTGGCGGCGGCGTTACGAGGGCATCGATAGCCCCATTGATTATATTTACTGGAATAATCCAAATGAATTAGTTGAGCGTTTGTATTTGCTACACTCATCGAGTACCATTTGTCTCACAGGCTACACAACAAGTTATCTTTCAAAATACTACGGTATTTCATTTTGTCCATAATTCCATCAAAAAATACCAGATTTCCAGTGCCCGCAGCGCTCATACAGCCCCAAATCATTACAGATCCGCCACCATGTCTTACCTAAATTAGGTACTGCTAAAAGAAGAACTTATATCGCGTAGGTATTACTTAGCATGATTGACAGGTTCAACTGTCCGGCTAAAAGATGGATATTGTTCAATGTATTGATAATTTGGATAATTATGATGAAGATGAAGTAATAAGGCGTCCTCGTATTATACGAAATCGCTTAAATTACTTTGAACAATACGATGAACAAGATTTTTAGCTCGCCGTACGTAGTACCGAAGAGGCTAAAGCATTCGGTCGTGTGTCAGTAGCATTCTCTGATCAAAAAATTTCATTAAGAAAAAGTGTTCGTCTCGTCGCCCTGATTCCGAAAATGTATATAACTTATATACTTGGATGTTAGTCGTCGCTCGCTCGTAAGACCAAATTTGTGCCCTTTACTCCTCTGAAGGTACCGGAGCGATTCACTCCAAATTTGGTACACATATTATTTGGCATCCCATTTGAATCCGCTCGCAGTTTAAATCCAATCGCCCGTATACTTCCCGAGTTATAGGGCCCCAAAATTTGAAGCCCCCCTTAATACTGCCTTTATAAAAATAATTGAAACACTTAAAAATTCTAAGATATTTTATGTCTACAAGATTTTTTCATTTTGTTAACCCAAAGCCCGAAAAAAATTATTAAATATTATAATTTTGAATTTTAAAATATGCACTAAATTATTTTTTTATCAATATAATCTAAATTTGGTACACATATTATTTGGCATCCCATTTGAATCCGCTCGCAGTATAAATCCAATCGCTCGTATACTTCCCGAGTTATAGGGCCCCAAAATTTAGAGCCCCCCTTAATATTGCCCTTATAAAAATAATTAATACACTTAAAAATTCTACTAAAAATTCTAAGATATTTTATATTTACAAGATTTTTTCATTTTGTTAATCCAAAGCCCGAAAAAAATTATTAATTATTATAATTTTGAATTTTAAAATATGAACTAAATTTTTTTTTTATCAATATAATCTAAAATTAAATGTAAGACTTTTTACACCTATAACATATTTTCAAATTGTTAACCAAAAGGCCATAATAATTAAAAAGCACTGCTCGCAACGCATATTTTACCTAAGGGCGAGCTCTACGCGTTGGTGCGTTTTACGCGTACCAAATCTTGTTTTCGAAGATTTCGGTTAAGTAAAACAACCGCGCTGTATATTCTGCATCAAATAGATAATCAGTTGGAGTTTGTAAATGATAGGTATATATTTAATTATGTTACATGTTACTAATAAGTTATCTTATTATTATTGGACATACAATATTTTATACAGAAATACGTCTATTTCTCCAATAATCCAATTATTAATTGCACAAATTGTTGGATCTTTTTCGTTTAATATGTTCCATTCTATTATAATTCACTGTAATTCACCAACACTTTGTTGTTATATTCCAAACAATAACCTCACAAAACATATATTAAATGTCAAAAATATGACAATCCAATATAGCGGCGAAAAAGAAACTAGAAACCGATGACTAGCAAAGTTTTTCTTAACTAGGTAATACTTAGCTTGGTGATAGCAAAATACTCGTTTAAGCAATTCCTAATACTAAGAATTTCTTAGTTAGGTAATGCTTTAAGAACTCTTGGTGAAATCGGGCATTAATATTCTTCTTATGGTCTCTGTGCCTACTACTTTGGCTTGAGAATCCTCCAACTCAGATCTAATTTTTGGAGCACTGAGCCTGGATTATCCATTATTTTGCGCACTATACAACGTTTTTCACGCTCATTTAAAACATTCGGACGACCCTTTTGAGGAATGGAATCGATTCTGTCTTCACATTTGTACCGTTGTATGACACCATTGACAGTACTCTTGCGAATATTCAATAAATAGTGAAAAATTATTAATTGACGCTGCTCAAATGAGGTATTCTGCTTTTTTCGGCTCATTTCCAAGAATTTAACTTTTTGGTGCTAATGAAATGGGTTAACAATTCAAACTGACGTTTCACAACAAGTGAGACACCTTATCATTACATACAATGTTGTAGTACATATATTTTTACTTACATATGTAGTCATCTTAGTGTAACAAACTGATTGCCCGAATATTAATGAGACCTTATTTTTTGTATTGTTTTATTTAAAAATTAATATTATGTCGAATTAAACGAAAAAGTAAACTTTTTTAAAAGTACATACATGGTAAATGACTGAAATAATAATAATATAAAATAAAATTATGGTGAACACATAACATATAATAAAAATAAAGTAGCGTTTAAAACCTGTAACAACTTAAAGAAAACTCTGTGCAACAACAAAGAAAAAACAGATATCATGAACAAATCTGGAATATATAAATTAACGTGCGACGATTGTGAAGGTGTATATATAGGTCAAACAGGACGTAACTTCAATATCAGATTTAAAGAACATCTAAGATCCTATAGACTAAACAAATCTGATTCAACATTTGCAAACCATCTTATCACATCTGGACATAAGTTAACGGAAACCAATAAACCTACAGTGCTCCATTTACAAGAAAAAGGACATAAACTGACAATTTTAGAATCTTTAGAAATAATTAAATGTAAGAATAATAAAACCAACATTTGTCTGAATGAACAGTTAGACCTTTACAGTTCACCGCTCATTGATTTCTGGGGATAACCCACCCCCCATAGTGTTAGTTTTAAGTAAATTATAAATAGCCTAGTTCTCGATGTTTAGCTTTAGTTTAGAGTTAAGACCTGAAGATGCCACATAGTTGGTGAAACTAGTCGTCATTAAATTGTTAAATTAGTGAAACTAAACACTGTGTATTTTTTTTAAAAAACCTTTTTCCTTAATTAACATGGAGTTTCACATAGTAAAAGCTTACAAAATTCAACAAGTAAAATTATGACATTGTGTATTTCTAAAATGGGTTCATACACGTTTTCTGATGAAATTACTATTGCCCGAATATTAATGGGAGTCACTGTACATATGATGATATGCGTAAAGAGCTAAAATACAAATTATAAGATAGTCATATCATTGCACAGGAACATTTAGTTACAAACAAAATAAAGAGCAAGGAGTATGTGTTGCTTCACGACGACAAGGCCAAGCGTGGTAGATCAAAAAAATTAGATCCTTTCTGGATTGGACCATACAAAATAATTAAGCAAACAGGACCGAGAAATTTCATTGTAAAAACGAAGAAACGAGAAATTAATTTTCATTGCAATCGTTTAAAACAATTTATTTCATAATTCTAATTAGGGAAATTAATATATATATACATACACATATATATATATATATATATATATATATATATATATATATATATATATATATATATATATATATATATATATATATATATATATAATATATATATATATATATATATATATATATATATATATATAATAACTACAATTTAATATTAAGCAGATTAAAAATAATAATAAAATAAAAGAAAAACTAAGACTGAATAAAAATTAGTTAATATAGGAAATCTTCAAAACATTGTTACAGACTTATACTACTATTATCCCTCTCGGAAGGACAGTCTGTGCATCCCTACAACGTAGAAATGTATGAACAACAGCCAGGCATCCATTACGAACAAATAGGGAAAACTCATTTCTATAATGAAGAATGAACATTCATAGTTTACGTCGATGTCGACAGTTATTTAAGGCAATATAAATTAGTTACCACACAATTTGAGCCCACAGTGAATTTATGTGTTTAAACTGAACTAAATTCTCCAACAAATAAGTGCGGTATGTTTTTAATATAACTGGCCACACCATGGAACAAAATAACCATCAGCATGACATCCAAATGCAAATTCTAAGCGAATTTTATCCTTATCATAAATTAACGAAGAGAGTTCAATATAATCGGTTCGGCAGCTAAAGTTTTATTCGGAACTTTAGATGACGACGACGCTAAATTTTATTCAAGCAAAATACATAAATTTACAGAGAATGAGCTCTCCATGTCAAGCTTATTGAAGCAACAAGCAAATGTAGTACAGTTCACGATCTCTCAATTTAATAGTTCAATGAGAACAATAGACCAGAACGAAAATCTCATAACTGAAAATTTAAATAAATTGATACACTCGACAAAAAAGCTAAACGAGAAAACCAAACAAAACGAAATTGTAAATATTCTTGACAAATATATAACAATTTATCATATGATTGTCTCATGTTACAGATTTGAAACAGAAGTTTTGATTGACGCAGTATTGCATGCACAAAAAGGCGTTTTGCATCCTTCTATTCTTTCACCATCGAAATTTTTATTAGAATTAAAGAAATTGGTAAAACACAAACCACGAAATGTAGAATTCCCTGTAACTCTTGTTATAGAAAATAAGAAAAGTTAATTTAGTTAATCAAACTAAATGTATTTTATAGCGATAAGAAATTAGTATTCATTATAATGGTACCGTTAACAGAACAATTAGAATTTAGAGTATATAAAATGACACCAATACCAGTTACGATCGGCGATAAATTCTTTTATATACAACCTACCGCTAAAATAATAGGAATTGATATGGCTAAACAACGTTCAAGATTCAGAATTTGAAAATTGTATTAATATAGAGAATCAACAATACGTTTGTGGGCAAATTCGACCAACATATTTAATCAGTTTAGAAAATATTTGCGAGATTAAATTATACAAATCATACACAAACTTTCCTGATGTATGTGAAAAGCGTATCACCAAATTAAAAGGAACTATCTGGAATCAAATGCTCACTGTTAACGCTTGGCTATTTGTAGCACCAAATTATGAACAAATAACTGTAAGTTCTAAGCATATCAAGGAACTTTTAAACTTTAGAATCAAAGGTACAGGAAAACTAACTTTAAATAAAACGTGTAAAGCGTATACAGAGACAGAAATTTTAACTCCCGTAAACCTAGCGAAGTTCTGGTAGAATATGTATCGCCCTATAATATTAGTGAAGACTGTTGGGACGAACGCATTAAAACTTTAAATTTAACACAAATACCTATGCATGGAATCCCTCATGTTAGCATGCATCTGGACGATTTAAATCTCTTAAAAGGTTATCATTTATAAACTATGCACTTGTAACTGTGGTAGTCGTTGCGGTAATTTATTATTTAATAAAAATATTTTATATAAAACGAAATGGATGTAGGGAAGGTGTGTGTAAAAATTATGAATTGCTGGAAAGGGACTAAAAAGAGTAATAAACGAACAGAATTTCAAAACCCAAGGACCCAAACTTTCTACGAGGTGAAATATTTCGGACAATAGAAAATAAGTTTTTGTTACAGTGCAGGGTACGTCAGAAAGGGCAGTTAGACACGAGACGGAGAACCTGCTACACGTAGCTCTCTAGCAAATAAAATAGTTTATACAAATTTCCATAAGTTTTAACTTATTAAAGCCGATAACGATCCCAATATCCGAGTTCGTGGTGTACATTCCAACGATTTTGCACCACGAGCACAACAGTGGTTATGACATTTGAATAAGACTAATTTCACCTAAATTGTCATGATATGTATTGGAATAGGGATATATATTATAAATACTAAGAGTAATTGGCAGAGGAAGGTTTAATTTATCACAAATAGTGTCTTATGTATTTTATATTTAGTTTTTTTTTTGCGTTGGTAACATTGAATTTCTAGTCATATTTGGTTTATTCAAGTTTCCAGTACTGGCTGTCAGCTTGACCCAGCGTCGCGTCCGTAATTTTACATACATTATTTCAATGGCTACTGAAATAAGGAAAAAAGTGGGGGAAAAACATGAATTACATTGTTGCCAACGTCAGTTTCTAAAATAATTAGTCGGATATTTTATAAGGAAATGATTAAATAGTTGCGTTTTCTTACTGTTTAATTTTTGCACTGAGTAAACAATAGGCCTGTTCGATAAGATGAGTAAATGTGAACTAAAGTAAACTAGTGCACACTTTTTACACTAAAGCGTTTTATGAAATAAGTGCAGCTGTGTGCACTCTGTTCGATAAAAACGAATTTGTGAACTAGTTCACACTATGACACACTGAAACTACACGGACTAAAAAGGAGGTGCAAGATGAGTTCAGGCCACAGATATACTAGATAGCCGATACATGTAATTTTGGCAGCAAATAGACTCTGACAGTTCGCAATACCGGTTTTCCTATGTAAACGGTATTTCTTATGCACGCGCAATCTTAAACCTACTATGTTTACCGCCGCAACAGAATTTCAAACTAACCAATAAACTTTAAGTAAACAGTAAACAATCTGTTTGACAGTTATTTGGTTTGTACATTTTTGAACCTTCTATTCTCTTAAAATAATACATTAGAAATGGTGAACGTTATCAAAATTAGTACTTTGTAGTAACCAATAAATATATAATAAGAAATTACCATTAATTTTATGTTTTACCTACTTTTCCTCATAATATTCTTAAATATTATTATATACATATTTAAAGCAGCCAAATAACTTACAAACTATTGTTTTTAATTTGAGAAACCAATTGGCAACAATGCAGTGTCTATTTTTGTATATTAGCAAATATATAAAATTACAATTTTATATATTTGCTAATATACAAAAATAGAAGAATACATTCTTTGTACACAAAATCTCAGTAAAAATTCATCTTCTCATGACATATAAGTTGTTGGCAACCCTGCTTCTTATATTCTAAACTGAATGTCCGTGAATACATTGCTATTTTTACACATTCTTTTTGAATAGATTGAATTATCTTTAAAAGGCGATAATACTAGTAAGTATTGCTAATAATTAATTTTAATTATACGTATTAGAAATCGTCAGTGTTCGATAACGTTCATATTGAGTAAAACGAAATTGGTATTTAAGCTATTTAACTTTGTATCAAAAACAAAATAGTATTATAAGTAAACATATTTACTAAAATAGCTTTAAACATTCTATTTTTATTAAGTATCATTCAATTATTGTGAATTAATTAAGTAATCTAAATTGTATATAAAGTAAATTTATTTTTAATATACATACGAAAGAAAATATTATTGTTTATTTTAAATATGCAAACGAATAAAACAATGCCACGAAACACGCGAAAAACCGTTAAGAAAAGGCTTCAACAAAAAAATTAATTCAACAAAGTAAACGACTAAACAATCAAGAGGATTTAACTATGAATTTAATTTAATTATTTCTACTAAAAATGAAAATTGCATCATAATAGAAACACATGCCAAATCAACGAAATCAAGAAATGAGATAAATAAGGCCTCTTACATTCAAATGAAAAAAGGATGCCAAAATTTAAAACAAACGAGTGAAGGATAAGTTATTTCAAAAACAAAGAAGTCAAAATGAAGATAAAGCTGAACTTAAGGGGCCTGTCTTCTATCAGAAATATTGCTGCCGCTTATAATATAACACTACAAACTCATGCATCTCAAAAATATAATTATTATTCTAGCTAAATTTGAGTGCATCTAGAAAAAAGCAAAAGTGCAGAAATTTTGACATGAATCGGAAAACACGGTATATATACCATTATTTACACTTATATTAAATAATCCGTTGTGGCCAAGACAGAACATTCTTGTATGCAGTAATAGATATTTAATTTTGTTTAGATGCGATAGAAAACTTTAAATTTTTAAACTACTGCAAGGATATATAATGATTTATGAAACTATACTAGCAATTATCATGATTAAAAATATTTTTAGTTTTCCAATTACATGTATAACATATTTTAGGAGACAAGGTGTTGCAAATACCAACACTGGTGTCTCATCGATTTCATTTGATAATGAAGACGAACTAGAACAACTTGAATCTATGAATGAATCTAAAACAAGTTCACAGGCTTCGAGTTTAATCTTTTGTAGCAGTGAAGATGATGTAAGTGATGTAGAAATATATCCTCCAATAGAAGTACTTGCAGAAAAAAAGAAGATAATTATAAATTGGAAAGGCGAAGAATATTTGACGTAAAATATGTATAAGAACAACTTTATACTATAAACAATCATCATCCTTTTTCTTGTACCCTTAACGAAATGAAACTAATTAGCGAAAGCAGACATAAATACTACAGTGAATTTCATTTGAAATGTTCAATGTGTAATAAAAGTGAAATAATATATTTTGAAAATCAGAATGAAAAAGATATAAATTTAGATATGGTTCGAGGTACAATATGAACAGGGCAAGGATATGAGCAGCTAACTGAACTAAGTGCTATCATAAAGTTGCCTGGTTTATGTAAGAACACTTTTCAAAGCAAGCAAGATAAAATACAATTAGCAATAAAAGATGTTGCATGGGAAGCAATGAAGGAGGCCGGACAAGAAAAATCAAAATTAGCAATAGCTAAAGGCAGTGTATATGAAGACGGATATCCTCTAATAGCAGTGGTTGCTGACGGTTCGTGAGCAAAACGATCATACAAAATTAACTATAATTCCAGGTCTGGTGTTGCGTGTATTGTTGGCTTTAAGACGAAAAATGTGTTATTTATTAGCGTACGATATTCATATTGTTGCATTTGTTCAAGAAATTTAGCTGAAAATAACAAATCTGAAAATACTCACACTTGTTATAAGAACTGGTCAAAGACAGCTACGTCCATGGAAGTTGATATAATAGCAGAAGGATTTAAACAAAATATGATAATGCATGGTATAAAATATAACAGACTCATTGGGGACAACGCAGCCGCGTCATGGATATAATATTTAAAACATTACCATATGTCCCGAATTTATTGGCAGAAAAATAAACTGCATTAATCACATATGCAGAAATTATCGACGAAGGTTTGGTGATATTGCAAAACAAGTATCAAATGATACTGGAGTTGTGCCTCGAATTCTCAAAGCAAAAGTAAATAATAATGCTCGACGTTTAGTAGCTGCTGTTCAAGGATCTGTAAAATACAGGAGCAAAGAAGATACTTCTTTAACTCAACGCATTGCAGATTTAAAATCGTATTTGAAAAATGGACCTCATCATGTATTCGGCAGTCACTCTAAATGTCTCGATCATTTTTGTAAACAAAAAAATCAATCTACCTGAACTTCAATTATGTGGACTCGGGAATGATATTCAATACGCACTCAATCTAGTATTTAATCAAACAAATAGTTTAATACATGATGTAAATAATAATGCAGCAGAAGGTTTCAATTCTGTTATTGCCAAATATATTGGTGGCAAAAGAGTAATCTTCACACAACGAGGGTCATACGAAGCTAGGTGCAATCTCGCAGTTTGCAGTTACAACACTAGTAAAGAATTCCATCTATCATTACATAAAGCTTTATTAAATCGCCAAAGCCCTTGAAAATTTTCATGTCACTATGTTGAACAAAGAAAACAAGAGAAAAAAAGTTAAAAAAAAAAAGACGCCAAACATACAGTAGGTCAAATAAACGAATTAAAACAGTGTCATATGCAGATGAAGATTACGGTATTCAAGAACATCCGGATATGGATACAGACCATTTTGAAAGCAAAAAATTAGAATTTATAAAAAAGTTAACATTGACTAATGACCAAAGGAATACGATTGAGAAAAATGCTAGAGAACAAAGTCAAAGTGCTGAGTGGAAACAAGAAAGATACAAAAGATTGACTGCATCTCCATTTGGTAGAGTTTGCAAAATGAGAATGAAGACTTCTTGTGCCAATTTTGTTAAAAATTTGTTATACACAACATTTGCGGGAAATGTGTTTACAAAGTATGGCCTAGAAAAAGAACCCTTGGCAAAAAGTGATGTTAATAATCTACTCAATATCCAAATAGAGGATGCAAAATTATTCATCGACGAAGAATATCCCTTTCTCGCAGCTAGTCCTGATGGTTAAATTTGCAATGATGGTCTAGTTGAAATTAACCCAGCGTCAGCTTGTAAATTAACACCAACTGAAGCAGTGTATTGAAAAAAAAAAATAGATTTTGGGGAAATATGTGATGGTGTGTTTCATTTAAAAAAAACGAACAATTTTTATTTCCAATTAGAGGGGCAACTTAGAATTACTAAAAGAGATTATTGTATATTTATATTTTGGACACCTAGAGGAAGTTCTATGGGGAAAAATTGAACGGGATATACAATTTTGGGAACTGGAAAAGCAGAAAAAAATACTAATCTTCTATAAAGTATGTGTATTACCTGAGTTGGTAGATTCTTGCTATCTTCAAAATCTCCCTATTAGAAATCCTGATAGAACTCTAAATAATTAAATATATTCACTATAATATACTTTTTTCTAAAAATAATAACTATGATCATTTAATTAACTTTTATAATATAAATTTTTAAAACACAAATATAATTTTATTATTAAACAAATCAAAAATATAATATGTATACATTATTTTTTGAAATATATATAAAATTGTGTAATTTAACATTACGATAAATGAAAATTGTTGCAGATATTTGTGACAGTTCACTGTTTTATTTATTTTTAAATACGAGGGTGCTGTCATAAGAGCTCTAAGACTACACGTAATATGTAGAATGTAGACCAACGCGATTACTGCTGCTTGTTCTATGGTAATATATAGTTGAGTGACTGTAAGCATGACGAGCTAGATCAGCCCGCACCGCACTACACATCTATCTCAACTATTCAACATTGGTGTTGAGAATATAGAGACGGGCCCCTTAACGAAAACGGAATAGGGAGTATAATGCTTCAAGGATACTGATAGATAAGATAAAAACGGATAAAAAAAGAAAAGATACAGAATATCAACATAAAAGGATAAGCATAGAACAAAAAGCAATGTATAAAAGAATAAAGGATATAGATCTCAAAAAAAAAAAAAAAAATGCAAAATAAGGAATTAGCATTACATAAACGAATGAAAGATCGACAGTTACAGAAAAGAAGGATGCAAAATGAAGAAAGGGCCCTATACAATAGAATAAAAGACCGACAATACCAGAAAAGTAGAATACAAGACGAAGAAAAGGCTTTCTACAAAAGGATAAATGATCGACAATTACAGAAAAGAAGAATGCAAAATGAAGAAAAAGCTTCCTGCAAGAAAATGAATGATCGAAAACTTCAAAAAATGAAAATGCAAAATGAAGAAAAAGCTTTCTACAAAAGAATGAAGAAGAAAAAGCATTATATAAACGAAATCAGGTTAGGGAACGACAACAAAATTTGATGCTAAATAATGTATTTGCATATCATAAGAAATAGATTGAATAAATTTAAAAATCATCAAAATTTGGAAATTAGAAACAATATGTTATCTCGAGATCGAGCTCGAATGGCTACTAAGCGAAAATTTAACGACTTCTACATTGAGGAAAAAGAACATTTGAAAAAGTATATGAGAAAAATTAGGAAAGAATAGCTATATAGATCAACAGAAAACAAAAGAAATAGAAAGTACAAAATTATTCGAAGAAATGATGTTATTTTACGGAAATAAGAATTTGAAAATTTGACACAAATACAGAAACAAGAGCGACATGACAAAGCGATATGGAAAAATTTGATAAGGCACAATTTAAGATTACAAATGGCAGAAACACGTAAAAATGAAACATATAGGACTGGGGAAAGAATTCAAAACAGAAATTATCACCGAGAACAAAGGGATGTAGAATTGCTTTTAGGATTAGAACGAAATAAACGAAAACTGATCCAGTATACAAACAAAATCTACGTCTGGCATGAAATAATTGATATATACGAGGTGTGTTCAAAAAGTATCCGACCATAATTTTTTATACTAAGACTAATGAAGCTCGGGAGGCGTAGCTTGATGCACGTGTGTAGGCTAGCCTTAAGCACATGCCTGAATTATTTATTGACTGCAGAAGCAGTCAGTGGCCGGCAAACCATCGATAAATGAAATAGTAATAGTGACCGCCGTCGGATTTTCGTTTTGTCAAACTGACGGAAAAACTTGAACAACGCTACTGCATTAAATTTTGTCTGAAGCTGGGAGATTCTCATGTGGAAACGATCCGTAAGATTCAACAGGTCTTCAAGGATGAAGCAATGGGCACAACACAGATACAGGAGTGGTACAACCGCTTCAAAGATGGCCGCACATCAGCGAAGAATGAAGCACGCTCTGGCCGTCTCTCAAAATCCAGAAATGAGATAGTCATTGATCAAGTGAAGACCCTGGTGATGCAAGATCGTCGAATTACCATCAGAGAATTTACAGACGAGGTTGGCATCAGCGTTGGATTCGTTCATTCCATTTTGCATGAGAATTTGGACCTCAGGAGAATCTCAGCGAAGTTCGTGCCAAAGCTGCTGGCGATCAAGCAGAAGCAACTGCAGGCCAAACACAACACACCCGTGGTTCTTCAGGCTCCATACTCTCCCGACATGGCTCCTTGTGATTTTTGGCTTTTTCCCAGGCTAATAATGCCTCTGAAAGGAACCAGATTGCAGACCAGAGATGACATCATGCATAATGCGACGGATCAGCTGAAAGCCATCCCAAAAGAAGCGTTCCAGCAGTGCTTCCGAAAGTGGCAGAACCATTGGGAGAAGTGTGTCTGCCCAAGGGGACTACTTTGAAGGAGATTAGTGTGATATTGTTGTATCTGAATACCAGTTTTTTTTTTTTTTTTAATAAAAGTCGAATACTTTTTGAACACATCTTGTATATATATTGTGACGATATCGGGCTAATCTCGCCAAAATGGGCGCATCGGGAACCGCTAGATCCATCTGGGCTATTTTCCCCGAACCACAAAAAGGTGCGGTAAGGTTAGGGGTCGGTTGGAGGTGAGACACTTAGGCTGACACTTGAAAGGGCCAGACGTGGCTCATCTGCACTTAAGTCCTCAATTTTTGTTGTCTTCACGAGCGAAAAGTGGTTGATCCTGCCGAGACCTGCACATTATCTTCGTCGAAGCTGCCTTCTAAGTTAAGGACCACCCCGCTCAGCTAGCCGTAGTGTATTCCCTGCAACGCCCCCCTTTTTTGGTCATGAATACCCCGTCACAATATATATGAACAATATTAAATTTTGACCCACGGAAATATGTTGCTGTTGCGGAGGATTTTGGTTTAAGACATCAGTTAGCCACGTTAAGAAAGAAGTAGTTAAAATTAAGGAATTTAGTGAAGAGTATATGAATAAAGTATTTTACTTGTCAGGAAATGAAACACAAAGTATATTCTGTATATCATGCAAGCGGCACATTTTAAAAGGAACTATACCAAATTTAGGATTAACAAATGGATTACCCGAAATACCTGAGTGCTTGAAAAATTTAACATCTATGGAAGAAAGGTTGTGCGTAGCACGTATACCATTAATGCAAATTAGAAGTTTGGGGTTTGAGAAACAATGCGGACTGAGAGGAAATGTCATAAATGTGCTATCCATGATTGACACGACGGTATCAGTACTACCCCGACAGCTCAGTGAGTTATATACAATACAGGTAAAATTAAAAAGGAAGCTTACGATAGGCATTATATGATTGAAACTATAAGACCGTGTTATGTTTTCAACGCCAGTAAATATTTAATGAATTCTCCACTCTATGTATCGAAAGGAATTGCATTTGATGCTACTTGGATAGCAAACCGACCGGAAATACGGATTTTGTTGTAGATCCATTAGATTTGAACGTAGCAGATAAGGAATTAGCGACACAAGTCAATACAGATAAAGAAATTGAAGAAGATATAGTGAATCCAGGAGGTACAGAAACACTTATTACTAGTATTAATGAATTGGATAACATTGCGTTAGCTCCCGGCGAAGGTCAGGCCAATATGACTAATTTTTGATAAATACGCAGAAGAACTGTCGTTTCCAAGCATATAATGCGGAGAGGCTAGAAATATCACGAAAAACCTGACCTACAACGTAATTGCTAAATCCGAAGCCAGAAGAATTGACCGTAGAGCAGCTCGCGTGGATAAATTGTAATATTCCTATAAAAAACAAGAGATATCGAAACTAGCAGGTACTATTGGAATTTGCCTGAAAAAGAAAAAAGGCGGCAAAAAAGTGACTGCTGGAGAAGCTCGTAATGCAGATAAAGTGGGTGACCTTATTCAGTTCGACGAAGGATACAGGATATTAAAAAATATTAGGACATCACCAGCACACTGGAAAAGCGAAAAGAAGAAAGTTATGGGGATAATTAGATAGTTAGGAATACCAGCACTTTATTTTATTTTATTTGCGACTGATACAAAGTGGAAAGAATTATTGGTAATTTTATATAAAGTAGTGGACAACAAAAATGTCTCTGAAGATGAATCTATGTCTGCAGATTTTAATGAAAAGGCTAGATTAATACGTAAAGATCCAATAACATGCGCACGATATTTTGAATATAGAGTAAGTTGTTTATTCAAAACTTGGAAATTTAGAAATGGACCTTTCGGTAATTATACATTAAATTACTTTTATTATAGAATAGAGTTTCAGCATCGCGGATCCGCACATGTTCATGGACTTTTATGGCTTAATGGTGCCCCTAATTTGAGTAAAGATACAGCTGAGAATTGTGAAATTTTTATTGATGAATTTATCACTTGTAATTCAAACAATCCTGACATTCAAGACATAATTAATCTTCAAAGACATAAACACAGGCATACTTGGAAAATGAGTAATGAGAAAATATACCGTATTGGTCTACCACTTCCACACATGATTCAGACTAAAATACTTGTTCCATTACCTGAAGAATTAAGTAAGGAAAAAAAAAAAAAAAAAAAAATATATAAATGTATTTTAGAAAACATACAAGTTATTTTATCTGAATCGTGTGACATAAGTTTTGAAGAATTGTTAAATTAATTAAATGTCTCTACCAATGAGTATATCCTGGCCATACGTTCAAATTTAAATAGAATTCAAGGATTTCTTAAACGATCTCCTAAAGATTGTATGATAAATGCTTTTAATCAAAAAATTATTTCATTGCATCAAGCAAACATGGACATTCAATTTATTGTAGATGCGTATAACTTAAGTAATTACACTTTGAAATTACGTTTTTAAAAATTTATTTATTTGAGAGAAAGATGTTACGTTTAAGACTTGACAAAGCAGAGTGGCTTGTAGCCGTAATTCTAGTACATATTTTCATAAGATACTCATATATCATATTACATATAAAAGATAACATAGACAAAGGAAATGCAAAGTAAGTTAATTCGTTATCTAACTACGACTTATAATTCTATAATATAATTTATACATGTTGTTCTTATATCATAAATTATATAAATAAATCTAATCGCCAGATGTCAAAATAAATGAACAATACGTTGGAGGAACTTAAAAAAGGAAATTTATCCTTACGAAAAAAATAGCAAGTCATTGTTAATAAATTTGTCAATGCACAGGAAGCTGCATATAATGTTTTAAGTTTGCCTCTAAGTAATTGTAGTAGAGCAGAAATTTATATTCCAACGTCTCCTTCATGTGAACGAGTTAAGAGGAATCCCTACCGAGCTCACTTTTCGCTATCAGCATAATTCAGTAGCACATTTATAACAATATATAAAATACATAAAAACCAGATATTGAAATGCTGGCGTTTCAACTGTACCGCAGTGTTTACAAATGTTACCGCTAGAGGCACTAGCTAAATTAGAATACAGTAACCATGAAAATTCTTTTACAGTTTTTCAAAATATGACTATGAAATGTATTTTTGAAAGATATTTCTGTTAATAATTGCAAGTTAAAAGTGCAATCTAGGCATGTACAGCCGTAAATTACGAATATCGTTCTTCAATTCATAATAAACCTCTTATGAAAACCATAAATTTTTGGAAAATGTTTCATTTATTTTTATATGTAAAATATATAAATTTTGTAAAATTTCGTCTGTACAGTCGTGCATTAGATCATACTTAAGCGACATATATTTTTTTGGAACGATTATATTTTAATTTAGGATCAGAAAACATCAAGAGCGGAACGATAATTTTTGTTTTCATACTACTGGGTAGGTATTCCTCTTAAATGATTAGAGTCAGATTTTGATTTAAATAATTTAGACACTAGTTCAATTGATTTTTCTATGATGGTGTTATTGAAAAGTATGCTAAACGGCAAAAAAACGTTTGTCTAGCATATTTTGCTGCATACTATCATAACAGTAAAAGTAATAATTGTACAAATGATTGTAATGATGATGCCGAATCAAATGACTCAGGTACGAACACTAGTATTTTGTTGCGAAAGCGAAGAAAAGCTCGCATTATTAGATTTAGAAGATATTCTTTAGAGCAAGATCCAAATAATTATTTCCGAGAAAAGTTAATGTTGATATTACCTTGGAGAAACGAGGACGTAGATGTAACAATTGCATTGTTTTATATTATATATTGGGATTATATTAGTGGGTCTTGTAAGGAATTAAACAATGTAACAATATCGCGACGTTAATTCTAAATAACTTTAATTCATTTTACACTTAAACAATAATTTTAATAACTTTGAAACTTTCCATCCGTTGTTTGATATCTGAAAAATTGGTACATTCGAATTTCAATAACATTTACTTGTGCAAAAAGCGGATGAGTCACGAGGACTAAGTAAATGTCATGTAAAATATTGTATAGTCTTAATAGATAAATAAGTGATTCATTCGATCAAGGGTGACTTTAAGTTTTTTTAGTAGGCATTGACTCGAGAATTAAGAGGAGATGATTAGAGACTCGAGTGAGTTAGTGAGGCAGTTGATTTTGAGCAGCGAGTGGGCTTGGTAGTAGAGTAGTGAGGGTGAAGCTGCGACATACTAAGTTAGTCGGTGATCGAGTGAATCGAATGTGAAATATTAAACTTGTAAATAAATTTTCCTATTTCCAATTTAACGGGGAATAGTTGTTTTATTGCGTGAACCCAAACGTGTGTTAGTTAAAGGAACTGATCAGTGCAGTACGTTCGGTTCGGGATCAAATCGTACTAGACTGGCCGTCTATCCAAAATACGGGGTAGGTGTGGACGAGAACGTTGTAGCCTATATGCATATTTTATACTCGGAGCAAGCCCCCGAACAAGAAACATCGTGGTGGCAGCGAAATCTTACATAGAGTTAGAGTCAGTAAATTGTGAGGCTAAATTTAAAGAATTTGAAATAATTATTGGTGCAAATTCTAAAGAATTTATTTATGATAATGATAAAAAAAAAGAGTTATTAGATGCCGCATATCAAGATGCTTTAAATGGAGAAACAAATGTTGACGATAGCGAATTAGAAAAGAGTCCTGAATTATATGATGAATTTCGAACATATGCTTTGGATATTCCGGATATAGATATAATAGCTCAAGCTGGAATTGAAATACAAACAGATTCATTTTAAACATTTCTTTTGCCTAACGAATTGCACAATGATGAATATTTAAAACTATGTAGAAGTTTAAACATGCGTCAACGAGAATATTTATTGCATATATTATCGAAAATATCTCATAAATCAAATATATTGTATGAATTAATGAGTGGTGTGCTGGTGACGGGAAAAGTAAACTGATTGCAGCAATGTATCAGACATTAATTAAATATTTCAATGCCCAGCACTGTCAAAATACTTCTATGTGCACCAACAAGAAAGGCAGCATTTAATATTAACGGGTTGACTTTGCATTTACCTTGCCACTTGTTGGAATTGTAGAAGGCGCTTTATAACGTCACTCATATTTTTACTTTCTTTTACAGAGTAATAAGTAAGTATTGTAATCATGAAAAATTTCAACGGATATACACGTTTTGACCTTTTCTGAATCGAATGTGACTATTTTCGAAATGACGTCTGTCTGTCTCTGTGTCTGTCTCTCTTCAAAAAATGTACCAGTTGCGAAAAAAATGCTACGAAACATTATAAATATCTTGTTTACGTTGCCATGGATTCGCATGTAGCTTATAAAATCGGATCATCTGCTTTTTTGTCAGGAAAACAAAAGACTCTATTAGATAAATGACATTTCAGAATATTTCAGTAGAGTATTGGTTAGTTTGACAGCAGGTTTTGGATATATAAATATATATATATATATATATATATATATATATATATATATATTTCTATATATATATATATTTCTATATATATATATATATATATATATATATATATATATATATATATATATATATATATATATTTCTATATATATATATATATATATATATATATATATATATATATATATATATATATATATATATATATATATTTCTATATATATATATATATATATATATATATATATATATATATATATATATACATTTACATATATTTATATCCAGTGAAAACTGCGTAAAAGAAAGTTGAGTGCAGACCACTCCAGATATTTTAATATAATATATAGTTAACAATTGTTTTGTTGAATAAAACTGTCAAACATTATTCTCATAAATACTTTTTTTAATAAACTTAATATAACAAATACAGCGTTCCGAATTTCATTAGGTTATGGGCCAAGGTAATACGGATAATTATTAAAGTAAGTTATACGACGTTGAAAGTTCATCAGGTTGTAAACGCCGAAAACTTGTTTGTGAACTTTGAATCGCTCGACGCTTTACTCAAAGTGCCGAACAAGGAATAAATGGCGGAATCCATGTCGACAAACGAGAGATCAGTCATCACGAAGCTCAACGATACGAACTACAATTTATGGAAGATACGTATGCGAATGATCTTATTACGTGATGACGTATGGGAGAACGTTGATGAACCAAAGCCAGATCCAGTGACAGCAGAATGGACCAAACGTGAACGTAAGGCCGTAGCTGCAATAGGACTCTCTGTGGAAGACAATCAACTTGTTCATTTAGCAGAACTCAAAACGTCACGTGAGATGTGGTTGAAGCTGCAAAGTCTCTACGAAAGTTCAACAATGTGCAGTAAGTTATTTTTACTTCGTAAATTATATCAATCACGTTTTACAAGTGGAACAATGCAAACGCACATCAGTGGAATACTAGAAATAGTGAGTCAGCTACGTGGCATGGGGAAGAACATGGACAACGAGGATTTGGTCGAAAATGAAAAATTCGCAATTGTGTAGCTCAATTTTTACTGAGGTTGTCTTTATGTGGTATTTCTTTCAGATTTATAGTTTAAATAAGTTGGGAGTAATTTGTTAAAAAAAATTTACTGTGAGAGAAGCCCCTTAACAGCAATTTGCTATATTTTAAATTGTTCTTTCTTGACTTTCTAATATACTTAAATTTATATCTGATACCAAACAAACGTATAGATTTGCATAGCGAAAATACATACGCCATCGGATCACAATCTAGTTCACAACTCTACATTTCAATTGTGGCTTAAAGGTTGTTTCTTACATTGACGATCGACTTTTATTTGAAATAAGCGCCAAATCTGACAGCAACCCTGCTCTTCAAACAGATTCAAAAGAAGTGGTCGGATCGCTCGTGCCGGGCTTACGAACGTTTACAGACCGATCTGAGTGGTCGGAGCTACTTTTCGTAAACGCCTGTTGTATATGCTTCATTGTTATCTATGTAATTGCATGACACAATTTGTTTTGACTTGTTTTCGTTACCAATTTGTATGCAATGTCGGGCAACAATGTGTAAATTTATATTTGGACATATTTCGACTAGTGCGCATATCGGACGGCGCATGTGCATATCTCACTTTTCTAGCAATTGAGTAATCCGTGACTACTACAATCGTATCTGAGGAATATGCTGTATTAGGTGTTTTTGGGTTAAAATTATGTACAAATTTTCCTACTAAAATCATCGGCCATGGATACTTTATTATATTTTTAGCTCGCCGTACGAAGTACCGAAGAAGCTAAAGCAGTCGGTCGTGTGTCTGTAGCTTTCTCGGATCAAAAAATTTCATAAAGAAAAAGTGTAAGTCTCGTCGCCCTGAAATGAATATAACTTATATACGTCGTCGCTCGCTCGGTCGCTCGTAAGACCAAATTTGTGCCCTCTACTTTTTTGAGGGTACAGGAGCGATTCACTCCAAATTTGGTACACATATTATTTGGCATCCCATTTGAATCCGCTCGCACTTTAAATCCAATCGCCCGTATACTTCCCGAG
This sequence comes from Leistus spinibarbis, assembly GCA_933228885.1. NCBI lineage: Eukaryota > Metazoa > Arthropoda > Insecta > Coleoptera > Carabidae > Leistus > Leistus spinibarbis. The sequence continues at coordinate 1,535,367 of OW121795.1, read as the reverse complement.
TTATGAAGCCCCAAATTTTGAAGCCCCTCTTAATACTGCCCTTAAAAAATAATTAAATCACTCCCAAGCTAACTTCAACGAGCTCCTGTAAATTGTTGTATATTCAGGTGATTTAAATGGGTGTGATTATATATTGTTATATTTGTGCTACTGAATAATGCTGATAGCGAAAAGTGAGCTCGGTAGGGATTCCTCTTAATAGTAAATTTGCAAATTCTGTAACTGTAGTGAGCTTCGTTTTCAGTTTTTAGCAAATACGGGAAGATAATAATTAACATGAAAGTGTACGTTACGTCAGCAGATTATTTTGTGATTTAGTATTATTTATTTATATAGTTTGTCGTCGAGATTTTTTAAAGCTGTTCTTTTTTTGATCGATTGCATCACTGCCACTTAAAGTGTTGAGCCAAACTTAACCTTTCATATATTTTATAGCAATGCTAATTACCCATAAGAAATTTATTTTCTGCTTTCACAGGTGGACTTAAATTTTAACAGTCACCGGTTCAAACTAACAAATCGATTTTTAAGCTGTTTCAGAACATTATGTAAGAATCCGACTCCTGTTTACGTCGGACGTTCTTATGTGAGTATTTAACTGATGGTTACTATTCACGAGTTCGTCTTTTTGAATGTGATCTGAATTAAAGAAATAAAATACACAAATAAAATAAAATATAATTAAATTAACAAAAAGCATTAATTAAATTCAGAAAATATAAATTAATAATCACAGTTATATTTAATAAAAGTTAAACAAAACAAATGATAGATTTTGGTAGATTGAACAATTATAAAAATACTTTGAAGCCACTATGATTTAAAACCAACAGAATTATTCCAAGTACAAAATAATCACTTAAAAACTATTCTAAGTCTCACAACGCTAAACGCAAAAATATTCAATATAAAAATGATTTAAATCAAATAATACTATGCCAAGTTCAAAAAGTAAAATTCACAAAATAACTCTAAGTCCGCGTTGTCTTTGATGAAGCACGGGCCTAAAACTTATAACCTACAAGCAAATGTATTTTCATTGCCATCAAGGCAAACACTAATGAATTTGCTGAAGCAAATTTCTTTAATGTCTGACATCAATGTTCGCATTATGAATAATTTGCAAAATACTATAAAACGCATAAAAAATGCGAGTGATAGATGGTGCACCTTAATGTTTGACGAAATGTCAATCAAAGTGCACCATGAGTACAAGGAGAGTAAGGATATTATTTGCGGTTTTGAAGATTTCGGGGGAGGCAACCCCCATATACGCGGACTGTCGTTGCGAACGGACGTGTTTCGCGCTGCGCGCAATTAGCAAAATGAGTGGCACATGTACAGCATGTTTAAACGAATTTCGTCCAAGAGACAAAATTGCAAAGTGTGGCGCCTTATGTAGCAGATTATTTCACGCATCCTGTGCAATAGTTAAAGATGACGAACTTAAGCTTATAACTAGTAATGAAAGGATCATTTGGACCTGTGTTCACTGTCACGATATGAAAAATTTTGAGTGGAAAGTATTCTTAACTACTCTTAATACTAAATTTATTGAACAATGCAACGAAGTATCGGAAATGAAGAAGAACTTGAATGATGTCGTGTCCAGTACTATGATGAATATTAAAGCGGATGTTAACGAAGTTTTGAATAATAGTAGAAAGCATACAATTGATGGATGTGGAATCAAGTAAGTTATGCTGCTGCATTAACATCAAAGAATAAGGCAGTTGTCGTTGTTCAACCAAAGGATAAAGACCAAAATTGTGATATGACAAGGACAGAACTTAAACGTAAGCTGGATCCCAAGGGTATGTCCGTCTCCGGGATACGAAATGCAGCAAAAGGTGGAGTTATAATTGAATGTGAAAATAAAGATGCAACAAGGAAAATACAAGAAGAAGTTCTATCTTAATTGGGATGTAATTATGAAACAAAAGTTCCAGAAACCAAGAATAAAAATTTTGGGGCTGAGTGAAAACCTTCCGGATGACGCCTTAAGAGGCTCGTCTGGCTAGCAAATTGTGGTATAAAATGGGGTATAGCATTCCAGCATTTTTATGCGACAGAGAAATTAATTTTAAAAATACTAATAATGTTGTCATTCATAGACAATGAGTCTATGTTTCTACATGTTTGTTTTTGTAAATTAATTATCATATTTCTTGTAAAAAATTCCCGAAATATCAAGATTTATTGAAAATTCAATATTTTTTATCGCGTTCAATATGACATAATTGTATTTGTTTAAAAAGTACAAACCTGCAGTGATACCTTAGAAGTAATCTTGTGAAAAGAACATTAAAATTTGATTATATTTAAAGAAGTTATGGTAGGAATAGTGAAGTGATGTTTTGTGATTTTCGCTATGCAGTTTTTGCTTACCCTAGTCCGGGATAGGTGAGGTACGACGTCTGCGGGGTATATATTGGAGTGGGGATACCATATTGTGTGAGTTTTGTATATCAGTAAACTGCAAGTAAGACGATTTCATTCTCTCGTCATTATTTAATTTGTGTTACGCTTACGCATATCGCTCGTATGAATACAACGTTGTATATACGTATATCTATAGTTATATTTTTTTGTGAAAAATATATATATTTATTTAGTATATACAAATTTGCAATGGGGAAACGTTTGACTACAAAGAAAACATTGTTTCTATCAGCGCCAAGAAGAAAACAGAAGGGAATTTATTTAATTAATTATTGGAAAAATCGGTAAGATATGTTGCATTAAAACCATTGGTCATTTTAATTGAAAAACTAGCATATATTAAAGATTTTTTATTCGTGTTCTTTTTAGAGCTACCGCTGAATTACATCCTAATTCGAATATAAATAATAACAATGAAAATAATACCGTTGATATTAGAGAAAATGAAATTTCCGAAGCACCAATTACAAATATTCGGCAAAGTGATACGTCGGACTCAGAAATGATTACTTCATTGGACGACTCACTCGCGGATTATGAAATCCCAATTGAAGTTTCTCAGAGTATGTCAAATACATCAGGTCTTGTACTAAATGGTAGACGAATTTTTAATATTGAATATTTATTTAAACAAATGAAGCAAATATCTTGTCATAAACCATTTAATTATGGCTTCTCTGACATGGTACTGCAAAATGAGTCAAGAAAAGGTTATTTGTGCACTTATAAATTTTATTGCAAAATGTGCAACTGTACATTCATCCTTAAAAATGAAGAAATGAAGGGGAAAAAATTAAATTTAGACTTAGTAAGCAGTGTTGTTTGTACTGGTCAGGGTTATGAACAATTAGCAGAAAGCAGTGCTATCATTAATATGCCTACATTGTCAAAGGATACATTTCATAAGATACAAAAGCATGTTGAAATTGGTTTGCGTGATATTGCATGGGAAAGCATGAAAAAAGCAGCTCTTCAGGAAGCAAATATTGCTCGAGAAAAAGGCGAAGTGGATCAAGATGGTTGTCCACTTATCACAGTTGTGGCAGATGGAGCTTGGGCAAAGCGTAGCTACAAGTCAAATTATAATTCATTGTCCGGCGTAGCTTCCATTATTGGTTTTGAAACAAAAAAAGTAATTTTTATTGGTGTAAGAAATTCATACTGCAGTATATGTTCCAAAGTAACAGAATCATCGTCATCACAATCAAATGATGATAGCATTATGAATCATGTATGTTTTAAGAATTGGTCAAAGTCTGCAACTGCTATGGAATCCGATATAATCTGCGAAGGGTTTAAACAAAGTGTAGCTATGTATGGTGTAAAATACAACAAATTAATAGGTGATAACGATAGTAGTGTAATAAGTAAAATTGTTAAAGCTATGCCATACGGTCCTAATCTTCGAGTGCAAAAAATAAATTGCACTAATCATATTTGTCGGGGTTATGGAAATAGATTACGAGACATAACGAAAAAAAGAACAAATGACCAAGGTCTTGTACCTGTAAATTTGAGGAAAATACTGGATAATAATATACAACGATTACTTGGTGCTGTAAAAGGTGCCATATATTTTAGAAGCACTGAAAAAAAATTATTAGCTTAACGAATACTACTTTTGAAAAGCGATTTAAAAAATAGTCCGAAACATGTATTCGGTTTGCATTCTCAATGTGCTGAATATTTTTGCAAAGGACATACATCAGATGAAATAAATTTAGTACCTGATATGGAATTGTCTGGTTTATGGAATGATATTAATTCTGCCTTAAATTTGTTGATAAACCAGGCTGACAGTTTGATATATAATGTTAACAATAATACAGCTGAATGTTATAATTCAATTGTCGCAAAATATATTGGCGGAAAAAGAATTAATTACACTTTGCGCGGTTCATATCAGGCAAGATGTCATGCAGCTGCTGCAACCTTTAATGATGGTAAGGCCATGCTCACGACGTTGCAAAAAAGACTAATTGGTGCAAGTCCTGGAAAATATACAAAAGCATATACACAAAGAAAATATAAAGAAAAAATAGGATTAAAAAGACGGCGTTTATATTATAACCGTTCTACGAAAAGAGCTGTCAATTCTAATAATTCTGAAGCAGATGGACATTATGGGATTGATAGCCAACCCGATATTTCAGATGAATTCTATATTCAGAAAAAAGAAGAATTTCTAGATAATTTAAAGAAAACTGAAAACATTGAAATAAATACAATAGGCCAAAATTTGAACCATTTGTGGAGAATTGAACGACTAAAACGTCTTACAGCGTCTTCGTTTGGAAAAGTGTGCAAGATGAGAAAGGGTACATCTTGCCAAAATTTTGTTAAAGCGGTTCTGTACAGCACATTTTCTGGCAACAATGCTACAAATTATGGTGTTGAAAAAGAACCAATCGCTTTAGACACTATTTCTAAATTATTGAATGTAGAAATTAATCCTGCAGGATTATACATTGATGAAGAATATCCTTTCTTAGGAGCTAGTCCAGACGGACTAATTGCAAATGATGGATTAGTGGAAGTTAAATGTCCTTTCGTGGCATGCAAACTGACTCCAATAGAAGCACTAGCAAATAAAAAAATTAATTTCGGAGCAATAATAAATGGACATAGACATTTCAAGTGAAAAGAAATCATGTGTACTATTTCCAAATACAGGGTCAACTACGTATCACAAGGCGAAATTATTGTATATTTGTGTTTTGGACTCCTCATGGTATTCTATGGGAAAAAATTATGAAAGATAATGACTTTTGGACTAAGAACATGGAAAAGAAATTAGTTATATTTTATGATAGATGTTTATTGCCAGAACTAGTTGATCCACGGTTTCCAAGAAATCTGCCAATAAGAAATCCTTCGCGAGAATAATATATATTAGTATAATCTTTTATTTAGTATAATCCAATAGGCCTGTCATTTTGCTTAGGTCATAAATTCCCTTACCATAAAACTCAAGAACCTTTATTTGAACCAGATGTGAACCCACCCGATATTTGGGACACACAGAGTGAATGCTAAAATATTTACAAGTTCAAGTTTTAAAATATATGAAGACAGTATTTAAACAATTATTATTATCGTTAACTAAGATCCGATTTTAATTGCATAAACATCATCTTTTATTTAATTTTTTTTAAATTTAAATTGATTTTTTTAATTGTTAGATTAATATATATATATACATATATAAATATATATATATATATATATATATATATATACATATATAAATATGGTCAAACTGTCGATGATGGGCCTCACGTCCAAAATGGATGAAACTTTGTGGAAAAATCCGCAAAAAAATTAGGATTATGGGAAAAATAATCGCATGTGGGGGAAACCCTTGGATGACCTTGAAATTAATTAATTTGTTTTTATAGCTATTTATCAATTACAATCAATCTGTGCGTGCCTAAGAGTGTGTGTATGTGTGTGTGTGTGTGTGTGTGTGTGTGTGTGTGAGTGGGTTTGTGTGAGTGTGTTTGTTTGAGTGTGTTTGTGTGTAAAACACTCAAAAATTCTACTAAAAATACTAAGATATTTTATGCCTACAAGATTTTTACATATTGCTAACTCATAGCCCGAAAAAAATTATTAAATATTATAATTTTTAACACAAAGTTTCATCCATTTTGGACGTGAGGCCCATCATCGACAGTTTCACCCTTTTCTCCAGCCACGATTTCTGTAACCAACCTAAAAATAACAAAATCCCCTTGATTGGTTTTAGCGCAACGATTAAAACCAAAATTACTTCCCATCACTTAAAAATTAGACAACCACAACGTAACCACAAACAGCGAAAATGTAAATAATTCGTTTGTACATAAAATCACTGTTTGTGGTTACGTTGTGGTTGTTTAATTTTTAAGTGATGGGAAGTAATTTTGTATTAATAGTAGAGCCAAAATCAATCAAGGGGATTTTGTTATTTTTAAGTTGGTAACAGAAATCGTGGCTGGAGAAACACACACTCTTAGGCACGCACAGATTGATTGTAATTGATAAATAGCTATAAAAACAAATTAATTAATTTCAAGGTCATCCAAGGGTTTCCCCCACATGCGATTATTTTTCCCATAATCCTAATTTTTTTGCGGATTTTTCCACAAAGTTTCATCCATTTTGGACGTGAGGCCCATCATCGACAGTTTGACCATAATATATATATATATATATATATATATATATATATATATATATATATATATATATATATATATATTTATATATTTATATAAGTTGTGATGAAGGTCAGCATTGCGGACCTGTGCGCGCCGCTGTCTAAACGAGATTTTCGGTCGGGTACGGTTGTAGAAGGTCGGTGTGTGGCTAGCTGGCATGCAGAGCGGACGTTTCTAGTTCTTGGTCCGCAGTACCGTGAGTTTTTACTCTTTCTATTCTATTATCGTTATTATTTATACAGTTATTCTTTATTATTTGCTATAACTAACAAGCATTCTTATTGCTCCGGTTAATTATTTCCACTTTTATTGCTTATTAATTGATTTGCATGCTGATTAGTTGCTTCCGCCTATTATTGTTATTATTTATATTGTTATTGTTTTTATTTATCATTTGTTATAATTAGTAATTAATATTAATGCTGATTAGCTGCGTTTACTTATTATTGTTATTATTTATCCTGTTATTCTGTAACATTTGTTATAATTATCAAGTGTCCTGATCGCTCTGGCTAATTATCTACGCTTTTATTGTTTAGTAGTTATTATTACTGCTGATTAGCTGCGTTCACTTATGATTGTTATTCTTTATACTGTCATTATTTATCAGTTGTCATTATTGAGCCGACTCACTATTTATTATTTTAATATGCCTTAGTTGTTTTTACTTACGAGTTGTTATTATTGTTACTTTCAATTGTTTATTCCGGCAGTATTCATTAGACTATGTATTCCTTATTCGGGTAAGGATTTATTCGAACTTATGATCTGATGAGCGTTCGGACATTAAATTGCTGTAAAATTAGTTACAGCTTGCATTGTATATTTTGGTCCATTTTGCTGTTCTTAAACTAGAGATTACTGAATTGCGGTAAATAAGTTACCACGTATTTAATTTGGCCTCTGAGCCTTCTGAACTCCTGTTCCCGCTCGTAAAGTCGAGCTCACTCACTCACGACACCGTCGGAACATGCGAAGACTTGTACTCTTCGCTTGGCGCTCGAGATTCCTCGAAAAGTTCCGGCCGCAGTCCACCTCGTTCACTTATTGACTCCGACTTACGCCAGCGTTGCTCAGAGCCCTAAACAATTGTTGCGCTCTCGAAGTACAGCGAGTGTAATCTTGCCGTCCCCCATACCACTCCCCTGAGCTAGCAGACAACTCCCTTTTTGCTTGCACAAAGCAATTTTGGGTGACAAAGTATATATATATATACAGTATGATTTATTGATTAAATATGCATAAATTGCTGTTTTGTTGTGTTTTATTTTTTTAATCATATTTTTAATTGTCTCCAAGGCATAATGGTTAAGACACTCGTCTTCCACCGTGAAAACCCAGGTTCGATCCCCATCCAGTTTGCATTAAAAAAAAACGTTCCACACATACATACACACATACAAACAAACTCACACTCACAAATACTTCTGGGTGGTTATATATATTAATAATGTATAACTTATTATTTATTTCGTTTTATACATGTTATTAAATATTATATACTCTTGTTCGTATATAATATGAATAATAAATAATATTTAAATAAACAATTTTTAAATTCATGCATCAAAACAATATCCCTCAATTGAGTGGCTGAATGTTAAAAGTTGCCGAGCGCTCGAAATGCTATGTTCGAATGAATTAGAAAGCAGTTCATTATTGATAATGCGTTAGTCGTAATGCCTATTCTGTTCAACTAGAAGTAGGCGGAACTAGAATACCCCTTGCAACACTACACTTCTCAGGCTATACACTGCGCTACTAGTTTCCCGGTAACCAGACGAGCCGCTTAATTGAGAAACTAAGAGCTCAAAATGATAACATTAAGGATAATGCCAGATTAAGTGTGTTATATACAGGAAGAATGGGACGAAATGGTAAATATTTTTCGGTTGTGGACGTTGATGGGGCAACTTTCCTTGATATAATGAAAGAAGAAAAACTAAATATTGGATGGGATAGATGCAGAGTTGTGGAAGCATTTAGATTAGTGCAATGTTTTAAGTGTGGAGGATTTAATCACATGGCGTCTGAACGTAGAAATGAACAAGCATGTTTAAAATGTGGTGGAAAGCATAAAATCAAGGAATGCCAGGAAGATAAAATAGAATGTGTGAATTGTAAACATGCATATGAGAAACTAAAAGTTAAAGTGAATTTTAATCATGTTGCAACATATTCTGATTGTCCTGCTTTTCAAAGAAAAATTGAAATGGAAAGAAGAAAAATTAATTACCAACTATGAAATTCAAACAATTAAAAATATATTATCAGAATACTCGAGGACTCCGAACTAAAAGTAAACAATTATATAATAATATTCTGTCATAGAACTATGACATAATATTGTTATCCGAAACTTGGTTAACTACTGATTATTATAGTTCCGAACTATTTGATCATAGATATACTGTATACAGTAGGGACAGAAATACAATTTCAACCGGGAAGACAAGAGGGGGTGGTGTACTAATAGCTGTAAACAATAAAATTGAATCTACACTTGTCAAAAACGATTGTGAAAGTGAGTGTGTGTGGGTAAGAATAAAAATTTGTGCCAAGACTTACTATTTCAGTTGTGTGTATATTGAACCAAATTCAAACATTAATAATTATATGGAATTCTTTCAAAGTGTTGATGACTTCGACTTTTTGAGTTTTTTTCGAGTTTTAATATTTGGTGATTTCAATATTTCTAATATAACTGGAACTCAGTATTCGTTAAACCAAGAAAACCCAATAGAGAATGAGCTGATGACATTCATAAACTATTTAAATTTAACTTCTTGCAATAATAATCCAAATATTTATAACAAGACCCTAGATGTAATATTAAGTACAATCCAACTAGATGTACTAACAGACACGGATTCATTAGTTAATATAGATGTATATCATCCACCTTTGGTAACCGACATAAATATTATACAAAATTATAAATATAAGGAAAACACAAATCAAGCAAGGTATAACTTTAGAAAAGCAGATTTTCTATTATACCAATTATTAAGTGAGAAGAATTGGCGCGAATTAAATAGTGCTGAGTCGGTAGATGAAGCGTTAAATATTTTTTATCAAGAAGTATACAGTATATTTGACACATGTATTCCAAAACGCTGCAGCGTAGGCAAAAATATCCTGTTTGGTTTAATAAACAAATAATTGAAAATATTAAACTTAAAAAGTATTATAGAAGGAGAAGAAATATCTCAAATTATTTTATGTACAAATTTCGAGAAACGAGACAATACCTAAAAAATGAAACATGACATGCTCACTCTAATTATCTTGAGTCTATTGAAAATAATTTGATGTCAGGTGACGTAAACGTGTTCTGGAATTATGTTAATAAAAAAAGAAACCCACAAAATTATGCTAAAAATTTAAAATTCAAAATTATTGAGCTTGAAACTCCACAAGATATTGCCAATGGCTTCGCTGAATATTTCAAATCTGTTTATACAAATACTTCTTTGGGAGATATCGCATATGCAGAAAGTAACTCAACTTTATTTAACAGTTTCGAAATAGATGAAAAAGATGTAATTAGTGCAATTAAAAATTAAAAACCTGTTACATGTTAATAGGTTGTTGTGATGTTATAAGTAAGCCATGAAATATAATTTTTAACTTATCTCTAAGACAACAAACTTTTCCTAGCCTTTGGAAAATAAGCAAAGTAACACCAATTCCAAAAACTGGTGATATTTCTAACATGGAAAATTACAGACCAATATCTTTGTTGTCAGCACCTGCAAAATTATTTGAACAAATTGTGTATCAGAAAATGTATTCGCATGTTTCAAATCAAATGTGTTTCGAACAGCACGGTTTTACTAAGTTCAGGTCAGTTGAAACGAATCTGAACACACTTATGGATCATATTACGCGGGTTATTGACCAGGGTGATTCTGCGGATATCGCTTATACAGACTTTGCAAAAGCATTTGACAAGGTTGATCATGTTACTTTATTAACCCTTTGCACTCCGTTGTCGCCGCATTTGCGACATTTCGTATGTTAGGAATAAATCCATTGTCGCCGCATTTGCGACACGCTTGTTTATCTCACTCAGCGCTATTAAGTCTTAGATAATCAAAAGTGTTTACGTATGCGTTCCAATGTGTGTGATCTGCATTTTATGTTTATACAATGGTAAGTGTTTTATTTTGTTTCGTTTCGTTATAATTATTACGTTTGTAACGAAGCAAAATAGTTAAGCGCCCGCGTGCGCACGGCAAGCGAGTTGTTATCAGTCAGCGCTCAGAGTTTCGTTCGGTAGCCAGCACTCGGCCGAGTCCGGAATATTAAACACACCTCGCTGTGCCACGCACGCGCTCTCGTTCGATTCGAGACCCCACTTTAACCCCCACTCGTGACGTGTACAACACTAATTGATCGGTTTGATAAATAGCACGGATCGACAATAAAGATTCATTCTTCCTGGTGTTGAGATCAGGTAAGAATCGGGTGTGAACGGTGCTAGTGTTGAGGCTAGTTACCGGCAAAGGAGCTCTGAATGCTGAGATTCAGAGTGGAATTTGTGGTGCGTTTCTGTGATATTTGCTAGGTGTTGAGATCTAGTAAATATGACAGCTGCTATTGTACAGGCTGCCAGGTGATGGGATCTGGTTGGTTTTTACAATAGATGTACGCGTTTTGTCTACCGTTAACCGATTCATGTTTCATACCGTTTTGCAAAATTCATATTTATACTCTCTTGTTTAATTTAACGTAACTTCCATAACTTTCATTATTCCGTTGTTAGATTGATTCTAATATATTATTTTATTATATGTTTGGGTGATAAATCGGCGAATCTTTGATTCATACATTTTGTCTTTGAAAACATATTTATACTTTTGTTTAACTTTACGTAACTTCAAAAACTGTAATTATTCTGCTATTAGATTAATTCTAATATATTATTTTATTGTATATTTTTGGACACATCAAACTTAGCATTTGTTGTCGTAAAGGGTTGCGACCGCTGGTTTGATCCAAAATATATTTCGTGTGTTTGTAAAATAAATACCTATTATTTGTTAATGTTTGTAACATCTATATCTTGTGGGGAAAATAAAATATCTGGGGATTAAACTACATTGTCATCTTTTATTATCAACGACCTCTGGAAATAGAATATTTCTTCACTGAGTACCGGGAAATCTGTCGCCGTACCCAAAAGCACGGTGTACAGATTGATATTGGCGCCCGAACAAGTACAAAACAAAGTACCGAAAATAAGCGTCACACGTTATAACCCCTCGTGCAGTGAAGATGGAAGGCGAAAATTTTGACGATAGTTGTGAAATAAGTGATGTGGAAGACGAACTAGATTTTGTGTTGCATGGAGTTGATTTGAGTGAAATATTACTAGGTGATGGCTTTGGGACAGATAGTGACGATAGTGATAGTGTTATAATAGTGATAGTGATAGTGTTATAATAGTGAGAAAAAAAAAAGAAGAATTCAAATTATTGAATCGGATTCAGAGGAAGAGGATGCACTACCGGCAGACACCAATACATGGAGTGATATTACGGGAAGTGATATTCCCTTGCCAAGAATAAACTTTTCAACGGGAAATAAAGTTCCAGGGCCACAAATATTCAATATTGATGAACCTGTAGAATTTTTCAAGCTGTATTTTACAGAGCAGTTGGTGGACGAAATTGTATCGGAGACGAATATATACGCCACTAACAAATTACGAACAAAAACTCTGAGTCAAAATTCAATATGGCATTCATGGCGCGACACTAACACGGAGGAATTTTTGGCCTTTATCGGAGTAATCTTGAATATGGGTACCATCGTTTTGCCAAATTTGCAAGATTGCTGGTCAACAAGTGACAATACAAAAATACCTTTCTTCTCAAATGTGTTCACTAGAAGAAGATTCCATCAATTGTTCTGGATGCTGCATTTGAAAACCGTAGATCAGCAAATCAGAGATATAAGAACTAGGATTCAACGGGTCAGTAATTTTTTGGAATATCTAAATACAAAATTCGCAGAATATTTTATACCAGCGCAAAATATATGTGTCGATGAATTTATTGTCAAATTCAAAGGCAAAATTAGTTTCATAACATACAATCCCAATAAGCCAACTAAATGGGGAATACGGATATACGTTTTAGCAGATTCAGAAACTGGATATGTTTATAACATTCTTCCATATTATGGCAGTTTTACAACAAATGATCTAATAAAACCGGAATTGCCCGTCAGTGCCAGAATTCTTCTGCATCTGTATAATAATCTATTGAACAACGTACCAGGTGCTGAAGGATATCACATGTATACAGACAGGTACTATACTAGCATTGTGCTGGCGGAGGAATTGCTAAAAATGAAATGCCACATAACAGGAACTATAAAATTTAACCGCAAGGGCATACCTGACCCAATAAAAAAACCAAGATTTGGTGAAAATATATCGATTGCCTACAAAAAAGGAAGAACAATGATATTGTCCTGGAAGGATAAAAGAGTCGTGACGTTGGTAAGCACCAGTGATAGTGCTGGATTCATCCCAAAAACAAGATTTTTAAGAGGTGGTGAGCAACAAAATGTTGAAAAACCTAAAGTGGTTGTTAACTACACGGACTCAATGGGTGGTGTCGATCGCGCGGATCAGTATGCATCAACCTATTGTTTTCTTAGAAAATCCCTCAAATGGTGGAGGAAAATGTTTTTTTGGGGCATGGAGATGTCCTGTATAAATTCATATATTTTATACAAATGCATAAAAAAGAACAAAAATGAAAAACCCATGTCCCATTTGAAGTTTGTCAAGCGCTTAGTCGATCAACTCTTGGGGAAATTCCGAGAAGATCGATCAAGACCATCCATCTTAAATCAAGAAGCTTGGCTTGACAAAAGGCTTCACATCTTGCGTAAGGGCAAAAAAAGGAATTGCGTGGTTTGTTCCAATAGGCAAGAACGAGGGCAGAGACGAGAAACTGTGGAATTTTGCGATACTTGTCCCAATAAACCTCGAATGCATATGGGCGATTGCTTTCAAAGATACCATACTTTGAGAAATTTTAAGCCTTAAGTTTGTTCTTTTAGCCTTAAATATAAGCCAATATTGCAATATATGTAACAATAAATTGGTTTGTTTAATTGTAGCAACCGCATTTTTCTTAAACATTAATGAATGCACTTTTTACTAATATAGCTCTGGAGTTACTGGTTCCTACTATTGCTTATTAGGCTGGAGTGCAAAGGGTAAATAAATTGAGTAGATTAGGGTTTTCCAATAAAATTGTTTTATTTTTCAAATCTTATTTATCTGAAAGATTTCAGTTTGTTACTTATTGTAACAAAAATTCAGAAAAATACATTGTATCTTCTGATGTTCCACAAGGCTCAAACCTAAGACCATTAATATTTTTGATTTTTATAAATGATTTACCACGTTGCATAAATTATTCCAACAGCTTATTATTTGCTGATGACTTTAAAATTTTCAAAAGAATTACAAATTCCGATGACCTTGACAAAGTGTATGAGTGGACAATTGCAAATAAACTTCCTTTAAACTTAAAGAAATGTTATCATTTGCAATTTTCCAAAAAGAAACATGATACTGTTAATCGATATCACATAGGAAACACTCAGTTACAAATGGTGACGTCCATCAAAGATCTTGGTGTGAGATTTCAAAATAATTTAAAATTTGATAGACATGTAAGCGAAATAACTAATAGTGCATTTAGATATTTAGGCTTTATTATCAGAAGCACAAAACAATTTAGGAATAATAAAACCATATTTATTTTGTATAATGCGTTTGTTAGATCTAAATTACAATTTGCAAGTACAGTCTGGAATCCACGTGAAAAATTCTAAATCGAGAAAATTGAAAGAATCCAAAAGAAATTTTTAAGATATTTATATTTCAAACAATTTGGAGTATATCCTAAATTTGTCTCCTATTCTGTATTATTAGCACAATTCCACATAACAAGATTACAAAAAAGCGAAAGTTAAGCGACGTTATATTTTTATATAATCTGGCAAATAATCAACTGTCGAGTCCATACTTATTGGGAAAGTTGAATTTTTATGTGCCAGCTTATAAGGGAAAAATTAAAGCATTGTTCTATGTAGAAAAGTTCCGTACAGATATAGGAAACTATTCACCAATCTCCAGGTTGTATAATAATTTAGGATTAAATACGTAAGTTGACCTATTTTGTTCAAAATTAAATTATTTCATAAAATCATTAGAAATTAGTTTAGACTCCTATTAATTTTTCTATGTATGTTAATATAATTTATGTTTAGTTTCGTAAATAAATAAATAAATAAATAAGTAAAACAAGAATTTTCAACACATGTTGGATTACTCATGGTATTCTGCGGAGTTATAAACAGCCGATTGCGTTTATGTTATCGGCAAACTCTATAACTCTATAGATTCAATTAAAAAAGGATAATAAAAGAGTTGGTGCGTGCAATGAACGATGTCGGTCTCAAGGTTATTGCGACAGTTTCGGACCAGGCAACTAATAATGTTGGAGCAATACATTTATTGCGAGTACACACGGTAGGAGATTATTTACGAAAAGGTGTAGAACTACGCCATCTTGGCTACGAAATAGATGAGGAAGATATTGTGCATTTGTACGATATTCCTTATCTATTGAAAGGTATCCGAAATAATCTCCAGTCGAAGGATATACATTTTAAAGAAACTGACAAAGTAAAAGTTGCCAAATGGGAACATATTTTACAATTTTATAATTTGCAATGTAACAAAAGCAAGGCAAACCAAATGTGCCAAAAATTAACGGACCAGCAGGTCACCCCAGGCCAAATCAGAAAGATGAAGGTATCAGTTGCTGCGCAAATCATGAGCCAGAGGGTATCTTCCATCATGAGAACTTTGGCGCAGTGGCCCAGTAAGTTATATTTTTCTTTACATGATAAATACTTATAAGAAAGTATAGCGAAAGTTTAAAAACTAATTTCTGTCAATTAGTTAAATTAAAAATACTTATATTTTACTTCTATTTTTTTTTTAAATGGTAGTGAAACATTAGTAAGGGAGGCAGAAGAAACTGCCGATTTTTTGTCATTGTGCGCTGTTCGTTAGCTGCAACGGCTCAGCAGATGTCTCGTCTGTCGAGAAGCCTTTTCGATGCGGTGTTCCGAGGGATTCAGGGCACCATACGTTTTGGAAGGAGGCACCTTCCGATTATGGAGTCACTTTGCTTCATATGTCCCATAACTAAAATTGAAAATAGAACTCTGTCTATGAAATATTGGACAAACAATTTAAAACAATTTTTAAATGTTACAAATAAATTATTTAATTTCAGCCGTATAAAGAAAATCAATATGCGAAATTTAAACCAGGATCCGGTGGAAAACTTTTTGGCTGTATACGTAGCCAAGGTTTACGTAATATAAATCCAACTTCCACTTCATTTGTTGGATCTTTCAAAACTTTGTTACTAAATAATTTTTTTCACATCACTCAATTAACTCTAATTGTGAGGAAGACACAACTACAGGTGCTTTAAATACGCCTAAAGGTTTTGTGCTAAACACAGAAATTACAGAAAAAATCCAAGAAAGTATGCAAATTTCTACTGTCGGGAAACCGCCAATGCGTGAGGGTACCGAAATACCTACAACAGCGGACCTGAATTTTGTTATCAATTTTGTAAAAAAGAAGAACAAGTGTGGTGATTGTAAAAAAAATTCTGAGGTAGCATTTGATAAATTAATTTTGGAAATAGAATATATTTTTCAAGAAAATATTTCTATTATTGCCACCTGCCTAAAATAGGTAAAATGCTAAAAAAATTATGTATTAATGGTTTCACAACATTTATTAATAATTGTAATTTGCATAATTTATTTAAAAGAATAGGCGATGAAACGGTAATAGCACAGATAAACTAACAGATACACAGCTCAATGCTTGTCCCTAAGAATTCGAAACAGTTGTCGCGACTGTGGTAGGTGTCGCCACCGTAGTTTTGCAATTATATTCTCCCAAATGATACTTGAACATGACTAAATTTCTATTTGATGAATCATATGCACCACTGTTTAGCGCGCTTGGGTACACGATCGCGTAAGGACATAATCAACCGCAGAACAGTAGAAGTTGAGCGCAAAATGCATTACCTTATAAGAACATACAATAGAACAAATATGCTAGAACCCTCGAATTTTGACCACATAACCCATATAATAAAAACTTCATAATTTGTAGTATTAAATAAATTTGTTCTATTTATATCAAGACTTCTTTTTAAATGGACCGCGCAAAAATTATTGATTAGAATACGTAGCATGCTATTAACTTTTGTATTTTTTACTTTCGTTCACGATGTAATAAGTAAGTATTGTAATCATGAAAAATTTCGAACTCAATATTTCAACGGATCTACACGTTTTCGCCTTCTCTGAATCGAATGTGACTATTTTCGGAATGACGTCTGTGTGTCTGTGAACGCTCTAGAGCTAAAACCTGCCAATCTATAATTATGAAACTTCAAGCTTAAGACTTGTACATAGTCTAGATATGCATTTCCTATTTGTTAAATGAATATTCAAACCGGAAGTGCATGTTTACTCCATACGTTATTTGTTCTTTCTTCAATATCTCTAGAACGGCTGCACTTATGGCAAAAATAGTTTTGTTCATAGTGAAAGATATTAATATTTTGCACAACTTTTGTTTGAAAAGTTTCTTCAAGAAATGCACCAGTTACGAGAAAACCGATACCGAAAATCTTGAGACCAAATGATTGAACAATCAAACATCGCTTCGACCAGTGCAAAAGTATTGTGCCAAATGCAATTACTTCATAAAAATAAAACATCCTGGACTGAAGCGGAAAAGCGATTATCTTTAGATTTGCACTATAGGTCACCGGGTGAATATTGATTCCTAAGGAATTCTAAAAACCTTAATATGCCATGTGAAACGTCCATTAGAAGTTGGTCTAATATTTTAAAATTAGGACCAGGTTTTAATGATAATATAATAAACACGTTAAAGTACAAATCACAAACTTTGACAGATTCCGATAAGCAATGTGTTTTGTTTGGTATTTGACGAAATGTCGCTAAAGAAAATGTTACAATATTGTTCTTACTTCGACATTATCGAAGGATTTGAAGATCTAGGTGAGTTTGGTAGTAAACCATTATATTGCAGTGAAACACTTGTATTTATGATACGCGGTATAACAGGCAACTACAAATTACCTTTTGCATATTTTTTATCGCACAATTCGGTAAAAGAAAATGTTTTAGTAGATTTAATTAAAAAATGTACGAATATTATTCGCGAATGTGAATTGAAAGTAATTGCAACAACGTGTGACCAAGGGACAATTAACCAGAGTGTGATTAAGAAATTACAAGGAGTAACAATTGATAATCCCTACTTTAATGCTGGTGACTTAAAATTTTATGCAATATTTGATGTAATACATTTAATAAACAAGAACTGGCGCTAGCGCCAGTGCTATCAGCTCGCCGTTCCGGCGAGCGCGGTCACATCAATAAATACAAAACTAAAAGCGATAGCAATTATTATAGTACAAAATTTATTATTGTTATGATATTTCATCGGCATTTAATATGAAATTAATAAATTTCTAAGTTTACGTATATAATTCTTAATCATCGACATTATACTCACATAGCCCATTGAACCAATTTAACTAATTATGATCCCGACATTAATTTATTCCTGTACCATAACAGTTTTAATTTCCAAAAACCCCACATTTAAAATTGCACACATCCACATGGGTAACGTTAATATCGTTCGTTTCCTGATTTGCCAAGGATATTGATAATAATTTGATGAACATTTCCTAATTTTATTAATTAATACACAGAAGCAAATGGTTTATACATTGGAATTTATAACCAAACAAATTACTGTCACAATAGACATAACTTCTTTATTTCACTAACAGATGGCGATCAATGTCTGATATACTTCAAAATATATTTATATTTTTTTTTAAGCCTATGGGCTCACAATTTGAAAAAACTTTAATCACATAAAATATCTTAGAATGTTAAGTAGAAAATTCTAAAATTTTTAAATGTTGGCTAAGGGCAGTATTTAGGAGGGTTACAAATTTTGGGGGCCTATAACGCCGGCCCTGTACTGACGATTGGATTTAAAATGCGACGGGAACATCACGGGCATGGAAATTATATGCATACCAAATTTCATCAAAATCGGCCCGGTACCTTCAGACGAGTTGCGGTCACAAACTCAGGTCTTACGACGGACCGACCGAGCGAGCGAGCGAGCGAGCGAGCGAGATACATACATCCAAGTATATGAGTTATATATATTTTTGGATTCAGGGCGAAAATACAAGAACTTTTTGTTAATATTTTTTTTCGATCCGAGCATGTTACAGACACACGACCAATCACTATAGCTCTTTTGTACTTACTGTACGACGAGCTAAAAATATCCGAAACCGATTAATGGCAAGTGGTTTTATAATTGAAGAAAAAAAAAAAACTGTTACATGGAAAGATATTATTGGCACATATAAAATTGGCAAAATATCGAAATTGGGAAAAAGCATGACACATTTAAATGACGCTCATTTTATAATCGATAATTTTAAAAACATGTCAGCTCATCTAGCAACACAAATATTTAGCCATCGTACAGCTGCAGCAATTAAAACTGCGTCAACATGTGGAGAACTTAATACGGAAACGGCTTTAGATACTGCTGAATTTATTAAAAAAGAAAAAAAAATTTAGATGTATTAAACAGCAAAAATAAATTGACCCCAAATCCAAATGTTTGTGGTCTAAGCTCACAAAACGACTTGTCTGACTATTTAAAAAATGCGATCGATTGGGGGGAATCGTGGAAAGTCATAAGAAATGAAAACAAGAAACGATTTGTTGAAATTCCACCATACTTTGATGGATTGGCGCAAACCATGTCTGCCATTGTGCAGCATATGGGAAGATTTAAAAGAATTATTAGGTGTTGAATATCTTTTAACAAGTAAGTTTAGTCAGGATTGTCTTGAAAATTGCTTCAGTCAGCTAAGAGGTGCAGGTGGATTTAACATGTACCCAACAGCACAACAATTAAGATGCAATTTGGAAAATGTAATTGTTCATCGAATTGATCAAACTTGGATTGCTGGAAACTGCAAAAATTATGAAAGTGTTTTCCTGTGTCTTGATGATTTTTTAAAGGACAATAAAACTGAAACCATTTTTACCAATGAATCCTGTGACAGTGATGTGCGCGAATATATTGACAAAGATTTTGTTCTTACGTCTACTGAATCGGAAATAACAAATTTTGAAAAATGTTCCGTGAGTTACTACGCTGGGTACATTGCATATAAATGTTACAAAAAATATTTACGTAGTGAGTGTATTATAACTAAAATTAATGATAGTGATGTGCTTCGTTCATGTGATGTGCTAATTAATTTTAAAGCATACTCGTATGATACAGTTTGCGGAAATAAGGCAGGCATCTTATGTGTACCCAGTGATTTAGTTAATATTATAATTGAATTTCAATTAAATATTTTTAGTTTACTTTATCCAACATGTAAGCATGAAAACAAATTATATACAATTTTATATAACCACATTAAGAGTAAAACTGATATAAAATAACGAGATTGGTATGTACATGCCATTTGCAAAAAACACCGATTATATGTTAAAATTGTTAATTATCGTGAAGCTACATAAAGAATGTTTATGGGAATCGAAATCACAGTGTAACACTAGAAACAAAAAGACAAACCATAAATTACGAGCAGTCAGTCACCAATAATTAATAATTAAATCAAAGATATTGATGTATCGCCAAACATTCGTTATTTTTGTCATTTCTTATTAACCATATTTATACTAATCATTTTTACGTATAATTTAACTAGTTCTCAACTCCACTATATTTATTATTATTGTTACTTATATGCGATTTTAAATACTGTACCAATATTTAACAGTTTATATTATATTACATTAATTTTGTCTTATTTCTTTAAGTAAATTTACGTAATGCCTCATCATTCAAAATATATATTATTATATATAAATAAAATATATCTAATTACATCCATTCTATGTATCGTCCCTACCAACTTCATTATTATAGAATATAGCTATTATGGGACCTAAAACTGTATAGACTGCACTGTACTGTTCAAGTAGGACCACAGTTTATCTGTGGCAGGATCTACGTTGGAATTGCACGTCAAAGCAAACGCAAACCAGCGCGTGTACGTATTATACTCAAAATTTTATTTCATTATTTTACATTCAATCTAGCACGAGCACTTATTATAGTTAAAACAATTTTTTACACGTTAACTGAAAAGCCTGCGCCATGTCTTGAAACAAATTTGAACTAGATTACATTGCCATTCTATATCATAAGGCTGTGTATCTGTTAGTTTATCTGTGCTGTTGCTTTTACTAATACTCCTTTAACGCGCTTCCTTTGTCGGCATCCGCTTCTCCAACAGCACATAATATATGTTGACATATACCACAAACCGCCAAATGTGATTTAATCTATATATCGACATATGTATATGTCAACATATATTATGTGCTGTTGGAGTGGTATATATATACATATATATATATATATATATACATATATATATATATATATATATATATATATATATATATATATATATATATATATATAAATACAGTACTGGACAAAATAAATCATACACCTGCCCTATAACAGTGTCTTACTCAGTATAATCTTTGTCTTAAAAGTAATAGGGTTGATGTTTGTAGGAAAGTTGTTAACTAAACGACAGTAAAGTGAAATATGGAAGTTAATGTATAGTTTTCACTTTTTTAATTTATTTGTTAATTTGAGTGCATTTAACCCTGGACAAAATAAATCATACACTTTACCTAAACTCACCTTTGAATTAAATTAATAGTTTTAATTTAATAATTTTGGCAACACTATATCGCCTAACACTTGTTACTATATTAACTTTTATAACTATTACAT
The DNA here is from genome assembly GCA_933228885.1 of Leistus spinibarbis. Lineage (NCBI taxonomy): Eukaryota > Metazoa > Arthropoda > Insecta > Coleoptera > Carabidae > Leistus > Leistus spinibarbis. The sequence continues at coordinate 1,513,680 of OW121795.1, read as the reverse complement.
ATTTCGTAATTCAAAAATCTAAAACAATGACGGGCAAACAAATTTCTTTAGATATACGAAATTTAGTGGTCCGCGATCGACAAAAGAAGGTTTCGTTTCGGGAAATTGCTAAAAAGTATTCGGTTTCCATTGGAGCAGTGCAGCATATTATTTGGAAAAAATACGAAACACAAGGAATTGTGACAAATCTGTCCGGCATGGGTCGTAAACGAGCAACAACTCATCGCGATGATACTGCAATTATTCGATTGGCTAAACAAAACCCGAGATTTTCTTGGAGAAATATTGCTGAATCGATGGATCTTACTATCAGTCACCGTACAGAGCGTCGCAGGCTCAACGAAATCGGATTGAAGAGCTGTTTGGCATTTTAGCGCCCTTCCTATAAACATCAACCCTATTTACTTTTAAGACAAAGATTATACAGAGTAACACTGTTATAAGACAGGTGTAGGATTTATTTTGTCCAGTACTGTATATCCGTAAGTTTCTTTAACTGAGATAACACCATTTCTTTAATTTTTGATGAACACTTATGTTGTTTATAAAGTTCAATAAAACTAAGAGATTAGGAGATGGGCCCAATTTGACGGTAGGTGAATCGAAAACGTTATACTACTACAGAAGTTACTTCACGGATAAAACTTATGCGTCTTCATAACCTTTGGAAATCCACAGGAGCACTAGTAATATAGAAGCTATGCCCACGCCCGCTTTCACTAGTCAATGTCAAATCGCTTCAGCTTCAATTACTAATAGTAATGCAAAAAATAGAAATGACAGAACTAAACGACAAAAACGTCTCTTTGTTATGGCGGAAAAACTTATAGAGGCTAGTATCAGTTTATAAAAATATTATACGGATATTAATAATACAATGAAAACATTTGCTAAGCGATATATCAATATGGAAACAAAAGAAACTTGAATTTCGAGTTGCAAAATATAAATTCGAAAATAAGGAGTTTGTATTTAATTTGTAGTCTTTGTCGTTTTTTTGTTCCAATTTATTTTTGAAAATTTTATCTTAGAAATGTGTCATTATTTTTATTTTATAATTTGCAATTTATTCTTAATTATTAGATATGCTTTGTCTCCGTTACATCTACAATACATTTCGTTATATATAATGTGACCGAGTTGTAACACCAATCAAATTTAATTTTCCAGATAGATTTATCTTTAAAAAAATTTTACATTGTTTTATACTACCTGTTAGATATTAATGTAATAGGTAAAAAAAAAAAGAAAAACAATAACCAATATTATTAATACTTATTATTTAATTATTTACTAAAAACAAAAATTAATAATACGAAAAGTTTAGTGAAAATTAAATGTTGTTATTTCTAATGTATTGCAACCTTTCATGTCTTCCTATGCCTAAAATAGTATTATAGATGTTAGGTTCATTGTGACCAACATCATCGATGTCCCTATATTCTATATCATTTTCCAAAATGGAAAGTCTGGCGCTATATTGTGTAATACACAGCACGTGTAAATAATATTTGAATATTAAGACTAGAACTCGGTGTCAGGATAGGCATCGATATCTTCCTTTTAAGATTCCATTAGTTCGTTCAATAACGTTTCTGGTGGAAGTTAACTGTTGGTTAAATCATGCTTCTGGTGTACGTACCCTCATGTGCATTACCGAAGGGTGTAAATAGCCATGGTTGAAGGGGGTAACCACTGTCACCGAATAAATGCGTTAATTTGTTCCCTAATTCATACTGAGCCCGTAAATATGTTTTGATTTTGCTTGTTTGCCATATAGCCGACTCATGAACGGAACCGAGATATCTAACACAAGCTGCTATAATTTTTGCATATTAATGCTACTATTTCCTAAATTTTATTACCAGCATTACACTAATTGAATGTCTTCCTTTTTACTTTCTTTTACAGAGTAATAAGTAAGTATTGTAATCATGAAAAATTTCGAACTCGAGATTTCAACGGATATATATGTTTTGACCTTCCCTGAATCGAATGTGACTATTTTCGGCATGACGTCTTCGTGTCTGTGTGTGTGTGTCTGTGAACGCTCTAGGGCCAAAACTGTCGAACGAAAAATTATGAAACTTCAAACTTAAGACTTGTATATACCCTAGATGTGCACCTCCTATTTTTGAAAAGAGTATTCAAACCGGTAGTGCATGTTTACTCTATACATTTTTTGTTCTATCTCCAATATCACTGGAACGGCTACACTTACGGCAAAATTAGTTATGTTCATAATGAAGGATATTCATATTTCGCACAACTTTTGTTTGAAAAGTTTCTTCATAAATTGTACCAGTTATGAGATAACTGCTACGAAAAAACTCAAATATCTTATTTACGTTGCTATAGTTATACCTACACTTGTGACAAATTTTATTATTTTTAAATCGGATCAACCATGAGTTACAGCATTTGTTTCTTGTTAATTGAAAACATGCAAAGCATTACATTGACAGTTATCTTTTTGAATTAATATTTAAAATATTGATTTCTTATTAAAATACATTGAATCAGGTAAATTATTGTAGAATCAATTTATATTATATATTTGCTAACATAATTAAATAACAATTTCAGGGTTTTGCTAAACTGCGTAAAAGAAAGTCGAGTGCAGGCCACTCCAGATATTTTATTTATATATACAAAAGGTGGGACGGTGCAAGGAATTCTGCATGAGTACCATCGATTGCACCCAGAACTCCTCTAACTCCCCATTTTTCATAAAACCTTTTATAATAATTAGTTTGAAATTATGATGTAAATATGTAAGTTGTTTAACAAAATTTTTATCATCTCCATTTGTTGGAAATTTGACCAAAGTCGGTAAAACATTTTTTTTAATACACTCTTACAGGGCTATTCTCTATTTTTATAGTTAAAATTAAACTGGTTCGAACAAGAGGTTAAAAGTAAGAAATTAACTTATACTATAACCGTAAAGTAAAATTAGCGATACTGTAAGGTAATAAGTTAACATTCTGGTTATTATCATTAAATATAACTGTTGGGTTAAATTTATGTGTGAAGTGAGACGCACATGTCAAATTTATACATGATTTTGATAAGTGTAATTCGTACTTTCTAGTTCTTTCTGGTTCTTTTTATTGAATTGTGATTATATAAAGTTATCATTGAGCATGTAATGATTTTCAGGAATCTTCATTTAAAATAAATTTGTATTATTTTTATCAGAAAGTGAGGTTAAGAAACGCAATGCGCGTACGACAAAAAAACAAATCGAGATTATAATAAACTATTTAGAAGAGAATAAAATCCTACTCTCAGGCAAAATAGAATCTCGAGATGTCACTAAAATTGAAACATTGTGGCAAACAATGACTGATTTATTAAATAACAGTGGTAAAGGTCCGGTCAAATCAGTTCTTTTTTGGAAAAAAGTTTTTTTTTTTTAACTCTATAGTAATATCATAGCTTATTCATTGAAATTGAATAATGTCAGGTAGTAAATGAATTAAAAACAAATGTTAAGAAACACGCTATACGTGTCGCCCCTCAGAGTACAAGGTTGACAACTGTATCGATCCCTTTTTTTTATTATCCAAATCCTAGGGATTTTCGTGATTTAGTCAGGTTGAGGAGCACTACATTTTAATTACGTGGCGCCCAAATATATATACTTTTTTTTTTTTTGAACCACCCCTTCTCCACAGAGAAGCCGACACCCTCAGCCTGTGCGAGGATTTTGATTACAGTGTCTTCTGGCACGTAACAATATGCTTATTTTGAATTGTGTGGACAGCAATTTGATTTGTTAACTACATTAATTGAGGCGTAATTACGGCCCCACGCGTCTTCATATAGCCACACGATGCAAGTCAGAACACGCTCGTACGCATCGTACGCCATTCATACACATCGTAGTTGTATTCAGTATTTCAATTTACTTTGTATTCTTGTGTAGTTATTTAGTCTGTGGCTGTGATCACTCTGTGAGTAAAATTGACGGGAATAGAAGGAATCCTGGAGTAAGAGAAACATACTACGATAATACGACAATTGAAATTTTGATATTGTTTCATTTTATATGCCTTAGGTAGAAATCGATTTTGTTCATTATTAGCCAGATAAATCCGAAATATTATACATGTGGCCAGCATTTATTAGTAAAATAATACCAATTATTTATTCAAGAATTAAAAATACTTACCTGACAAAATATTGGTAAAACATATTAGGAATACCAAAAATTTAGAAAATGGTATTTATCATTTAGTTTTAATTAAATTTATTTATTTAGTAACGTAATATTGTTTACTTAGAACAACGGAAAGTATTCATATTTGCATTAATGACAACAATACATCCTTCGACTGCTAAAATTCTAGTGAAAACATCTACTAGAAATAAGTAGCATTGGAAGCCTACATCGACTGAAAGAAGAGACTTCTTCCTTTTAGAAGTACAAGTATGTATCCATTTTATGTTTACATATATATTATATTTGAATTAGGTACGCAATATTGTAATGCATTTTGTATAAAATATGTTTTAGAACGTCAACGATGTACACTTGGCCCAAAAGAAAACCGAACGACTCTAAAATATGGAACAAGCTCGCATACACGGCATCAGTTTGATGTGCAAAATATATATGCGGTAGGCTTGGGCTGCACTTCGTAGCTTGATCCTTATAGATATCACCCGGTACCCAGACAGAAATCGCCTAGTAAAATAGAAAACCTTTTCTACAATATCTGTCCAATGTTTACAGTCAGTTAATAATTGGTAAATATAGGTCTAGTTCTTGATGTTACAAATATAAATATCTGGAGGGCCTACACTCGACTTTCTTTTACGTAATTTCACTAGATATATATATATATATATATATATATATATATATATATATATATATATTTATATTATATTTTCCGAGATATTGAAAATATATGTAGAGTTAACCGTTATTTCCGATTAAGATGAAAAATTAAAAGTAGGAGCTGCACACTAGGGCTATATACCACTCTTATGTTTTAAGTTTCATAATTTTCTTATAGTTTGGCTGTAGAGCGTTCACACACACACACACACAGAGAGATAAACACATTCACACATGTTATTTTGAAAATAGTTTTGATTAATAATACATGAAAATGTTTAGGTATTTTGTTTATATATAACATAGGTATGTAAGCAAACATATGAAAGACTTGCAATAATACATAATATAAAATATGCCTATATGATATATTTTCAGAAAAGGGGATAGTTGTAAGAAATACAAAAATTGAATGTAAGGAAATATATCAATATTTATTCTCTATATCGGAGGTATTCTTCATGGCATATATAAATCTTAAATTTAGTTATCCTTTGTAACAAATATGTTCTACGAAGTAAATATTTATATTTATGTAACCTTTGCTCTGCATTAGGTAAATTTTGTCAGATATTTTTTCGCTAGCTCATTAGGTGTTCGCCAATATATCAGTAAGTATCAATAGGATTTAATGTGTTCTACTCTTTTTGTTTCACAATTATTAATATAAAATTTAGAATACACAAATATAAGTGTAATAAAAAATTGAAAACTTGGTTATACGTAATGGGGTTAGCCGATTCAGAATCGGTAATCAACGGGCATTAGAAGAGCGCCCGCATCCTGGACGTGCATCCATAATTTCCGCAGAAAATCAAGCAAATATTCATACATTGATAGTGGAAACACCCTTCACTACTGCTACTGCTATAGGTAGAAACCTAAATTTAGAATGTTGTCCTCAAACAATTCGAAATTATTTGCATAGCTCTGGAGTGTATTGTCGGCGACATGCAAAAAAAAAAACCGGACCTTACTCCTCGACATGCTGTTGCAAGGCTAAATTTTGCAAACAATTATCATAATTTTGATTGGTCGCAGGTAATTTTTACAGACGAAAGGGAATTTTCGTCTGATATGGATACGCGTAAGGTGTTATGGCGACCAAACAACACTCAATTCGACGAAAAGCATATACTAAGGACAACAAGAAGTGGCCGCATAACAATTGCATACTGGGGGTGGATGTGGGCAGCTGGACCAGGTGAATTGTGCGAGATAAATACAAGGATGAACAGTCAGGAATATTTATACATAATAGAAGATTGTCTCATTCCAACTGTTCGAACTATATATCCGGAAAATTGGATAACCATAGTACAGGATAATTCCGCTATTCACACTTCCCGAATGGTTCGTAGTTGGTTCGAGGAGCACGATGATTAGATTTTAATTCCGTGGCCAGCTAAATCCGATCGAAATTTTATGGGCAGAAATGACTCGTCTTTGGACAGCGTCAAGAGCTAGGACTAGGCAAGAATTAAGTCGGCATGTAGTCCAAGTATGGGAAAGTATGAGAGGTGGTGACTACTGCGAAAACTTAGTTATTTACATGAATAGACGGTGGCAGAAGTTGTGCTAAAAAATGGTTTGTGGACAAAGTATTAGTTTTTAAGTAAATATATGTTTGGGGACAATGTATTAGTTTTTATGTTCTCTTTAAAGCCTTGTACGAATCTTAATTCTAATTTTTAATTAAAGATAAATTAATTTAATTTTAACATGACTAACAATTGTTGTTATAGTTTCTATCTCTGCATATATTTATGTATGTATTATATAAATGCATGTAAAAATAAGATGTTTTCTTCAATGCCATATACGAATTTTAAATTTATTATTATTCTTCTAAATATTTATTTAATAACACTAACATTTTTTTTTACAGATTTTCAATTATAATTGTTATAGATTGTTAATATGTATAGTATTGTTATATTTATTGTATATATATATCTATCAAAATGTTCTACTTATTTTTTGATTTGTTCATGCTATAATACCTATGTTATATATATTTTTCTTCTTTTTTTTTTATTGTGTAATTTTATAAATAATTTTGTTTTTTTTCTTTTTTACTTTAACATGACTAATAATTTCTGCTATAGATTCTATCTTTGTATATATTTATGCATGTATATATTTTTGCATGTATATATAGGATCTTTTCTTCAAAACCTTATACGAATCTTAAATATAATTTTTAATTAATTATAAATTAATTTTACTTTAACATGACTAACAATTGCTGTTATAGATTTTATCTTTGTGTATATTAATGCAAGTAAAATAAGATGTTTTCTTCAATGCCATATACGTATTTTAAATATATTATTATTCTTCTAAATATTTATTTAATAACACTAACATTTTCTTTTGCAGATTTTCAATTATTATAGATTGTTCATATTTATAGTATTGTTATATTTATTGTATATTTGTTTATCAAAATATTATACTTATTGTTCTTGAAAAATTGTATTATAATGAAATTATATAAGTATGATATATAATAATGCTATTTTTATTATTGAATTTCATATCGATGTTCAGTATAGTTATTTTTATGTAAATACATCTTAGTTACTACTGATACATGCAAGGCATATCACGGAAGAAATGACATATTTCTTACTAGTGATGCCGCGAGAGTCGAGACTTGTCTCATCTCGTCTCGATATTTCGAGACGAGAGTGTCTGAAAAATCTCGTCTCGAAATTTCGAGACGAGACGAGAATGTTGCCGCGAGACTGCAACGAGACGAGACTTAATATTTCGACTCTCGAAAAGTCTCGGAGTCTCGAAAATTCGCAAAAAGTCTCGAGGCTACAAAGTCTCGAGTCTCGAAAATTTAACATATAGAAAATGACGTTTTCCATAACCCATAGAGGATTTTTAAGTGAATAATTTTATGAAAAAAATGTTTATTTTAACGTGATCACTGTGATCGCTTTATAGCAAATACTGTTAATGAACATTTAAAAAAAGAACTTAAACTAGGAAAATGCTTCCTATTTTTGAAAATAATAACTTAACCAAAAGTAATAATTTACTCTTGCTACTTATTTAATAATCCCAAAAATGACATGAGTTAGCGAAAAAGTGAATGTTTTAATAATTGAATATAATAAAATATCGAATTGACATGATGTTCAAATAAGGAGATAAGGTACAGACCAAAGATACATTGAAACTTATTATTTTTTCGACTATAAATAAATAAATAAATGACAGGTGCTCCAGGTGCGAATTTAGGGAATTCGCCGATTTGCTGGTATTACGCTTAGTGCTTGCTCGGTAGACACATGAGTTGTTCTTTCTGGTGCAAAAAATAACATACTCGCACTATGGACTACTAAAGTGATGACGCGTAATTGGCGGCAAAATTTATATGCGGTCGAGGCCATTTTCGTTTCTTATGGGATTTAACATAGAGGTGAAGTTTGCATGTTTGTACCGTTCTTATTGTAAAGCTGGTGGGTATGAGTTTTTTTTTTTTAAATAGGCTCAAGCTTCAACTCCAGATTCATGTATTTAAACTAGGGCGACCATAACTAATTAGTTTGTAATTAAAAAATAGCGACATTATGGGAACATAGCATTTAGTGTTGCCGAAAAGTGCTTGCATATTCGCGATAGATGGCACGCGCGGAACCCTTATCCGGCCTTGTGATTGGCTGCCTTTAAGTGACAATTCATTTTAATTTACAAAATTACTTAAAACACGGTTTTTAGCCAAATCTATCAACATTATTCAGTATATATATTAAAATTATTTAAAATAACAAGTTTGTAAAGAGTTTATAGGATATATTATTTAATTTAGCGAAATTAGGTCAAACATTATGGCTTTGGTTTAGCTAATCCGATACAACAACTCAACAACAACCAACAACCGCCATCAACGATCATATCGTTGTCTGTCGTGGTTTGTGTTAGTCGTTTTGTTATTTTGAGTTTTTCTCCTGTGTTCAGTCTTTTATTAAATTCTTTTCCTTTACTTAGATTACACTTGTATTTTCTATTTAAATTCACAATCAGTCTTTTTCAAGACTATTCTTCTCTTTTCTTTTCGCATTTTTAACCTCATTCTCTACTGAGATTGTTGTCGGTTTTTATTATTTTCATTTTGTCTACTGTGTTTACAGTCTTTTTATTAAACACGGTTGTTTACTTGAATAAGTATATATTTTTTAATTATTTTGCAATGCCAAGTTGTTGCATTTCAAATTGTACCCACACGGATAAAAATGCAGAGTGTAAAATGTTTCGATTTCCTACAAATCAGACAGAGAAGACTGAGTGGATTGAAAAAATTGGGTAAGTTGAAAGATATTAATTCTATAATTGATGTTAATAGTAAGAAATTTTATTTTGTTTTAGATCGTTACTAACGGCAGCTGTTTCGTACAATTCCCGAATCTGTTCTTGCCATTTTCTTGATGATAGTCGCAGTAATGGCCCATTGCTAAGATTGAAACGGTTCCAATTTACAACACCAGATTCTCAGTCTACTAAGTAATATATTCTTATAATTATAAATTAACTCAATAAACAATTTCATCTTTAATAATGTGCCATTCAGATTGTCTAACAAATATAATACTTTTGTTTACTAAAAGGAAAGGACCAGCATCTTCTATGTCTTCGGTGGCGCAGAAGGTTTATTCGGGGTTAGCTGAGCTGTCTCCAAAACCATCCACTAGCTCAGCTCTAGGTCAACCAGGATCTGCATGCTTAAGTGCAGAGAATTATTTTCTGCAGAAAGAAATTCAACAAATGTACGAAGATTTTGAGAAAAAGCAAGTGACATTTACTTTCCACGAAATAGAAAAAAACAGTAAACTTGTTACGATGTACACTGGTCTACCAAATAAGGAAGTTTTTATAGTATTATTTAATTACTTTGGACGTAATATACAACCAGAAGTGGGCAGTAAAATATATCCCGAAGATCGACCAAATATTTATGACTTTAATGAAGTTTAGGCAAGATGTTTTGTATGAAGATTTGGCCTATAGCTTTAATTGTTCTGATACAACTGCCAGAAATATTGTCCTGACCTGGTTGTACGTAATGCACGAAACAATTTACGTTAAATTTATGAAAGTGATTCCGTCTCGGCATAAAAATAAAAAGTATACCCCATCGTCATTCTCTAGTTTTACTAATTGTCGGATTGTGTTAGACTGTACCGAAATGCCCACAGAAGTTCCAGAAGAAATGGATAAGCAGCGGCAAACGTACAGTAGCTATAAACATTCAAACACCTTCAAGGGAGTTGCACCAAACGGTGTTTTATCGTATTTCAGCGATTTGTATCCTGGTTCCATATCTGATAAATAAATTGTTGAAGACTGCGGTATATTGACACAGTTAGAGGAATGGGACCTGGTTCTTGCCGATAAAGGATTTCATATAGAAGATTTATTGCCTCTGCAGGAGTCGCATTAAATATTCCGCCATTTCTTTTAACGCCCCAATTCTCCCTGGAACAAGTTGAAAAAACTAGGTCCATCGCAAAGGGCAGAATCCATGTCGAACGAGCAATAGCGAGAATTAAGAAGTTTCGCATATTGCGGTACGTGCAGTATAACCATTGGGAGCATATTGACGTAATTTGGCAAGTGTGTGGTAGCTTAGCAAACTTCCAAAATTCACTTATAAAAGAAGTTGAAGCAGGATTCGTTGGTTGTAGTGTGGCAGCAGATACAGAAGATGAAATTTTGTAAAATAAAAGATAGTTTTGTCGTTTTATTTGTATTCAAAAATGAAATTAACGATGGTGGCGCTGAAGCATACTGACGTGTGTTGGTTATGTTTGACGACAGTGTCCCAGGACTTCAAGACAGTCTCACTGACGTTCACTAGATATTTAAGTAGCTAGTGCTGCCATCTATAATAACTTATTTATTCTTTGGTTTAGGGATGATTTATACTATAAAAACAAAATAAATATACCTGTATAACTAATTGATCATGTTTTTACGTATGTGTACGTAGGTGGCCAAACTGTGGCTCGCGAGCCGCATGCGGCTCTTGAAAACTTTATTTTGGCTCAACTAATAAATAATGAAATATTTGTACAAATTATCAACCTGATTTACAAAAATAAATTGCAACAGTTTTCTATCCAAGAACTTTAGGTGCGGCTCTCAATATTTTCAGGTAGATAACTAGGGCTCTTGCTACAAAAAGTCTGGCCACCCCTGCTATATACTATAAAATAATTTAATAAAACCAAGAATTTGCAACAATTAGTGATACAATTTTTTCTTTAAATACTGTTCTCAAAAGCATACATTTTAATTAAACGATAAATATGATTTACAAAGCAAATATATATTATAAAATTAATAATTTATTTTCCATCTACATCACACGGACAGCTTTAAAATACATATTATTTTCACAATCTGCCCTGTTTAGAACATACCAAAATTGGGTCATAGTTGACCGATCTTTATTGCTTAATAAATACGAAACAAAATAATAATGTTGCTTGCAAAATAAATGTGAATAATATGTAACTTTTCAACTTTTTGTAATTTATTTTAAAAAATGGGTGCAATAAAATTGTTGTAATATATTTATATTATTTTCCCAGGTTTCATCCCGCGGTACTTGATTTTTATTTATTAGAAACTGATTGGTTTCTGCGTTAAAACTTATAATGTAATCCTTGCAAGTCTCAAAGCCGACGTCTCTATACTTATATGGGCACTTAACTTCTATAATTGTCTCCTCATCGATAATTCCATCAGGACTAGCACCTAGAAACCCACAATGATGGAGCCACAATCAGGTTGCTAATACTTTTAAATTCATCACCGATTCAAATTTTGAAATAGCAGTAGCCTCATGTTCCCTACCCCACTGAACCGGTTTGACACCATCGAAATGGTAGGCACCAGTTTTAAAAAGACTAGGCGGATATTTACTTATTCTACACGCGTGTAACACTAAACCAAAGTTACTGGCAGTTAAGCGATTTTTTCGCAGAATCAACCAGGATGTATTGGAGAATTGACCTAGAGTTGCTGCAATCACCCTCTGAATGTCTTCACCGCTCAAAGCAGTCAACTTTTGAAAAATCCGAATCTTGTCCGAAAGTAAAAATTCTTCTGACCAGATCAAATCATCAATAATGCTGATTATTTTTAATGCTTCTGGTTCGGGTTCAAGAAGGAACAACCACGAAAATCCTACACACAATTGACTAACGTCTTTCTTAAAGCTGTCGGATGTATCCTTTGGAATTGGTTGTGCCAATGCCGTGTAGTTACTCTTGCCCCAAAGATCTTTGACAGATTTTAGTGTAGCCGTCACAGGTTTCTTGGTCCACGAACACGAACCGTCAGTGACTGAAACGGTATGGTGAGCGTGTATGAGTAGAGCTGCGATATGGTGACAAAGTAATCTTCCTCTGGGGCAACTACATTCATGAGTCTCAATTTTATTTTTGGACAGAGTAATCTATTGAAAAAAGCAGGATATTAGTCTCACGAATACAGAATTTAAATATTCTTTATAATATACCTTGACTTCATAAAAACGATCCCGCATACTAGCCGCTACGGTGCCCTTCATCATGCCCAAGGGAACATCGCAAGAAAATGTTGTGACATGTTCTGCTTCATAAGCATTAACACCTTTCTTGATGCTCTTCATGTCATCAATAAATAAATCCGTTATTGCCGACAATTTGAAAACATGCTTTTGAGTCATATTTAAAAAGGATATTCATTTAATAAAAATACTGTAGAAAAAAAAAGATACTAATTAAAGTAAACAACCGTGTTTAATAAAAATACTGTAAATTGTAATTGTTATGGACAATGTATCCAAAAATATACCATTTGAGGATACATTCCTTAAGGTGAAGCTACTGCAACTTGCATGCTTACACAAAAGCCAGTACCTTAAGTATGTAGTGGACGAAATGGCTCGCGCGCAAGGTGTAACAGTGTTGCGCCTACCGCCATATTATTACGAATTGAACCCCATCGAACTGGCTTGGGCGCAAGTAAAGGGTGAAGTGGCGTTGAAAAAATACCAATTTTTAATTAAATTCGGTAAAAATACTGTTGCAAGAGACAATTCTTAATGTAAATGCAAAGTCGTGGCAAAAATTAATTCGTCATGTGGTCAAAGAGGAGCAGCAAATGTGGGATCTGGATGTGCGAATAGATGTGTTAGTGGAGCCACTTATCATTCATTTGGGTGCCGACAGCAGCAGCAATCTTAGTTCCGACTCGTCGTAAGACTGATTTAATTAATGGTTCTACAAATAAAATCACGTTAGGCAAACTCCTATCTAATACAAAACCTAAAACAGATAAAAACGAAGCATCTGGAGTATATGAAATCCAGTGCAAAGATTGTGATGCCATATACATAGGACAGAGTGGCAGAAATTTTAAAACAAGAATTAAAGAACACTCAAAATCAATAGAAACTAAGAATTTTAAAACAGGATTTTCCCAACACTGTACAGAACATAACCATTCAATAAAAGATTTTAAATTAGGTTAAATTTACTCGAAAACTTAGAAATTCGGAAAGCCGTTAATTCTAAGAAGCACATAGACAATGAACAACTTGATGTTAGTAACTCCCCACTCCTTAATATTAAATTTTAGTATTTAAGTGATGTATATTTGTAAATGAATTTAGAATACCTGAAGATGACTGCAAAGTCGAAACGCGTCGTATTAATAAATAATTTTGTGAAATTTACCAAGTGTTTTTAATTCATTAATTTACAATGTTTCACCAAGTGCCAACCACACAAACTATTGATATTATTAAAAAAATGTTTTCCATATAAATAAATCATTTACTAAATAGATAATACGGCGAGCTAGAGGCATTGGTGCCTGCAAGTTGTTATATAAGTTCAATATCAATGTTCTAAACAATCATATTTTTTAAAGGCAATGGGATTGCATACATATTGCATTGTACCGGGATGTTCTGCTAATAGCATCGAAAAACCTATAACGAAGTTTTTTGCTCTGCCTGCGAATGTGGAACGACGTCGTCAGTGGGTTTTCAACATGGCTTGTGAACATATATTGGAGAATTCTTCAGGTGCTATTCACCATCTGAGAATGTGTGATGCACATTTCGATGCGAAATGTTTCCAAACTCCTGAGAAGAAGAAACTAAATCGTGTTGCTATCCCAACGATTCGGGAAAGTCGAGGCTTAGAAGATCAAGTATCGTCGGCCGTTCCGTTCTCATGCCATCAATACCTGCAAAACAAACGCTGGATTTACCAGTACTTGCTCCTTCCGAGAACTTGCTGGGGGGTATTGTACAAGAAGCGGTATCACCAGTGCCGATGCCTGGTTCGTCCAAGAATGTCGTGGCAAATGTAATTACACCAATACCTAGTACTTCCCAAAAGTCTCCTTTAGGATTAGTTTTCGAAACTCCTGTTGTATCACCGGCGAATAAAAGAAAAATTACAGGTAAGCACTTAAATGTTTTCTTTTAGAAATTGTCATTAATTTTTTTATTTTATTATTATTTTACAGATTGTCATCGCAGTTCTTCTATTCTTCGAGTCATAGGAATGAATAAAGCGGAAGATTTAACTCCGAAGAAAAAGAAAATATACGGTGAACAGTAACTGAATGCTGCTGTCATAGCAAGTGTGTCAGGTGCTAAACAATAAACTTACATATAATTATTACTTTTAAATTGCAAATAGTTGAATTCATACATAGAAAAATATGTGTTGTGCTCTATTTAAGAACTAAATAAGTTATCTTTGTGTAAAATTAAAATTTCTATAAAAAATATAATTTTAACTAAAGTAAGGTCAAGTGATTTGATGCGTTGCGCATCCTACTGGCGCAAATCGACTTACCTGTGACCATAAATCAGTGGCTAAACTATGTGTTAAATAGAAATGCCTCCCAAAAAAGACACCAAAAAATCACTTGAAGAAATTCTTGATATAGTTAAAAATCTTCAAATTGAAAATGGTATGTTAAGAGATGAAATTAAATTATTACGCGAAGAATTTTCATTAAATAATGCTGCTAAACAAACTACAAGTTGGTTCAGTGTAGTATCTAGAAAATCTGATGCCAAAAAAAATGACCCTATATTAATAGTGAAACCTAATCAAAATCAAGAAAGCAGTATCACCAAAAAAGATCTAATTTCATCAGTTAATCCTTCAAATTTAGCGGTTGGCGTTTCAGTGGTAAAAGAATGTAAAGAAGGTGCGGTAATTCTTGGCTGTGACAATACTACTTCTCTAAATAAAATTAAAGATTTCATAACTGAGGAAATTGGAGACAAATATAAAGTGATCGAGCCTACTCCATTTAATCCAAGATTAAAAATTTTAAATGTCGATAACTGTGACGTTGAAAATGATGACGAACTTACAAACAAAATAATTTCTCAAAATATCAAAAGTTTTTTTCAGAAAAATAAAGTTCTTGTCAATTGCCAACACAGATTTCGTGAAAATAAATCCACAACTACAGCATTATACGATTTACTTTATAATATATTTAAAGATTTAGATGAAAGAAAAATTGACAGTTTAATCTCAACCGACCTAACTAAGGCTTTTGACATCGTAAATCATAGTCTTCTACTATACAAATTAGAGAATTACGGAGTTAGGGGCATTGTCCATGACTGGTTCGCATCTTTCCTTGCTAATCGAACTCAGTATGTCTCAATAACTGAAACCGATATCAATGGTAATAAAATTCAAGTTTCTTCTGAGAAACTTACCGTAACTACTGGTGTCCCTCAAGGATCTGTACTTGGACCGTTTCTCTTCTTAATATACATAAATGATCTTCCTCTTAAGCTAGACAACACAGTAATTTTATACGCAGATGATGCTTATTTTCTTTCATCCGGAAATTCTATAAATGATTTATCACCTTCTATAAATCATATTTTAAATACTGTAGAATATTGGTGTAATTGTAATTTTCTACATCTAAATAAATCAAAAACGAACTGTTTATTAAACTCTTTAAGACCAGTTAATGTAGATAATTTAGGGTTAGAAAATTCTGTCAATGTTAAAAAATGTATTAAATGTCTTGGTATAATTTTAGACGAACAACTAGTTTTTAAGGACCATGTTTTGTTTGTGCAATCTAAATTGTCTCAAATCTGTTATCTTTTAAAATATCTCAGAGACTGTACTACTACATCTGTAAGTTTAAATGCCTATCACGCATATTTTGCGTCTATTCTCAGATACGGTATTATTTTGTGGGGTTGTTCAAGTTGTTCCCACCGTCTTTTAATTGTACAAAAAAGAGCAGTACGCATTTTAGCAGAAGTTACTAACACCACTTCGTGTAGATTATATTTTAAAAGATTTCAAATATTAACAGTATTTTCTTTATATGTGTATGAGCTGTTAATTTTTGTACATTCAAATGTATCAAAATTTCAATTTCACGATACCGTAAGAATTACAAGACAAACTGGTAACATTCTTGTTTTACCCATTCATAATACAGCGACTTTTGAAAAGAGTACATTTTACATGGGTTATAAACTCTATAATTTTTACTTTCTTTTACAGAGTAATAAGTAAGTATTGTAATCATGAAAAATTTCGAACTCGAGATTTCAACGGATATACACGTTTTGACCTTTTCTGAATCAAATGTGACTATTTTCGGAATGACGTCTGCCTGTCTGTCTGTGTGTGTGTGTGTGTGTGAACGCTCTAGAGCCAAAACTGTCGAACGAAAAATTATGAAACTTCAAACTTAAGCTTTGTATATGCCCTAGATGTGCACCTCTTATTTTTGAAAAGAATATTCAAACCGGAAGTGCATGTTTACTCTATGCATTTTTTGTTCTATCTCCAATATCACAAGAACGGCTACACTTACGGCAAATATAGTTATATTCATAATGAAAGATATTAATATTTTGCACAACTTTTGTTTGAAACATTTCTTCAAAAAATGTACCAGTTGCGAGAAAAATGCTACGGAACATTATAAATATCTTGTTTACGTTGCCATGGATTCGCATGTAGCTTATAAAATCGGATCATCTGCTTTTTTGTCAGGAAAACAAAAGACTCTATTAGATAAATGACATTTCAGAATATTTCAGTAGAGTATTGGTTAGTTTGACAGCAGGTTTTGGATATATATATATATATATATATATATATATATATAAGTTAGGTCACCGCCACTTCTATCCAAATGCTGATACAGCGCATTCCACATATAATCTCCCTACATGCAGAACACTTGTTCCCATGTAAATGCTATGTTTAGCGATAAGAAATATTCTTTGTAATCTTATCATATTCTTTGTAACCATTTTTATATTCTTTGTAATCATTTTTATACTTATTAGTTTTTAGTCAAGAATTAACTACTGTATTGTTAACATCTATTTGAATGTACTTTGTGCGAATAATAAACATTTTTTTTAACTGCAATTTCTCCGCAATTGCATAATTGGCGCAGTCGGTAGGATTCTCAAACAAATCACACCGTGTAAAAAGTTTTTGTTTAAAAGACCCTTATCGTTCGATAACGATAAGCATTGTGTTATTTTTGTTTCGTGTCTACGATTAATTGAGAATCGAACAAGAACTTCAAGTCCAAGAACAAGACACCAGAGACCTCGACAATCTACGAGTGTATATCGTATGAAAACAGAAGACCTCCAAGTCATCGTTCACCTTTTCCTGCCACGCTGAAACCGTCGGTAGATGCCAATGGACAAGATAATCTTGATGTTATTCCTGTAAGTACATATGTCCTTCAGAGATACGCGTCAAATAGAAATAGATACAGATTCAGACAATTCCTCTGACTCACCCCCATCAACCCCCACGTACAATACGTCAATCAGTTCAGATTTAATAATTCAAATAGGAAATTTAAATCTAGCCGAAATGTCAGTACCCGTACTTAAAAAGGATTATATAGAAATGATCCCAGATTTTTATGGAGACACTAAACTTCTCCCACGGTTCATTGAAATTTGTGAAAAGTTAGTGAATAAATTTTATAATATTACAGACGTAAATGATTTTCAAAATGAATATCTTATGTCAAGCATACTTGCTAAAATAAAAGGTCAAGCCGCGATAAACATTGCTAGTTGCACAATTACTCGATGGTTAGACATTAAAAATGCGCTTGTTAACACATACGCAGATAAAAGGGACTGTTATACCCTAAATATTGAAATGACAGAATTGAAACAAGGTAACGAAACTGCATTTGAATTCTATGACAAAGTACAAGATTTGTTAAATCTTCAAGTATCATATCTTTGTACACACATAAAATCTGATGAAGCTGCAATTCTTGTTTCATATTTTAGAAAATTCGCGTTAAGAATATTACTAAGAGGTCTTAAAGAACCCCTAGGAACTTTTATGCGTACAAAAAACCCTGCAGATTTAAGTACCGCACTTAACATGCTTACTAACGATTTCCAATTGGAAACACAGACGAAAAAACAAACTAATTTCTCTATCAAGCAGAAACAACCTTACAATTACACAACTATGAAACCATTTCAATACAAATCTAATATGCCAAATTCCCAACTAACATATCGACCAAATTTACCTAGTACAACTAATAAATTCCCATCACCACAACCAAATAAATTTAACGCCTTTAGTCCAAATCAAAATCGACAATTTACTAAACCAACACCTATGAGCATTTGTACTAAACAAACTTTCACTCCTAAACCCGGTCCATCACACACAAACAACACACCACGTCCACAACAATACCCGTACAGACAACAACAATCAAAACCATTAAATTATAATTCCGAAGAACTCTTTAATACAGAAATATACGAAATATCTGATGGTGAACAAAATCCTGAAGATAATAACGTTACTATTTGCGAAATAGATCAAAATTCAGAAGAATACGAAAAATACGATTCGGATTCTTTTTTAGAATTAACAGCCTCGGAAACAGAATAGAACTTATGAATTTAACACATAATGAAAGTGAATTACCTTTCGTTATATTTCCAGAATACAATTTAAAAGCACTAATTGACACAGGTAGCACTCGCTCTTTTATTAAACCCGAAATAGCAGAAAAGTATTTTAAGAATCAAATAAAAAAGGATCCATTTAAAATAACATCCGCACACGGAACATCTATTGAAAAATTCAGTATTTTGATACCATGTTCAAAATTGTTTGAAAGACAAAATGTTATATTAAAATATCACTTATTTAATTTCCATAATCAATTCGATATTTTACTCGGTTTGGATAATTTAAAAATTCTAGAAGCTATAATTGATTTCACCCGCGATAAAATCATAACCCCTTCACTAGATATTAAAATTCATTATCATAAAATCATACCATATTCACATTACACCAAAATACCACCTAAAACAGAAAAGTTATCGAAATTCTATGTTAAACACATTAAGAACGGTGAGGCACTTATACCAGAAACACACATAAATACTTTAGTAATTCCAGAAGGATTAGCTAATGTCCAAAATCACGAAATTATTTATCCAATTATTAATCCAAATGAATACGAACAAGTAATAAATTCAGTAAATCCTATTCGTGCTCATTCTCTAAATAATTATGATATAAATAACGAGAATTTTAATTATACAAAATCAAATACTAAATTTGATATTTCCAAAATTCGTACCAATCACATGAACACTGAAGAGAAAACAGCAATTACAAAATTGATAAATCAATTCTCTGATATCTTTCACTCGGACGATAAGTCACTATCATTCACTAACGAAATTAAACACCATATTCGCACTAAAGATGATATACCGATTTACACAAAAACATATCGATACCCCGAGATTCACCGAAAAGAAGTTCGGAAACAAATTACAAAAATGTTAGACCAGAAAATTATACAACCCTCACATTCACCATGGTCATCCCCTGTTTGGATCGTGCCCAAAAAGCTAGATGCATCAGGCGAAAAGAAATGGAGAATAGTAATTGACTACAGAAAATTAAACGAAAAAACCATAGATGATAAATATCCTATACCCAATATAAACGAACTTTTAGATCAACTAGGTAGATGTCATTACTTTACTACCCTTGACCTAGCATCAGGATTTCATCAAATTGAGATGAACAAAGACGATGTCCAAAAAACTGCGTTTAATACAGAGAATGGTCATTATGAATTCTCACGAATGCCATTTGGGCTTAAAAACGCTCCTGCCACGTTCCAACGTGTTATGGATAATGTTTTAAAGGGACTACAAAACGAAATCTGTCTTGTTTACCTCGATGATGTTATTATATTTAGCACTAGTCTTCAAGAACACTTAGACCGTTTAAAAAATGTATTTGATAGATTAAAAAAGGCCAATTTAAAAATTCAGCTTGATAAATCCGAGTTTCTTCGCAAAGAAGTTGCCTATCTTGGACATATCGTAACACCAGAAGGCGTAAAACCTAACCCTGAAAAGATTAAAGCTATTAAAAACTACCCTATCCCAAAATCGACAAAACAAATTAAAGCATTTTTAGGACTACTAGGTTACTATAGAAAATTTATCAAAGACTTTGCAAAGATAACCAAACCGCTGACTAAGTGTTTAAAGAAAAATGTTGAGATAAAAGTCAACGACCCTGAGTACGTTAACTGTTTCAACACATGTAAAAATCTTCTTATGAATGAACCAATATTACAATTCCCTGATTTTAATCAACCCTTCAATTTAACAACAGACGCAAGTAATTTTGCTATTGGTGCCATATTATCGCAAGGAAAAATTGGATCTGATTTACCTGTCGCTTATTCTAGCAGAACTTTAAATGATTCAGAACAAAACTATTCTACTATTGAAAAAGAATTACTTGCAATAGTATGGGCAACAAAATACTTTAGGCCATATCTTTTCGGCAGAAAATTCAAAATCATTACAGACCATAAACCTTTACAATGGTTATTTTCTCTTAAAGAGCCAAATTCCAAATTAGTAAGATGGCGATTAAAATTAGAAGAATTTGATTTCGAAATTATATATAAAAAAGGCATACTAAACAAGAACGCAGATGCACTTTCTCGAATTGAATTAAATGTTAATTCGACGGATCAAGGCACTGAGAAATTCTTTAATTATATGCAAGATTTTAATGACACCTTTAGACCACAAAACGAATCACAATCTATGATTGTTGAACCAGATGATTCACACAAATCAGACACAGACAACACTATTCACTCAAACTCAGAAGACCCTATAATCGGAATACCTATTGTTGAATCACCTGTCAATATAGGAAAAAACCAAATAATAATCACTGAAGTATTACACTCGCCCTCAAATCCCATTATTTCTAAATTACACACAGATAAAATGAGAATTCACATCCAATTATCTCAAAATGAATTCGAGAAAGACGTTATCGAATTTATTAAAGGATATATTGTGCCAAAAGTTAAATATTATTTATATTTTGAAACACCTGTTTATGAAAAATTCAGCAATGTCTTACAAACACACTTTAAACACTCTGAAATTAAATTTATTAAATGTACCAATAAATTAATAGACGTAGAAACAGAAGATGAAATATTAAACACAATTAAAAATTACCACGAAGGCAAAACTAATCACCGTGGAACACGTGAATCATATTATCAGATTAAAAAAGTATATTACTGGCCAAATCAACTTAAAACTATCACAGATTACATTAACCAATGCGAAATTTGTTTAGCATCCAAGTACGAACGCAATCCGATAAAACCAAAATTTAATATAACACCAACCCCTAAAAAACCGTTTGAAACAATTCATATTGACAGTTTAAGCTTAGAAAAATGTAAATTCCTAACTATCGTTGATGCTTTTTCAAAATACGCTCAAGCCTATAAAATTGAATCCACAAACGCACTAGAAGTAACAAATAAATTAATGAAATATTTCTCACACCACGGAATACCAAAGTCAATCATCTCAGACAATGGCTTAGAATTTAAAAATATTGTAATAAAAGAACTATTAAGTTTACATAAAATTGACATTCATTTCACTAGTTCACAGCACCCTGACTCAAATGGAATTGTAGAAAGATTTCATTCTACACTAATTGAACATATTCGATTGTTTAATGCACAAGAACATTTTAAGAGAGAGTCAATTAAAAACAAAGTTTATTACGCATTATTAGTATATAATAATACTAATCATACGTCTACAAACTTAAAACCTATAGAAATAATCACAGGACACTTAGATACCAATTCACCACTTGATTTAGAATTAGAAAAACAAGTAACACAAGACTACATACAAAACCACAAAGAAAAAACGAAAATACTATACCAAAATATTAATGAACAACTACAAAACAGAAAAACGAAATTAATAAATAAACTGAACGAAAACCGTGAAAACTTACCAAAAATACCAGAAACCGTGTATGTCAAAAATAAACAAAAGGTTAACAAAACTCAAGATGTAAAATTTAGAAAAGAAAAGTTAGAAAAATTAAATGAAAATTTAAAAACCGCTATTATCGAAACAGACCCCAAAAGTAAAAAGCAACCTAAAATACACTTATCCAATATAAAAAGACCTCGAAAGATTGTTCACAAAATTTCGAATTTTACAGATCCTTCTATTCCATCCACATCTACGGAATAAACATCAAGAATATTACACATAACCCCGGACTATTGACAATTAAATTAGGACCAGCCAAACTACAAAAAACAAAACATACGTTTCTTCATTTTTATGACTTACAAACACTATTCAAAGAATACGCAAACTTAAACGACCAATACACCAATTTAAAACAAGCCACTGGTAACAATAAAACTATTATACGAGAACATAAAATAAATGAACAATTAAAATATCAATACACCACTAATAATAATTTAATCAACCAATATAATCAAACAATTGAAACAATTAGACACAACGAACTTGTACTAAAATCAAGAATTATGCAACTAGCACAATTCTTAAAACAAGAAATTCAAACGCAAGATATTCTATTTGCTAAAGATATTTATAACCAGTTATCTACATTATTTAGTGTAATTTTGAATGTACTTCAAGATATAGAAAATTCTCTGACTTTTTGTAAATTGCATGCACTTCACCCCAGTATTATAAAAACTCATGATCTTCACGAAGAATTAAATAAAATTTATAAACATTACAAAAACGAATTTCCTATCGAGCCAACTCTTGAAAACATGTACGAACTTGAAAAATTAATCACTGTAAACTGCGGAATCGAATCAGATAAAATAGTTTATTTTTTAGAAATACCAATAAACTACGAAACTGATTTTGTACTATACCATCTCATATCCATTCCTACCAATTATCAGTCTGAATACGTAACTATTATTCCCAGTTACGAATATTTTTTATTAACAAATGACAATCAAATTAAATCTCTGAACGTCGGATGTACAAAAGGAACTTACTATCAATGTCCAAATAAAGCAAATGTAGTAAACAATGACACCTGCGAAAAAAATATTATCCTAAATAATGATAATAAAAATTGCCAATACATCAAATTGAACATCAAAAGGAATCACATAGAAATTGTTGAAGATATTAACCAATATCTGGCTGTACTTCCAATACCAGACAATATCCACCTAATTTGTAAACACGCTGACGAGATAAAATTGTTGCAAGGAATCTTCCTCTTCAAAGAAGACGAATGTCAACTAGTTTTTCAAAATCAAAAATTAACATTCCATGACAAAACCTATGGGAAACCAATCATAATAGAAAACTTCAAGATTCAACTTGAAACGAAGCAAATACCGAAGATTTCAATCGAATTAAACACAATCCATGAACTCAAGTTGCCAATCAACAAATATGAAGACATTGAAGAAAACAAAAATAACGACAACATAAATTATTATATCATAATATTGTATGTCATATTAATAGTTACAGGAACTACCCTATCAGTAACATACGTAAGAAGAAGGGTCCGCAAAGCAAACAATTCAAAACCTGCAAAACAAGATCAAGAACGAGAATCTCCGATTCCAACCCCACGGCCCAGGTTGAATCTTCCGGACGAAGCTTCATTTTAAGGATGGAGGAGTTAGGTCACCGCCACTTCTATCCAAATGCTGATACAGCGCATTCCACATATAATCTCCCTACATGCAGAACACTTGTTCCCATGTAAATGCTATGTTTAGCGATAAGAAATATTCTTTGTAATCATATCATATTCTTTGTAACCATTTTTATATTCTTTGTAATCATTTTTATACTTATTAGTTTTTAGTCAAGAATTAACTACTGTATTGTTAACATCTATTTGAATGTACTTTGTGCGAATAATAAACATTTTTTTTAACTGCAATTTCTCCGCAATTGCATAATTTATATATATATATATATATATATATATATATATATATATATATATATATATATTTATATCTAGTGAAAACTGCGTAAAAGAAAGTTGAGTGCAGACCACTCCATATATTTTAAATAATAATGTTAAAAATTTATCACTTAAGAATTTTAAAATAAAATTAAAACCTTTTCTTATTGAGAACCCCCTGTACTCAATAAATGAATTTTATGATCTTGATTTTGACATGTTAAATTAATATTTTATTTATTGTTGTATTTTTGTAATTGTTAATATTGTAATATTTTATTATGCTTCTTTTTCCAACATATATTTCTGTACATATTTTATAGGAAATAAATTATTATTATTATTATTATTATTAACTGCTGAAGGCGAAACGGTTAGTTTACGATCTGCGGCGAAAGAGAGGGATTTCGGCGCGAACTCTCTTTAAAGACGATAATATTTTCGACAACAAATTATTTAATAATTTACAAAAAATTGAGAAAATGCCTTCTATAGTTAAGTTATTTATAAATAGTCAAATAAGGTTGTTCGGTATAAAGCCTATGGGGCGACGTTACACTACGGATGAGAAATCATTTTATACTGCGTTAATGAAACGTTCCCGGGGTGGCTATAATTATTTAAGACAGTTTTTAACAATACCATCACCTCGTATATTAAATAGATGCCTGGCGAACATTCATTTAAGACCAGGTATTAACAATCATATTTTTAAATATCTAAAATTAAACTCAGAAAAATTAGAACCAAAAGACAGGTATTGTGTTTTAATGTTTGACGAGGTCTCGTTGGCCCCACATCTCAGTTATAACAAAGGTGAAAATTGCGTAGAAGGTTTAGAGGCAATTAATGAACCTAGTTATAATATTGCAGATCATTTCATGATTCGCGGAGTGTACAAATCATGGAAGCAAGCAGTAGCATTTTATTTTGTGCAATCGACTGCAAATAAGTATAAGTTAAAGCCTTGTATTGAAATAATTATAAATGCAATACATGCCAAAACTAATTTTATCATAATTGCTTAGGTAAGCGATATGAATAGCCCCAATCGGTCAGCAATCAGTATGTTGTCGAAGGATAGTGGCCATGATTATATATATAAAATAGGGCAATACGAAATAGTGCACTTGTTTGATCCGCCTCATATAGTCAAGTGTATCAGGAATGCTCTATTAACAAATAATATAAATTTTGATTCAAATAGGGTAGCCAAATGGGAGCATATAAAACAAGTATACGAATTCGATGGTGTCAATGATGACGGCAAGATCACCAAATTAACAAAAGATCATGTTGAACCTGTGGGGGAAAAAAAAATGAAGGTGATTCTTGCTATGCAAGTATTTAGTAGGTCGGTCTACGGCATTTTGGTATTGCTGACTAGGGCAAAGGTTATGGAAGCAATGAACACAGCACATTTTGCACTGTTTATTAATCATTTATTTGATTCGTTAAATTCTAGAGCGTCAGATAATATTAGGAAATACGCTAACCCAGTAAAAAAAAATAGTGACCATCATGCTTTTTGGGCAGAAGCCAAACTTAAGCTATGATTTGGAAAGTAAGAAACAGGTTCCTCAGCTACCGTGCATACCGTTTTGTATCACAACGGTCAATAATGTTCAAACATTATGGAGTAGTCTGCAAAAAGTAGGAATGACGCATTTGCCAACCAGATCTTTGAATCAGGACCCCCTTGAAATTTTTTTTGCAGTCATCAGAGGCTTGTGTGGTTCTAATGACAATCCCACATGCGCACATTTTATCACTGCTTTTAAAACAAGCATGACAAATAGCACGTTGAAGAATACGAAAGCTTCAAACTGTGTGGATGATGGGGAATTATATCTCTTGGCCCTGAATAACCTTCTGTCCACAACTACTCCATGTTCTCCTAGTTCCAGTTCGTTTGAACCGCCATATCTACCTAATTCTCCACATTTTCCATTCCAATCCCAGACACAAGTCTATGATGACATGTATGAAATTGCACAGCGAATACGCACAATGACAAGTGCGTATATCGCTGGATTTTTAGGGCGGAAAGTGTTACGCCAAAACGTGCATTAGTTATTTTACAACTACCACGATTACCGACCAACATGCATTATGGTAATGAGGGCGATGAAAAATTGGTTTATCCAGCGGATAATTTTATTAAATTAGTGGATAATACAAAAACAAAATTTTTTGAAAGTATTCCCCAAGTTCTAAATAAACCAAAAATAATTGATAAATTAATTATTTTAGTTGCAGAGGATTGGAAATTAAATTTAACATGCGGTCATAATGAGCAAATGGCAGAAAAATCTTTATATATTTTGTGTCATGTTATGGTAAAACATTTTTTGTTTATAATAAATAAAACTTTAAAAAAAAAAGATGATCGCCCCAATATAATTGTAGATAATTATTTAAAATTATATGGGATTTTTTTTATTATAAAACACCAGGATTTTGTTTAAATAAATGCTATAGTGTAATTATTTATATTATGTATTTTCATTTTTTGTTGTTCTCATTCAAGTGCAATCATATTTTCTGATGTCAGACTTGAATCAAATTATATTTTAATTTAATATATCGTAGTTTACTACAATATATGAAATTAAAAAATAATTTAAATTCTGGTATCAGAACGTGGTGAGCAGATGCAATCCTATATCCACATTCAAATTTCCCACTTTGGTATATGGTCCTGCTCCGAGAGGTCGCTACTGACGCCACGAAATTTTAACATGGTACTGTCATATCTCTCTTATCTCTGTTGCAGTGTCATGAAATTTGTTGTAGTGTGCACGTTTTGTCGTTTGGTTGTTTTAATTGAAAATACATGGCTGATTCTCAACTTGGGGTTACCATACCGCGAGGTGGAGAAATGCTAAATATATACTATACTAAAGGAATAACAATATATTGATAATAATATTGATATAATTAATATGTTTAACGTTAAAATAACTTAATATCAAATAATAAATGATTTCTGAAAGTATCTCATGGTATTTTACTATCTGTTTTATAAAGCTATAATGTTATAGCTCGAACAGTAAGTTCTAACTGTCGCTCTTCCCTACTCTAACTCTTCGGCTATGCTGGTTGATTACTTTGTGTAATCTAGCAATTAAGTATTACATTGAATAATATTATAATATTTTACAAGAAATACATTGTAAGGGTATAAGTTATATCTTACAATGTCATAACTGTTTAAATAACTTCATATTTTATTACTGATTACAATATCTGTATGTCAGTCCACTGCAATATTTACTATGGATAGTCGTACATTGGGGAATTCCTCTATTTTTGGCGACTATAATTTTGTTCGGTTAGCCGAAAATTTATTGGGGTACACTGCTACAAAAAATGGTATCAAATTCATAATTAAAGTTTTGATACATAGATAATCGGTAACTGTATATTTCATAGTAAATGGTTCACGAAAAATTGGTTTGGCGTTATCAGGCCGAGGAACACGGGGATTGGAGCAACGGATAAGACGGTGCAAATGTCTACCCGATAACATAATTGTAATGATCGAGACCAATAATTTAAATAGAAAGGTAAGTGATTCGTTTAGTTGTATTATTTCTTATATGGTAATAACTTCCATTAGAATATGGATAGATATACTTTTCGAATAACTGCGCTGGGTGGCAAATTTTTTAAAAGGAAAAAAGGGTAATTTTTTGCGCGTTAACGCCGGTTCCCAAAATAAAAATGAGCCAGCGTTAGCAGGAGTTGCACTGCAGTTTCAACAACTGCATCCTAAATTTGCAAAGTAAGATTGGACCAAAGAAATCGCTGCTGTATTGTGTATGTAAGGACAGAAGTTTCATCATTTACTAATCGCTCCTTCGCACCCGATCGAATCGGTGTCATGCAAGCGGCAGGCTAACTGGTAAACAAGAAATTATCATGGATTAACATGGAACGATGGCTGTATCTCGTAACATATACTAAGATATATAAGAAATGTACACGAATCTATGTCAAAGGGCTTGAAAAAGAACAATTTGACACACATGAATGATGATGATAGAGTAAAATTATAAATGACAGTTGTTGGTCTACAATTCTTACATGTCATATTATTTACATGAGTATTTATTCCAAAATATTTCGTCTAAGTATATTCTATATAACATTTTTGAAATAATATCATTCTTGTTTGTGTCCGAACTGAAGATTAAAAAAAAATCCAGTATCTTATATCCACTAACTTTGAACAGTAAAAATAATATACATATATTCCACATTAACTTGAAGTCACACTTTGAAGCACCATTTAATCCACAATGTAGAATTCGTAATTATAAAATGCTGTGTGTGGAATGTGCGTGAGCATGATGGAGGCAGCCGCATGGCCTAGCCTGACGTTGCTGCCGGCCGGCAGGCTTAAAGACAATTAACTTTACGAGTTTTAAAGTGCAAAGTCAATATGACTATGATATTTAAATTATCAAGAACCAAGTAGTAGTAATGCCTCGACAATCACCGGCGAAGAAGGCGAAAGTAACATTCGAACCTCCGATGACACAAGATGTATTGATAGAGAACAATTTAATATCCGACGACGAGGAGAACAACGACAAAGAAATGAAGAATAAAAATGACAATAACAGAGAGAAGCTTTCTCGTATATTTATCGAATGTTTGGGTGAAACGTTGAAAGTGATCTTGGAAATTCTGCAGAAGATAATTTTAACTCTAACAATGGACAGCAAGTTTCAAGTCAAAACGAATAGTCCAAGCTGTTCTTGGATGTATGAAGAAAGCTCTGAAGAAGTTATGTTTAAAGGTAAACGGCAAGGAACGTTTAGCAAATTTGTCGCTAGAAAGTTTGCTAGACTTCCTCTCAAACGACGAATCGTACATGACATTATTCGAGGATCCAATACTGGAAGAAGTAATGAATTTGTTGTACCAGTTGCACAAGGAAGAACTTCAATCTTCAATATCTGTACCATCTTCCACCACGGATCCGATCATACACACCTTATCCACGATTGTTCCTACAGTACAGACCGATGTCGTTGTGCTCGACTCCAAGAAATATTGCGGAACCGATTTGTCGGAGGAAGACGCATTATTTGGGGGCGGGACTTCGGTCGCTTCCACATCGAAAATACCATTTCGTATTCAGAAAAGGACAGCCGACCAATTGATAACTTGAAGTGCGTAGGAGACGTGTGGATACGAAGTGGTAAAAGACGATACAATGCAATTCGGAAAATGTTCGGTGACGGACAAGAGAGATTGATGGCGCAACGCCAATCGTCGAATTCCGTTTGTAACTTTGTCAAATGTCGATGCAATTTATTGTCATCTGTCAGCAATTTAGAACATACTGAACAAACGAATGTTAAAGAAAACGGACAAGCAAAAGGAGAAAAAGGACATCAATTCGAAATTTGGTTAATAAATCATGTTAGCAGTCTAGTTTTTTTTTTTTTTGATTCAAAATATAAATATTGGCCAACAATAAAGATGAGTATAGCTGTACCACTTTGGACAGTAAATGAAAATAATTCAGATTATGACCATTTCAGAGTTAGAACGTTATGCAGAAGAAGCAGTAATTTGTATTTATAATGCACCACTTGGAAATGTTTCGGAACATTATTATGATATTGCAATGTAAACTGAAATTTTGAATAAACTACTATTATTTCAATTTGGTCAAAATGTTAATATAAGTAAAATATTTTTGCAAAACTTAACTGCAATTTTATATCGGTCAAATGGCAAACAAAATAGAATTGTTTGTATTTCTGAACCAAGTGCTAGTGCAAGTGATACTATACTTCATTTTTGTTTAAGTATTGGTTATATAGCCAATTATAATAAATATATAACATCTCCATTACAAGATTGTGCTGGAAAACGAGTTTTATGTTGGAATGAACCAAATTGTGAACCTGGTGCTTGGGATACTATTAAAATGATATTTGGTGAAGATAATTGACAAGTTCGTGTTACATATTTAGTTGATCAACAAGTAACAAAAAATCCAGTTATTGCTTTATCAAATAAAGATATTTTTCCAAAAGAAGAAACATTTAGTTGTCAAATTTACAAAATAAATTGGCAACCATGTCCAATGTTGAATAATGATATTAAGAGACCACAGCCTTTATGTTATCCAGTTATTTTAAGAAAATCTAATTGACTTCCGTTAAAAATAAATGACAAACCTGTATCTAAAATTAATGAAATATCTGATCAGGAAGAAATAAATGAAGGAGATTTACATAGTAGTGAATAAAATGCTGATGATACATTTTAATTAATGTGTGTGTGTTGATCAACGTTACTAGTATACTATTTGTTTTTTTAAACTACATTTGTTCTTCCTAATAATATCTATTATATAAATTAACATATTATAAAAAAATTAGCGGTACTAACTTACGGCCGTTTGACACGGTTCATAACTTATTACAAAATTTACAAAATAATTTAAAAAATAAAAAAATGTTACTAAATTTATTTATAAATTTTTAACAAAAAAGAGTAAAACATGTTCTAGTTATTTGTAAATAATTCACTAAATTTGCGCAAAAAAATGCGCAATTGTATAAATTGAACAAGGACAGATGACTTTTAGGTTATGTGGTATATTTATACTGCATGCCGGGGAAGAAATTTCAGTGTTCTTTTCGAAAATATGTCGTGGTCTCGGGAACAGGTATCACTGCTCATAGAAGAATATAGGAATTGGCCATGCTTGTATGCAGTTAAATCAAAAGAATATAGAAATAAACATGCAAGGTTAAAGGCATTAGAAAATATCGAGGTAAATATGCAGAAAATCAAAGCAAACGTCACGATTAATGACATAAAAAATAAATTTAATGGTTTGAAAATCAATTTTTCCACGGAGCATAAGAAACATAAATTATCAAAAAATAAGAGTGGTGCACAGGCGATGATGATGTAAGTTTTAATGTAATAAAAGTTCAACAATGAATATAAATAAGATATTTTATTTAAAATTGAAATGAATTACATTCTATTTATTTGAAGGTTTATCATTCAACTTTGTGGTACTATAAGAGTTTATTTTTTCTTTTGCACCACAACACGCCAAGACCATCATTTGATTCTATATTGATAGATTCAAATATTAATCTCGAACAAAATGAATGTGATACCATTGAACAAATTACTGATTTAGAAGAAGTTGAAAACAGCACAACAGAAACTGACGGTGAGGATAGTTTAAGCACTTCATTGCTCGTAAGATTTTATAGTACTCAAAGTAGTTCAACTTATTTATTTCAAAATTGTTTTTTTTTTTATTCAGACTGCAAAAATAGGCACATGAAGTGCAAAATACTTTAAATATCTTGGAAGAAATTCAAGAAAATACGCCCTGCTCATCAAAAAAAGAAAAAGAATTCATGATCCAAATGATGAGTTAATCAAAGAGGCATCAGCAGCCATAAATGCTGTATCTGGTGCAATTAAACAATGCAATACTGACACTGCTAATAATGCAACAGTAACAACTCGAACAAATAATAACGAAAATTTGTTCGGAGATTTTGTTTGTGCGAAACTAGCACAGATTAGTGATTTTAAAGTTCGTCTAGATACAGAACAACAAATTACCGCGTTGCTATATAGCAGCATACTGAAATGCCAAGATCCGCATTAAATATTAATTTATCTTATAATTTGTGACATTTTACTACTATGTTAAGTTTTTACTTTCTTTTACAGAGTAATAAGTAAGTATAGGGATCACCAAAAAAATCGAACTCGAGATTTCAACGGATATACACCTTTTGAGCTTCCCTGAATCGAATGTGACTATTTTCGGAGTGACGTCTGTGTATGTGTGTGTGTGTATGTGAACGCTCTAGAGCCGAAACTGTTCAACGTAAAATTATGAGACTTCAAACTTAAGACTTCTATATGGTCTAGTTGTGCACCTCCTATTTTTGAAAGGAATATTCAAACCGGTAGTGCATGTTTACTCTATGCATATTTTGTTCTATCTCCAATATCACTGGAACGGCTGCACTTACGGTAAAAATAGTTATGTTCATAATAAAAGATATTAATATTTCGCACAACTTTTGTTTGAAAAGTTTCTTCAATAAATGTACCAGTGACGAGAAAACCGATACCGAAAATTTTAAGAATCTTGTTTACGTTGTCATGGATTTGAATGTAGCTTAATTAATCGGATCATCTGCGCCTGTCAATATTTCGACAAGAAAACAAAATGGTGTGAATTAGATAAATTGACATTTCAGAATATTTCTGTAGAGAATTGCTTAGTTTTGATAGTTAGTACTTCAAAACCATTACAAATTGGTATTGGTATAATTTTCAACGCATTCATTTACATAAGGTAAGCTTGGTTTTCATAATGTTTCTGTTGGATTATTATTTCCTAATATTATATTTTTATAATCAATAAATATTGATGAAAACTACGTAAAAGAAAGTCCCGCGTTGGCCACAACCCATTTTGACTCAGTTTTCGCTCTGTTTACTCAATATTTAGACAGAGCAAGAACATGTATTTGAATTGAGTCACTCAGACATTTCATGTAAAACGAATACAGATAGGAATACATGAGTAGAAATTAACATTTATGTTCTGTTTTTATGTTTAATTGCGAAAACAATGTTTTGTTCTTAAGTTAATTTTTTTTAACTATGTTGTTAAGTGCTAATAAATAGTACAGTTCTACATATTATTATATTTTATTGATGTTTCTTGCCAACTAACCATACCAGCTGGAGAATTAAAATATTTTTTAAATTCTTCCCGATAGTGTCTTGCAGAAGTAGTCGAGAAATTTCCTCCTTGACGACTTATTCTAGTTAAGTGTTGCTTTTGCAGTTTAGTTTCATTATAAACATCAGTATATTTATTAACATTTTCTGTCGCGAGGTAATTGTGAAATACCACACAAGTCAGTATGATTATTTCGACTTTTCTTGCAGATAAATTTATTGGATTAAGAAGGACTCTAAATCTGTTTGCTAATATTCCGAAAGCGTTCTCAATTATTCTTCGTGCTCTTGAGAGTCGATAATTAAAAATTTGAGAGTCATGATCTAAACCTCGATGAGGATACGGTTTCATTACATTTTCCAGCAATAGAAATGCATCATCCGCTACTATGACGTATGGTACTTTTATAGCACTCCCAGGTAATTCTTGCAATGGTGGAAAATGTAAGTCATTATTTTTCATAGCTTTAGCTAAAGAGCTCTGTTGGAAAACACCGCCATCATTGATACGTCCGTTAACTCCTATATTTACATATGTGAACCTGTAGTGGGCATCAGCCATTGCTAGAAGAACTATGCTATTATTTCCCTTGTAATTATAATAATAAGAGCCATCCGAAATAGGAGCTCTAAAGTTAATATGGCGACCATCCAATGCACCGACACAGTGAGGAAATTGCCAGATAGAAGTAAAGTCCTCGGAAATGATCTCCCATTCAGTAGCTGTTTTTGGAGTCTAAAAAAATTATATCCGTATATCACCTACTTTTAAATAATTAATTTTCAATTGATTACATATTTCTTCACATACAACGGGAATAAATCTTGAAATTGTACTCTCATGAATGCGAGTGGAATACATGAGAGACTTATAACTTTCTCCAGTTGAAAAAAAGCGAAGTGTTACTTCTAATCTTCAAAGCAGTAAAAAAAAAAAAAAAAAAAATTCAAATATATTACATATACTACCTATTTCGAGCTGAAATTGAGTCCCTCATGAATGTATCTTGCTTAAATATCTTGTCTTCTATAAGATTAAGTAAGTAAGAGAATTGGGATTCACTTAATCTTAAAAAAATTCTGTATGATGTCGGGTCTTCGGCGGGTAATTCCTTATTAAGCATTGAGAGCACATTGTTACCGTATACTCGTCTTTGTAACCACGGTCTACACCATGATTTATGTTTTTTATTTTTACGTTTTAATCGGCATTTTAAAATAATGATAATTGAAAGAGCCGCTGCGGACAATATCAAACATTTCTGATTGTTCATTTCAAATTTTAAACCACAAATAGTTGATACGGTAAAATGACAACTAGTCAGTGTCACGGTAGAATGACAACTAGTCAGTGTCGCCATCTCTTCGTTGACTTCGAAACTATTATAATTCGAAATGAGCATGCGCAAAAGGTAAATTTTATAATAAATATTGTATGTGTGGCATACATTTAAATAAAATGAATATGTGAAATTCTTAACTAAAATTTGTACAAAATTATTTTGTAAATTTTGTAATAAATAATGAACCTTGTCAAACGGCCTTTAGATTAGAGATGAAGAAGAAAGAAGGAAAAATATTGAGCGTGTAATTGAGGCATTACTATTACTAGTTGAAAATCAACTAACCGAACATGTCCCTAATGTGGTGCACAATCCGAGACCTCTTCCAGTGGTGTTAATATGCAAATATAAGTCGGCATCTACTGTCGGATAAAAATCTTCCCACACCAGCTTCCGACTGGGAAGATATTTGTAATTTTCTTCAGGAAAATTCAACAGCTGTCTTCGTTCTGTCTTTTAGCAAACAAGAACTTCCTAAATATGTAAACGCAGCAATGTATCGTCTCCCTGTCCGTCCTTACATCCCCAACCGTCTTCTTTGTTTTCAGTGTCAGCGTTTCGGTCACTCCGCCTCTAAATGTACATCCAATAAAATGTGTATCTCCTTATGAAAACATACCTTGATGAGAGACTAAATGTGTTAATTGCGACGGAGACCACCCCGCCAGCTCAAGGAACTGCCCCAAGTTTAAACTTGAATATGCAATACTTGAATACAAAATATTAAACAAGTGTAGTTTCCCAGAAGTTAGACAACATATCACAAAATTAAGTCCGACATTTAGCAAATCATATGCTAATGTAGCAACAGCTAAACCGACACCCTCCGCAGCTGTAAATTTAACTGATATTCAGACTTATTCTGTATGTAATCCGTTAAGTGTTTACACGTTAAAAATACATGTTAAAAAATAATAAAAAGCGGGCTGCTAAAATTTAATGTATTTTTGATATTTACTATGGTCCATTATTAGGGTATATGTTTAAATTTATTAATTAACGTTACCGTTAAATGCTGAAGTGAAATTAGTGACAAATGTCAAAAATTACCATGGAAACGCAAGTTATTTGTTATTATTTCTAATAATTTATTTGACAAATAGGATCGTTTATATATTTTTATTTATTATTAATTCAAATTCAAAATATTACAATCCAATAATGGCTGCAGAACGTAAGAAAAACATTTTAATAAGATCTATTATTGCTGTAAATATAAATATAGAAGAACATGTTATGATTAAAGAACATTTTAATCGCTTGTGATTCTATTTTTGGAACTTTGAATCATGTAAATAAAATACTTTTATATAAAGAAAACGACAATAGAAAGAAATCAAGGGGTTCTCGAACAAAAAAGCAAATTGAAATAATTTTAAATTATGTGGAAGATAATCCAAACATGCTAACGGGGAAATTGGACAGCCCTCAGGCTCAACATTTGGAGAAGAGATGGGTAAAGTTATCCAAATTTTTGAATAACTCTGGACAAGGGGCTATTAAATCCGTATCAAGATGGAAAAAGGTTAGTAATATGAAAAATAATAATGTATTGGAACTTATAATATCGATCTTAACCAGGCATTTGGTGAAACAAAAACCAATGTAAAGAGACGGGCCCGTGAATTGCATATCTCAAAAACGGCAACAGGAGGTGGTCCTTCAACTGTGAAGGACCTTACAGATATAGAAGAATGATTTCTGGGCTTAATGTCAAAAGTTGTAGTGGAGGGTGCGCCTTTAATTGAACCAGGCCTGAACGATATTTTGGATGGCCCATTAGAAAGGTCGGTAGAATACATATAGGTATATACTGTATGTATCTTTGTTCCCTAAATCTATTCATAAGTGTATATGCAGTTGCTGTGCGAGTGGCCGCAAAATGATGACTGTAGCAATATCCATAATATATTAGTGATCGATTTACACTTTATGGGTATTAGGATAATGTGACCAACACGAACTTAGAAGACAATGCAACGCAGGCAGACCATGACCAATCTAGACAACACCGCGCTCCGCGGACTAATACGTCAAACATATCGCGCAATTACAATGAGCTGGGGCAAACTATAGCGAATCAAACTATATCAATAAATCATTTTGGTGACTCAATTGAAGTTTTAAGTAATGCCGTGTCTGCTATGGCAGTTGCTCTGGAGAAGATTGCGGCAACAATGGCCGATCGTCGTTAAATCTTGGTTTTTTCGTTCATTTCCATTTAATGCTATATATTTTGATGTTTTAGAAAAATCGTAGTTAAATTATAAGGATAAGTGCTCAATTCTTATTGTACGATAAAATTATTATGTGCATATAATAAGCGTTTAGTTAATTTTTTTATTGCTAGATTGTTCTCTACAAAAATAAAATAAAGTATAGAAACATAATTTATTATTCCATTTTTATGAATAAAACTACAAATTAATAATTATATTAATATTAATAATCATATTCTTTCTCTTTCAACATGCAAATGTCCAGCTCCCACGGGAATTACTTAAAAATAAAACATTTTATTTAAGATATTCTATAAAAATTGTTAATTAAACAAAATGTTTTACTTGGATTGGCTTAAACTACATTATTATTGTCATCAACATCGTCTAGCAAAAGATCTATTCTAAATTTATTTGCAATATTATGCAGTACAGCACAAGCATATATTATATATGCTGCTCTTATTAGGTTATAATTTAGAGTTCTGTGACGCAATAAACATCTAAATCTGCTCTTCAAAACTCCATTCAACAGTTCAATACAATTTTGAGCTTGATAGTGTATTTGATTATATCTATCTTCTGGTCCGCCTTCTAAAGCATTATCCATTGGCGTTAATTACCAAAGTTGAAGTGCGTAGTCAGAATCACCTATGCTTAATAAAATGATGTTCATTTGAATTTGCTTTATTGATACACAAACCTATTAAACTAGGGTCACCCGTGGGCACCATGGCGAATTATCATGTAATTTAATAATTACACGGATTTTTATCAGTTTGTATCGTTTGACTATAATAGTAATACAAATATCCACATCACAAATAATAATAAAGAAAAAATAGACTCCTTTTTTTGAACGCTATTTTGTTTTTAGATCACAATGCTGAGATTAACTAATCGATCGCTTAACATGCACTGTGTAACATCCGATAAATTTAAACTAAGACTTATTTAAACTAAGTTTTGTTAAACTTTGATTTTAATCTTGATTGGAGCAACTGGCCATAAGTGTTGTATCATTTAGACAGTTTCCTTATTGTATTATTACACAAAAAACCGGATTATAAATTTACTTACGATTGCTGTTTATTATTTGAATCGATTATTCAAAAAATATGTATTACAAACCCTTTTTACACAACATTCTTAATGATATGACATTTGATTCATTATTGTTTTTGAATTAATTAATCAGGCTAGATTCTGAATTATGCATTATTAAACGGCAGTGTCACAACGGTAGTTTTAAAAGTGATAATTAGTAATATGCTAAAATACAATGGATTGAGCCATCAAAAATAAAAAATTATATTGCCAACCAATCATGTTTCTAAATATGTTTGAATTATCTCTTCAAAATTTTATTTCTCTAATAATTAAAATTATAAATATATTTACTTGCAGTTATTATAATTTGACCAACTATAAAATCTTACCTCAACTCATATTTTCAAAAATTACTGCATTTTGGCCATTTTGAAGTGAAAATATTAACTATGAATTAAAATAAATGGACGGAAACACGTATTTGCTAAAAATGTAAGCAAATTAGGCAATTATATGGGCGCCAAAAAAAAAAAAAAAGTGGGATCTGCTCTACGGTGCTGGTATAGCTGAAAAAAAATAAGAAAATGGTAAGAACCCCAAAAATGATCAAAACGTATGACCAATCTTTAAACGCGTTTTCTCGAAACACTTTTTTGTGCTGGCCTATGACTTTTCTCAGCAACTATAACAGTTATCGACTTGAGCTTTTGGAAATAAGTTCTTAATTGTTTTTTTCGGCTTTAGAACCACGGTCATTTAAATACATTTATATTTAAAATCTTTTCAAGCGCCCTAAAACTAAAATAAACATGGTGAAAATCGACCACTTTGTTCGTATGGCCGCCGTATTGTTAATTATCGAAATTTTTTCATGACAGAGGTTCAAAAGCCGAAGAATCTTATGCAGATAGTTAATTGCATAAGATTTTCTTTTTCAGATTAGCGGTTGCACAAATCTTTCATGGGCAAGCGAGACAAATCAACCTGACACGGCCATGTTGACCGCTTAATAAATAAATAAAGACAATTATTTAAAAAAAAATCTAAGCAAAAAATAGAAAATCGAAAACTAGAGAAGGCTAGAGCGAAGTATTGGCTATCTGAAAAATAAAATTTTCAATCATTTTAATGTTGTAATAAAGGAGTTTTAAGGGTTCGACAAAACCTTGTTTAGTTATGTTTGCAGAGGGTATGGGGATTCCTCTTAAATTCGCTTTTAAAAGTGAAATATTGTTTCATTGGGCTCAATTGTTGCTTCCTTCAGCAGTGTGTGTTGTTTTCTTCTCAAATCTGTAAGTAAATCACAGTTTTCTGTACTTTTCTATTTTTTGGGTGCGGCCTGTATATGCAGTGTTACCAACCTGGTAAAACTACTTCAGTGTTGCCAACCCAATAATAATTCAATTATTTTTCCTTTTCTATTAAACCCGGTGTTTATTTCAATATTTTATTGTTCAGTAATTTCTTTGGTATTCTTTCCTAATCTTTGTTTCGGGGTATCGGGCCCCTAAACATAGCAATAATGTCGCAATCGACAAATTTCTGTCCGCGCGAAAATCGTGCGCGAGTTTCTTCTGAGCCAGATGAATCTTCACCGTCTTTCTTAATGATTAAACGTTTTGATGCTGATATTAATACAGACACGGCCATGTTGACCGCCTTATAAATAAATAAAGATAATTATTTTTTCACAAACAATATGTAAAAAAACCAGAAAGTTGTATGTATTGTAATACCTACAAAAAAAATATTTGAAAAACAGCCTAAAATTGGCTGTCTAGACGGTAACACCCCCATAAATACTTAAAAATTGAATAGTAACATGTTACTCCCCTTAAAATTAAAATTTACAATTCAAGTAATCTTTCCGTAACTCGTACGTCACGTATTCACATTGAAATACTGTTTTTAACGCTCACATGGTAGCTCTTTTATTTATATTTGTTCTTTGGTCGGTCATTTTAACTAAAATACTTAATAGCGACTCACAAACTTCAAATTAGAATAAATAAAACTTAAATTTATAAACTAACAATTATTTATATTTCTCATTGACATACAATAACAATATAATATAGCAGATGCCACTCTGTGTAAAGAACACAACACACTAAATACACCGCAAATCATCAAATTAATTGAAGATTTATCACAAAAACTTTTTTGACATTTCATTCTGACGTTTGATTCGTTTTTGTCTATTTTAAAGCAGACTAAACTTCAGTAGAGTAGAGATTGTTTTATTTCAGTATAGACTATTTAATTATTTTTTAGAACATTGTTAGCAGTCGCCATGGCGCAGTGGTTAAAAGTCTTGTCTTTCACCTAGAGGTCGTGAGTTCGATCCCCATCTATGCCAAATTGCATTTTTACAAAAAAAAAAGCGTTCTACACATACACAGTCACATACATACAAAAAATTGGTAATTAAATTTAAAAATCGAATTAGTGAAGTGCACGTGAAGAGTTATGGCTTCCTTACATATAAGTAGTGTCAAAATTTTACAGTGAAGAAAGAAAAACTGATTGTACACTTAGTTTAAGAAAATAAAAGTATAATATAATGTAAGAAGACAAACACAGTAAATAATAAGAAAAATGCTACTTGGGAAATTATCACAAACAAATTTAATGCTATAACGGCTAATTTGCACGACTCAAGGTCTATAAAGATGAAATACAGGAATTTGAAAACAATTACGAAGAAAAAATTTAGTAATGAGAAGTGTAACATTCGCGGAACTGGAGGTCGTCCCAAAGCAGATATTTGTATAGCCTCTGTAGAGATGCTGGGTACACAAGTCACGGGCATTGTAGATGATTTTGGAGGAGATGCAGCATGTTACAATGAAATGGATAATACTATAATCCCAAATAAGGCAGAGCTAATTCAAGTCCTTATCGTCAAAATTCTTTAGATGTATTGTTTGAAATACCAGACACCACTCCGAAGCAAAATAGTACATCTAAGTATGTTGAAATAGGTCATTTACATCCTAATGGTCTTCAACTGAATCAATCAAATCTTCCATTAAATGATACTCCTACAGTACTGTTTACTACGAAGTCATCAATTCCTACTGCAATGACAGTACCTGAAGACAGTGAGGTATTTGATTCAACACAATTAAGAAAACCTACATCTGCAGCTTTAAATACAGCAAAAAGTACCAGAGAAGGATTTAAGAAAATCTGTCTACTTGGGCTGTAAGGCCTTTTTGGGAGGAACATGAAATTAAAATTAAACATATGGAAGCAATTCATAAATTGGCCCGTCTTCGGTCATAATACAGAGGTTTCTTATTCTCCAAATAACTCTTTTAATAATTTTTTTTGTAAAATTACAAAATATAAAAGTTGTTTAAAAAAGATCTAAGTTTTTCGCTTCCATTTCAATTTTTTTAATTTATGTATTTTTGTTTATTGTGTAATTTTTACAATTTTTTATCTAGGATTAGGTAAACTTTAAAAAAAATAAGACGATAGCGAATAGAAGAATTGTCCCATAAACCATATAAATTTTTTTATTTTGAAAAATGAAAATATTAAGAAATTATGAGGAGAATACGAAAATGGTACATTTTTCTAGTGTAAATTGAATCTCGAAGTATTGCCTATATTAGGGTCAGGCAGGGTACGCGGTAGAACGGGGACGAGGTAGGCGTGGTTTCAAGGAAGTGGGGACGCTCATTGCATTAGTCAAGCCAAGCTTCAAGCATTACAAAATATTGAATACAAATTGTGCAATTTATTTTATATTGTTGTGACTTATTATTATAGTATTTTGTTTTAATATGAATCGTCGTCTGAGCAAAAAGGGCAAGTTATTTCTTTCTGCTAAAAGAAAATTACACCGTAAAAACTTTAAAAGAAACATTTTAAATTCAGTGGACACCACAACCGAGACAAAATTACCTGCAGACGAAATTTATTATTCTTAGTCTGATAGTGAAAGTTCATCATCCTCTAAACTATCCAATTATATTGATTATGATGTTAACAATAACAATGAAAATAAAGTTGAAAACACAATCACTGGAAGAAGATATTTCGACGTGAAATATTTATTTGAACAATTAAAAACTTTCGGTATTCACTCCAAATTTCAATGTACCCCAGCAAATATGGAGTTTATTAAAGAAGAGCGCTGTGGATTTTTTAGTAAATTTATTTTCAAATGTTCCATGTGTGGAAAAAATTATATAATACATTAAGAAAATGCCAATGTGCAAACAAAAATTAGTGTAAATAATTTAATTGTAAGTGGCACTATAACAACGGAGTCAGGATATGCTCAAATGGAAGAACGTCACGCAGTTTTGAATATGCCCTCTATGTCAAAACAATATTATCAAAAAATTCAAGACGGGCTCGGAAAAGCATATAATGATATTGCATTAGATTGTATGTTAGAGGCCGGAAAAGAAGAATTTAAATTAGCAGTAGAATCAGGCGAAGTTGATACTAGTGGTGCCCCTGTTATAACAGTTGTCGCTGATGGGGCCTGGGCAAAAAGATCATATAAAACGAATTATAATTCGCATTCTGGAGTGGTAAGTGCATGTTGTTCATTAATAAATGTATAACTCGGCGTGCCGCCAGTGGTAGTCAATAATATCGTGAGCCTATATTGTTATTTATTTCAGGCCTGCATTGTTGGGTACAAAACGAAAAAAGTCCTTTTTGTTGGTGTTCGGAACTCATACTGTTGCATGTGCAACCGCAATGGCGACACCCCACAGCACACTTGTTATAAAAATTGGACTAAATCTTCAACTGCTACGGAGTCGGACATAATAGTTGAAGGTTTCAAATGCAGTATCGCGATGCATGGGATTAAGTATGGAAGGTTGATTGGCGATGGAGATAGCAGCGTCATGAACCGCTTAAAAAAATCTTTACCATATAGAACGGATTTATTAGTGCAAAAAATTAAATGTGTGAATCTTGTTTTACGAAACTATGCAGGCAGATTGAGAGAATTATCAAATAAAAAGACAAATAGTGTTGGTACCGTATCGGCTTTTAGCGAGCAATGCCATCGTCTAAGAAATGCGATTTCTGGTGCTATATATCACAGAAACAAAGATATGAATATTGCAATTAACGAGAGAATAGCTCTTCTAATAGATGATATTAAAAATGGACCCTCGCATTTGTTTGGAGACCATAGAAAATGCTCTTCGTATTTTTGCACTAAAAATAGCATTGACGCAGAAAATATAATTGCAGATTTGAAGCTGTGTGGTATGTGATATGATTTAAAATCAGCAGTAAATATTGTGCTTCATCATGCTCCAAGTTTAATTTATAATGTGAATAATAACGACGCCGAGCATTTTAATGCAATAGTAGCCAAATTTGTGGGTGGAAAACGTGAAAACTATTGTTTAAAAGGTTCATATGAAACACGATGTCATGCAGCAGTTATAGCGTATAATAAGAAATATAACATTCATAGCTTGACACATGAAAAGATTGTTAACAGTAGCCCCGGAAAGTACACGAAATCATTTTCTGAAAAAAAATTCAACGAAAGAGAGAAAGAATCTGCTCGAAAACCATTATTGCCTCCTTCAAAAAAGAAACGTATAGC
The DNA here is from genome assembly GCA_933228885.1 of Leistus spinibarbis. NCBI lineage: Eukaryota > Metazoa > Arthropoda > Insecta > Coleoptera > Carabidae > Leistus > Leistus spinibarbis. The sequence goes on along the minus strand of OW121795.1, from coordinate 1,470,454 downwards.
AGGACCAGATCAAGATTACGGTAATATTTCAGACATCGACATGCCAATATTAGAATTTAATAAAAATAAAACCAACTTTTTAAAATCATTAGAAAAATCAGTTGCTCAACGAGAGCAAATATTTAGAGATACGCTACTTCAAAGTCAAAGTCAGGTGTGGCAAACCGAGCGGATTAAAAGGCTGACTGCATCACATTTTGGGCAAATTTGTAGAATGCGACGTACAACATCCTGTAAATCTACAGTTGTATCAATTATCTACAATAAATTCACTGGAAACGCAGCAACACGATATGGCATTGAAAGTGAACCTATAGCTCGTAGAGAATTCGAAATCAAAAGCAATTTGCAAGTTTTACCATCACGTCTTTTTATCGATAAAACATTTCCATTTTTGGGCGCAAGTCCAGATGGTTATGGTTTGATAAGCGAACATGATTTGATTGAAATTAAATGTCCAGCGTCAGGATGCGGTCCTACAAAAAAAAAATTAAATATTGTCAAATAATTGGTGGAAATTTAATTTTGAAAACCAACTGTCCGTATTATTACCAGGTGCAAGGCCAGTTGCACATTTCTAACAGAAAAAAGTGTATATTTGTAGTATGGACTCTGAAAGGAATTGATAATTTTTAGAAAACTGAAATGGAAACAAATTAGTTCAATTTTATATGGAATGCATATTGCCAGAGCTTATTGATCCGCGCTACACAAGATCACTTCCCTTGCGTGAGCGTGATGTAAACAGTTAAAATGTAAATGTACAATTAATAATATTTATTTATTTATCGTATGCGCCGCTATAAGGAATGTTCCCTCTTCATCGAGTCGAGTGCTAGAAGTGTGACTTTATGTTACGTATGTACGTCTCAATAATTTTCCACTGCAATGACACCTATATAATTAATAAGTGAATTGTGAAATTAATAACAACGACATGTTCAACAATTATTATTTATAATCATCTTCTTCATATATAACAAAATAATAATTTGAAATAAAATCTAATATTTTATTCGTGATAAACATCTAATTTAAATTTCAGGTACAATAACTGATATGTGCGATAAATATTATTATAAATTGTGTTATTTATTATAAATTTGTTTAAATGTTGAGCACGTCTTCTTCTTTCAAAATGTATTTATTTTTTTAAAGTTCTTGAAATACTAAATTACTTTCTCAACATTTTGACATCAAATATAATAAAACGTTGTTAGTTATATTATAAAAAGATTTTTTCTTTTGTTACCATTAATATTGTGTAAAAATAGTGCGCGTAACACGGTACATTGAAACGACGCCCCAGCCATAGATATAACCTGTGGCCCCACCACATGCTTAGTGCTTCCACTAGCCCTTCACACGTCCCGTATACAGTACGGGTTGCATAAATACGAAACAAGACTTCTTTCGGGCGAAGACGGGCTTCATAATTAGAATAATAAAAATGAGAAATATGAAATCAGAATAAAACATTTAGCAAAAGAAAACGAATTGAAATTGATATATTTACAAAAAAAAAATGATTTAGTGTAAATGTTTAAAATTAATAAAAAAAAATTACATAGAATTATAATCTTGCAAATTGTTGGTTTATAATGGTCTGTCTTCTAATATTATGTATTCCACCTATTTCTCTTATAGTTCCCACATCAACAGTTCCATCTTCTATTACCCTAAGAACATCATCAATTAATTGGGGTTCTGGTAGTTTCATTTACCTAACAATGTTATGCAATATTGCACAAGAATACACTATTGCAGGTACGTTCTCTGATTTTATTTTCAAGCCTAAACTTAAAGCGAAGAAGCGTTTCTTCAATACACCAAAACATCTTTCTATGGTATTTCTGGTTTTTATGTGCGATTCATTATATAACTGTTCTGCCCTTGTTGTAGGATTCCTCAATGGAGTCATTAAATAATATTTTATCGCGTAATCACTGTCACCCAGAATTAGAGCGTTGTTAAAATCTCCTCTTTCAAATTTAGTCCTTAACATACTATTGTTAAATATAGTAGAATCGTGCCTAGATCCTGGCCAACTACAAACTATATCTTGGATAATTAAGTTTGCATCACAAATGGCCTGTACATTAAAATAAAAATAATCTTTTCTATTCCTATATAACTCAGTATTGTCGCCACCAGGTGATAAAATTTTAATATGAGTGCAGTCAACTGCTACAATACATTTAGAAAATCTTGCAATTCTATAAAATTCTTGTATTTTTACTATTTCCTGTTCTGGAGTTTCTGGCAATAAATTCTCGATACACTGAAGCTAATGCCCTTGATACTTTAAATACTGCTCTAGAAATGGTTGATTTGTGAAAGCCATGAAAATGATGCTGGATGCTTCCTGTTGCATAAAATCTCAATGCAATTAATACTTTTTGCTCAGCAGTGATTGTGTGATTCTCAAAAATGATTATTTTGGACAATATTGCTTGAATACTCATTCAAAAACAAACAACGAACCAATAAGTTTCAAAAGATATTTCATTTGAAATCAAATTAATTATAATTCTAACGGCATCCTTTGGAAGTCGATACCTTGCCAAAAACTTCTGAAAAATATTGGAAACAATCATTTCCCTATACAATCGAGGTCGATGTCTTCTTGGCTCAGCGAAAATATTTACAAATTCCAGAAATTCCTCATCGTCAGTAAATATAGCGTCCATCGTTAATATTTCTTATATATAAAATAACAAAAGAATATTTTTTTCTTAATTTATTAATAATTAAAGAAAGACGGAGAAACTTGGCGGTAAGGGAAAACTCACCGAAGCTCTCATCAAAAAACTCACCAAGTAATACGAGTTGGCGATTCGAAGGAACAGCGATTCCGTCGAGAACATGGAGAAAGCTGTAATGGCAACGTACCATCACATGTGTTCGACTGACCAAAAACCCATGCACAATAACTGTCCTGGTGGGGCTGACAGTTGGTGCAAGTGGCGCGTCGCGGAAGCTACCGACGCGCTCAACAGCTTTCAACATCCACCGCCGCTGCATCCAGATGTCCAGAAGAAGATCCTCCCCATCTACACTGATTTGTCGCGGCGTGCTCTTTTGGAGAGATGTTTGGGCGGACACACCCAAAATGCAAATGAAAGTCTCAACGCAACGGTATGGCGGCTGGCGCCGAAGCATTTCAGCTGCGGGTTCAAAGTGGTCCAGATAGCAGCCTTCATCGCAGCAGTTACATTTAATGAGGGCTACACGGGTATTCTTCCAATAAATGATACTCTTACAGTACTGTTTACTAAGAAGTCACCAATTCCTACTGTAATCACACTACATGAAGACAGTGGGGTATTTGATTCAACACAATTAAGATAACCTACATCTGTCGCTTTAAATACAGCAAAAAGTACCAGAGAAGGATTAAAGCTAAATGAAAAACTGTCTACTTGGGCTGTAAAGAAAACAGAACTTGCCGAATTACAGAAGAAGGCTTTTTGGGAGGAACATGAAATTAAAATTGAACATATGGAAGCAATTCATAAATTGGAGTTTAATAAGAATAATAAAAATGAGAAACATGAAATCAGAATAAAACATTTACCAAAAGAAAACTGTAGGGGAATAATTCTTTGCCTAAGTTGGCAACACTATATACGTGCGACTATGTTTTGTTCCTTGGTTGTTATTAGTTACTGAAACAAATGTACATAAACGAACGTGCGTAAAATAAAGAACCCAGATTGTTAGTTGAATGTTTGCATCTTATTTATTTCGTCCTGAATACGAAACCAACAATGGTTATGGGCCCAGTCGACGTACTGAGCTGGGGAGGAAAACGGTACGTGCTCACACTCATAGATGACGCCAGACGGTTTATCTTCGTGCGTTTCCTAAAAAAGAAAGGGGATGCGACGTGTTTGTGCACATACCAAAGCAAAAACGCAAGTCCAAACTGACAGCAAGAGTTAAGAAAGGGTTGTTGGTCGGATGCGCACAGCACGGTCGAGGACACCGCATCTGGACACATGTAACGCGAAAAGTTGGCGAGTCGCGTGACGGCGTGTTTGTCACCTGAAGAGCGCTTACCCTCCACCGTCGGGACTGAGCAGGAAGTCGACGAAGACTCGGTTTTAGAGAAGGAATTTCACGAAGAGGATGAAGAAATTTCGGCGGACAGCGACGACGACACACCTGCGGAACCTTAAGCAACGACAAGGAAGCGCGGAAGACCGAGAGAGTATCGACAGACACGGGATGACACTTCGCCAGAGGACCAAGATACCTTAAATCCACCACGATCAAACGTCGTGACAGGCGCCGACGTAGATCCCTCATGCTACCAGGACGCAATAAACTCCACGGAGTAATCACAATGGTTGGAGGCGAAGACTGAGGAGATGAACTCGTTGCAGGAACACGATTCCTGGAAACTTGTTCCACGACCGACTGGAGTTACACCTGTGAAATGCAAATGGATTTTCAAGATAACATCGGGCGACACTCATCGAATCAAAGCGCGTCTGGTAGGCAAGGGATTCACGCAACGAAAAGGTATTTATTACAATGAAATTTATGCTCTCGTTTCCCGTTTCGAAACCATTCGCTTATTGGTGGCTGCTAGCGTTGAGAAGAATTGGCTCATCGATCAATACGACGTGAAGAGCGTTTACCTTCACAGTGACCTGAAAGAAGTCATGTACATGGAGCAACCCGAGGGATTTGTACAGGCTGGGACGGAAGCGTCCAGTTTATCTAAAAAAAGATCGTGAAAAAACCTGCTTTTTTTTCGATCTCTGGACTGATGAGTCCCTGAGATGAATTCCTTTTATAGAGAAATAATGTGAATCTTGCGGACCAAATGACAGGACTTTATGATTTAGATCGCAAGTCAAGCAAATGGTGGAAGGTGTTTTACAGACTTATAATGATGGCAGTTGTAAATGCTTGGATTTTATCCAATGAACTAAATGGGAGAAAAACGTCGTTCTTAAATTATCTTGTTTCTCTAGCAGCAAGAGGAACAAGAAAAAAAGCGGTCGGGGAACCGGGGTAAATTACCCCAAATTGGGTAAAAATGAAATTTTTGGGGGTAATAATAATAAGGAAATTTTTCTAATTTATTTATATACGTGTTAGTATCTTTACAAACCATTCTTTAAACTTAAACAATTCAGCGAGATATACGCCTATTAAAACGAGTCAGAGGGCGTGTCTGGACCATCGCGCACCAGGTGATCGGCATGATCACGCATACAGTATTATAGAGACCGTCGTGATATTCACACGTCTTCGAGCGCTCGAGTTTCTAATTACTAGCGAGACACATCATCAGAAATAGGAAAAGAACGTACCAGGAAGAATTCCTTAATTATAGTTTTACACAAACAGAAGACAAAGGTACAATGAAACCACAGTGTGTTGTATGTTTGAAGGTACTGACTTCAGAATCTTTCTAAAAAAGTCAATTGAAGAAACATTCGGATAATTTGCATTCACACCTATCTTCCAAATCGCGAGAATACTTTGTAAATTTAGAAATGTCTATTAAAAGACAAAGATTGGACAGCAACTTGTTAGGTACCTTTGATCAGCGTTCAGCATCAAAGGCTAGCTTTGAAGTAGCCTGGTTGATTGCCCGAAACAAGAAACAATATACTATTGGTGAAGATTTGGTTAAACCAGCAACTGTGAAAATGGCAGAGATCATGTGTGGTCAGAAAGAGGCGAAAAAATTGAATTCAGTGCCCTTGTCTGCAAGAATTGTAAAAGAAAGAATTTCTATCTTGGCAGAAAATGTGAAGGAACAGGTTATTTTCTCACTAAAATATAAATATTTTGCTATTCAGCTTGATGAGACTACAGATGTCAGTAGCAATTCACAGCTAATGGTGTATGCTCGCTACAAAGGGACACATGCAATTGAAGAGGAATTGTTGTTTTGTTCTCCTCTCGAGTTGATATCCCGTGGAATAAATGTGTATAATACTCAAAGCTTTAATTTAAAGTGGGAAAACTGTACTGCTATGCTGGGTCATATTAATGGTTTTTCGGCTTTCGTGAAAAAAAAATCCAAATATTGATGTTACTCACTGTATGATCCATTGCCAGGCACTTCTTGTGAAACATTTGAAACCTACACTGGAAGTCGTCATGCATGATGTCATCAAGATTGTTAATGCTATCAAAGGACATGGACTAAACACGCGGCTATTTCGTGAATTATGTCAAGACGGTGAAGTTGAATATACGGGGACCTACTTTATTATACAGAAGTAAGGTAGCTCTCTCGCGGAAATGTTCTAAATCGAGTATGGGCTCTCAAAACTGAACCCGAAATTTTTATGGTTGATCAAAAGAATATTCTCGCAGATAAGTTTAAAAACCCCTCGTGGGTTGCACATCTCGCATATTTTGCTGACAAAGTTGAGAATATAAATATATTGAACAAAGAATTGCAAGGAAAAATATTAATATCATTTCAACCAGAGAAATAATGTCAGCGTTTGAATTAAAGCTTCAATATTGGAGACAGAAAGCAGAACAGAACAAGATTGCTTCTTTTTCAAAGCTTTGTTTTTGGAAGATTGTGAAAATATTACTTTTGATGACATCAAGGATACAGTTATAAGACATTTTACCAAACTCAGAGAGCGGTTCTCTGATTACTTTCCAGATCTTGATATACATACTGTCAGTTGGGTTGTGGATCCTTTTAAATGTGAAATTGCTAATATACCAGAAAAACCTCCAGGTTTGGCAGAGGAAATTCTTGAACTTCGATCAATACTGAAGCACGTATTCAATTTGAGAGCAAAGCAAATCTGTCGTCTTTTTGGATGTCAAAAGCTGCAAAGGCTTTCAAAATTGCACATAAGGAGGCGGTACAAAAGTTGCTGCGATTTGCAACAACCTACCTTTGTAAACAAGGCTTTTCCACACGAATGAACATAAAAACGAAGAACAGAAATCGATTAAACGCCGAAGACTGTATTCAAATTGCTCTACATCAAAAATCCCCAATTTTGAAGTTATTGTATCAAACATGATGCACCATCATTTCTCCAAAACCTGAAGGGGGAAAGTTTTCAATTAATTTTTGTTTGTTCCAATATGAGAATTTTATTTTGTTTGTCTATTACATACTTACTATTTTCATGCAACTTTTTCTATTTTCCGTGTAAATTAATTCAATAAATAATGTTTAATTTAAATTCACATTGATTGTCTCCTATTCAAAATGAGGGGGTAATATCGACTTCTGCAAAAATATTTTGGGGTAATTGTTAAAAAAGTTACCCGAGCTAGAGTCTAGCTGAACAGTTAGTAACTGAAGGTTGTGAAACCGCTCCGGTCCAACGATCCTCTAAGGAAGAATTTCGAAATAAAGAAAATCGTTTGGAAACGTCTCTATGCACCTACCTGTAGAAGGCTCTACCAGAAGACGCTGTAGCAGGTGTTCAGATGCTAAAAACAAACACGTACCAAAACCATGAGCAAATAATGTCAGGTTTTACTATGCAAACATGGTTTTTCATTGTTCTATTCCTAAAAACTTTAAAAACAAAGGTATATTATAAAATTGTTATTTTTAAAATTTTATTTCATGTAATTATTGGGCACTAACTAATGGGACATATATGCAAGGTGTGTTCAAAAAGTATCCGACCATAATTTTTTGTACTAAGACTAATGAAGCTCGGGAGGCGTGACTTGATGCACGTGTGTAGTCTAGCCTTATGCACATGCTTGAATTATTTCTTGACTGCAGAAGCAGAGTGAAGCACGCTCTGGCCGTCCCTCAACATCCAGAAATGAGATAGTCATTGATCAAGTGAAGACTCTGGTGATGCTAGATCGTCGAATCACCATCAGAGAACTTACAGACGAGGTTGGCATCAGCGTTGGCTCCGTTCATTCCATTTTGCATGATAATTTGGGCCTCAGGAGAATCTCAGCGAAGTTCGTGCCAAAGCTGCTGACGATCGAGCAGAAACAACTCCGTTTGGAGATCTCACATGCTGGATACTGTGAAAAATAATCCCAGTATCCTCGACACAGTGATTACTGGCGATGAGTCCTGGGTTTATGGGTTTCAGTCTTCACAATGAAGCATCCAACATCTCCAAGGCCAAAAAAAGCAAGGCAGGTCCGCAGCAATGTCAAAGTCATGCTGACCGTCTTCCTTGACTCCAGTGGCGTGGTTCATCACGAGTACGCACCACACGGTACAATCATCACCAAAGAGTACTATCGAGAGGTTCTGCGTCGCCTTCGTGACGCTGTCAGACACAAACGGCTGGACCTGCGGGCAGCGGGCAATTGGCAGCTCCATCACGAGAACGCATCCGCCCATTCTTCACATTTGATACGGACTTTCCTGGCCAAACACAACACAGCCGTGGTTCATCAGGCTTCATACTCTCCCGACATGGCTCCGTGTGACTTTTGGCATATATATATATATATATATATATATATATATATATATATATATATATATATATATATATATACATATATACTAGGGTCACCCGTGGGCACCAAGTGCCCATATGGTATACAGGAAATAGGTCAGTTTTCACAGGTGGCGAATTTTCATGTAATTTAATAATAATAACACGGTTTTTCTTAATTTTGTATCGTTTGACTATAATAGTAATACAAATTTCCACATCGCAAATAATAATAAAGAAAAAATCGAGTCCTTTCTTTGAACGCAATTTGGTACTTAGATCACTATGCTGAGATTAACTAATCGATCGCTTATCATGTGTAACATCCGATAAATTTAAACTAAATTTTGTTTAACTTTGATTTTAACCTTGTATGGTCCATATGTGTTGTATCATTTAGACAGTTTCCATGATTGTATATAAAAAACAGGATTATAAATTTACTTACAATTGCTGTTTATTATTTGAATCGATTATTCAAAAAATATGTATTACAAATCCTTTTTATACAACTACTGTTCTTGACGCTCACGTGGTAGCACTTTTATTTATATTTGTTCTTTGGGCGGTCATTTTAACATAAATGCTTAATAGCGACTCACAAACTTCAAATTAGAATTAATAAAACTAAATTTTATTAACTAACAATTATTTATATTTCTCATTGACATACAATATCAATATAATATAGCAGATGCTAACATTGAATACACTTCAAATCATCAAATGAATTGAAGATTTATCATAAAAACTTTTTTGACATTTCATTCTGACGTTTGATTCATTTTTGTTTATTTCAAAGCAGACTGAACTTCAGAATCGTAGTGATTGTTTTATTTCACTATAAACTATTTGATTATTTTTTATACAATTATTAACAGTCGCCATGGTGCAGTGGCTAAGTGTCATGCCTTTCACCCTGGAGGTCATGAATTCGATCCCCGTCTATGCCAATCTGCATTTTTACAAAAAAAAGCGTTCTACACACACTTACTCACATACAAACATTTTTGGGTTATTATATTAATGATATATATATATATATATATATATATATATATATATATATATATATATATATATATATATATATATATATATATATATATATTAAGAAATATGACTATCAATAGAAATGCTGAATAAGTTATAAACTTTACAGAAGATAATATGTTATATGATAATGATGCTATATGTGAGAATGGGCGGTGGCCACTTCTCTAGCAATTATCAAGCTTGTGAGACATTGTTTTGTAACAATAAAATACTTAAAATTAATATAAAAGTGTTTTCGTAACAATACTAGTTTTTAAAAACTAGTTCAGCAGTTGCAGTATCATAATTGGCGCAGTCGATAGGATAGCAACAATTAGTGCATAAAAGTGTTATTAAACATCTAATTATCGTATTTTTATACGAAAGTTGGCTATGCATAACAACCTACATCGTATAACTTAAAACACACAAGGCTATATCAATATGACCTTACACATTAACTACTGTAAAATCTGAGAAAGGGTTGTCCCATCTCACGGCAAAACAGTGCCCATCAGAGCACTATTCATACGTCCCACCAACCGTTCAAGCGATTCTTCTTGCTGCTGTTCAATCGATCACGAGAATCCAAACGACAAGCTACAAGAACTTCACTTCTCGTCTACCTCAGTCTACGAGAGACAGTTCGAAAACCCCGACTAGAAAACTCCTTGCAATGAAAGTTACAACCATAAGCTTACTATTGTAAGTAAAATTACATTATTTTTGTATTATTCAGGGTATTCATTAAGCAGACTAGTAATAAAGAGTACAAGCCCCTATACAAGGCATTAAGACAATATTTATGTCAGATTCAGAAAACGAAGAATCAGTAAATATTACCCAAAATAATATTATTAGAATTTTAACAAATTGTACAGTAACAAAAGACATTATGGCTTCTTTACAAAATATTAAACACTATGTCGAAATGATCCCAACATATGAAGGGGATATAACGACCCTTAACAATTTTATTCAAACTACGGACGACACATATCTCATTTTAAATATTTTAACAATGACAGCACCTCACAAAATATTTGCCTTTAATTTAATTAAAAATAAGTTAATAAATAACGCAAAAAAGATTGCTTCACACAATAAATTCACAAATTGGGATGAATTAAAAATATATTCATCCACTAATTTCTCAGATAGAACAACAGCGGATACATTGTTAGGAGAACTATTAGAAACTAAATTTAAACAAAACACAGATATCACATTGAGAACAATGCTAGATAAATTTTAATCATATAAATCTAAAATACTTGCAAAAAATTATTCATTAGACCAAAAAGGTGCTATTCTTCAAGGAAACCAGAAAGCAATCGTAAATAAATTCATATCATTGCTACCTACCATAATAAAAGAATCTTTTATTGTGAAACAACAATTAATGAGATATTCTTCAGTTACGGAACGGAGGAAGAATAGTTAGTAACAATGGGGTTCAATTCATCTCAGATGTCATGCAGCAAGTCACTTACTGTCTTGGAATAAAGCAAAACTTCATACCATTGTATCATCCCGAAAGTAACCCTGTGGGACGTAAGAATCGTGACCTAAAAGTCCAGTTATCCATATTGGTGAAGGATAGACATACCGAATGGGCTAAGCATCTACACGTCATTCGTTTTGCGATGAATACAGTCCACACCGCGTCGACTGGATATAGTCCAGCCTATCTAATGTTCGGCAGAGAATTATGCACGCCCGATGATGTCAACAAGGATTTACGACACATAGTAGAGGCCGAAAATTTCATCCCAAGCATTACTCTGTTTTTACGTACCTTCGCAACAACGTTATACGAAGCCCGGGAAAAGATCGAACAACAGCAGGATGTTCGTAAGAAGCAGGCTGATCGACAACGTCGACCTGCCGAAGAATATGAACCTGGCGAAGGGGTTTTGTTATAAACCCACACTCTAAGCAAAGCAGCCCAAGGTTTCAGTTCGAAATTAGCTCCGCGGAAAGATGGTCCCTACCGCATCAAAGAAAAGGTCACCCCGACCACTTACCAGCTAGAAAACAGCAATGGCCAACCAGTGGAAAAGTTCCATACCTTTAATCCCGAAGCGGAAGAGAGGACGGCCCCGGAAGACGACCAAACAAGTGCCGGCAAGTCCTGGTTCGCCGACGAGGACGTCCAAGAAAACCAGAGGGGGAGATTGTAGCGATCCTTAGTCGGCCGTGTTGCTGGCGGTCTACAGTACAGAGCCCCATTTTCCCAGAATGCCACGACAAGAATGTCGTCCAACCGATAAGTCAGTCAGACAGCAGCTCTTGCGCGTTCATGTCATAACTATCACATCTTTCTTTATTTTGTTAATGTATTAGCTCAGTAATTTGAATATAATATAGTTTTTCTGTTACAGTTCTTAATTGTCTTCTTCGGCTTTTGATCCACGGTCATTTAAATATATTTATATTTAATATTTTATCAAGCGCCCGAAAACTGAAATAAACATGGTAAAAATTGACTACCTTTTTCGTATGGCTGCCATTTTGTTAATTATCGACATTTTTTCATGACAGAGGTCCAAAAACCGAAGAATCTTATGCAGATAGTTAAAATTGCATAACATTTTCTTTTTCAGATTAGCGGTTGCAAAAATTTTTCATCGGCCAGCGAGACAAGTAAACCTGACACGACCATGTTGACCGCTTAATAAATAAATAAAGACAACTATTTTTTCACAAACAAAAATGATATTTCATTGCCCAAACATCAATAAACAATATGCAAAAAACCAGAAAGTTGTATGTTTAGTAATACCTGCAAAAAAAATATTTGAAAAACAGCCTAAAATTGGCCGTCTAGACGGGAACACCCCCTTAAAGGAACCAGGATCTTCCACTCTCAATTCTTCATTTAATAAATTTAAGAGCCCCATTCCATTTCCTCGTCTTATAAGCCAATGTCTACTCCATATTTTGTTTTTAGCTATTTTATTCTTTTTTTTATGCATGAAACTTTTATTATTGTTGATAACAACAATAATAATTTTAAATTTATGTTATTGAAGTTATTTGTATTCATTTTATGGATTAAAATTTAACCATAAAGCACAAACGTCATTTATTTGACTGGACTGTCCATTTGTCCTTGGCGTAATACTGTTTGTGCGCATGTGCTATTTCAGAATTTTGTACAAAATTATGAAGCAGTGACATACGGTGTTGCAGAATAATGTTCATAATACACGTGCAAACTTTTTTACAAAATTTTGTACAAAATTATGCACCGTGTCAAACGGCCTTTACTGATGTACAATAATGATCGCTGGTTGAATCGCGAAAACGTACTTCAAAGATTTGTTAATTGCTTGGAAGAAATCCGACTGTTTCTGCAAAATGAGGGAAAAGTTGAAGAATACTGTAACAGTCGGACCGATCAACGATTATCTTTGCGCGGTATCGCATTTAAATCTTAAGTGTATACATATCTCGGTCGGGTAGTAGTTCTGAATTCTTAGAAATTATTACTCGACTGAATATGCTTGGACCAACGTTGCGCTGGTCATAGTTGGGGACGGCGCACAATGGACTCTGTACCTGGCCAGAGAAAGTTGCATTTTTAGAAGTTATTTTTAGACTTTTCTTCCGGAATTTCTGGTCAGGTTCGGGGGTGGTTGCGCGTTGTCCAGCAGGTGGCCAGTGCAACAGAAATTCTACTTGTTCGCAATTGAAGTGTAGAAGGGGGAAAAACACTCTCTCTATCGCAAGATCTCTCGATCATCAGATCATATTGTCTATCGTCTAGCTTTCGATCAGCTCTGTACGTTTTGTAACTTGTATTTTTATCAGTGTATTAAAATCAGTGTAAATAACATGTAAGTACCAGCCACTTTGTAAATGATATTGTTTTGTATTATATATGTGGAAGATCAGTTTGCTATTTAATTAATATATATAATTTATTTCGCTCGCAAACTATTCCATTATTACTGAACTACCCTCGTGTCGATCCTAGTTTTGAGCCTTAGGCAACGCTACCACTTTTTAGCAGTTTATTAGAGGAATCATTTAGTTACAATTAAAGAAACAAAAGTATTAAGATGCAAAGACCAAAACATCGACCACGTGGTATTGTTATAATACCCACAGTTCTTGGATGTTATGTGGCTTTCAAAATTGATGTTTCTTACAGACATATGCAAACATTTAAATAAGTTAAACATGAAGCTTCAAGGCATAAATAATACAATTATCGTCATGATAGATCTCATTCGCGCTTTTGAGGCTAAACTGCAAGTTTTCAGGAACGATATTATCACAAGAAACTGCAAGTATTTTCCAAATTTGAAAAAATATATCAACGATTTAGAAATACATGAGAAACCAGACTGAAGAATTTATTTCTGTGATTGTTTCTTCAATCAAGGAATTTTCAGCGAGATTTTCTCAGATCAAAGAATTATCGGAAATACTCCAGTTTATTATGTATCCTGATGTAACGTCATTTGATTAACTGAATTTGTCCCAATTCGGTTGGTTGGAAATTGAAGAATTTGAAATGCAGCTGATTGATTTCCAGTCTAGTTCAATATGGATTCAAAAATTTATTGAAACAAGGAAAAATTAATTAAAACAGAAAGATTGACAAGTAATATAAGTGAAAATTCTGAAACAAAAAATTTGGAAACATGGAATGCGTTACCAGACACATTTAATTGTTTGCTGCAGCTGGCTCATGCTATTTTAACAATATTTTTATCAACCTATGCTCGGTTAGAAACCGTTTGACGGATGACTCAAGTTTAGCATGCATTCTGCTAAAAGTAACATCTTACAACCCTAACATATGTTATTTGTCATCTGCAACAACAGAAGTCACACTAATTTTACTTTAATTTAAATTACGCATATAATTGAAACAATGCCAATGTTCTTATTTTTTTGTAGTAAATAAAGAATTTTGAGTTGATAGTATTTATTATTATTTTCCCAAAAATCACAACGTCAAAATTATTTGATGGCACGTCTATGACCTCATTAAACATTTCTTTAGAAAAATGGCACGTTGATACGTAAAGGATCGATACAGAGGGGAGATGTATCAACATCCCTTCGGTAAAAATATAAAGAAAACCTTCGAAGGCGTACAGCTAATTTGGTCAAAATTGAAGGCGTGTGGTCTAAACAAAATTAATTAAAGATATTTTAATCAAGACCCACTCGAAAATTATTTCGGCTTAGTACGTAGCCAAAGTGGCCGTAATATTAATCCAAGCTGTTCAGCATTTATCGGTGCATACAAGACCCTCACAATAAATAATTTCATGGTGACACGATCGGTAGGTGCCAACTGCGAAGATGATGTTTGGTAGGCAGTTTAGGATCCCTAAAAGATCTTCTAACGGCGCATGAAGAAACTGAAGCAACTGAGGAAGAAATTTTTGTCATGCCGACAAATCAGGATGTCAACGAGGACGGCGTTACTCTGCAGAAAAGTAACCATACAGCGGGGCTAATTATAAAATAAATTTTAAAAAAATTGCCTCCATGCGCAGACTGCAAGGCAGATTTGCAATCCAAGTTGGCATCCAACATGATGTTATAAATGTCTACGAGGATATTAAAGTATACCCATCATATTCGGCGGTTACAACATATATAACTATAAAAAAATAACATTAGATATTTTAAGTAAAAACTTTGAAAAGAAAACAATTATTTCCTATTTTAAATATGTAGTGAAGGAAACTGTAAATTTCGATTTTATATCATGCAATGTACATAAGATTTATGAATAGAAAAATTAATTCATAATTCCGTGAATATAACACGGTCGCAAATTATATTAAGAATATTAATAATATATTAAAAGGAAAAATAAAACTAACAATAGAACAATTTAGAGATACTACTTTGCTAAGACAAAAGGCATCGGAAAGATACGAAAAATATTCTAAATATAAGCGAAAACAATTAATATTGATGTTTTAAGTAAATAAATAATTATTTTTTTGTTTTATTATATGCTTATAAATTGGATTTTGATAATTGCTATGTATGTTAAATAAAGTATGGCTATTGCAAATTAAATTTTCATTATGACCGTGCGTTATTTAATAAACATAGCAATTATTATTTTTCCGAAATAGAAATATATAAGAAATGTTAAGTGCGCAACCCGCATTACGAGCATAACTTTTATTTTCTATCGCTAGATGTCGCGTAAAGAGTGGAAAAGCGGTTATACAGGAAGTTACCATAAGGCATCTATTTTTGAGCCAACCCGGGTAGAATTTGGTTGGAAAAGTGGTTGACACGGTTTACAAAATGGCGGTAAGCAGTCGGTAACCTCAGTTAAATGGACAGGTTATTGAAAGATTCAATTTAAATTTAACCGCGAAATGTTTTCAAGAAGTAGGGTTTTTATTTTCTTTAATTTTCGCATATTTTTTGTAAACGTAATAATGAAGTTAAATAAACGGATTAAAATGACCATTGGGCTGTATTTATTTGATGATTTAGACGATATTGGTGATGCTGATATAACCAGTTACAATATTAATGAGAACGGTGCAACACATAAAGATATTTTATAAATCAAAAGAAAACGGCAGAGACACTACAGAATACTAATGTTTTGTGAACATTGGCTACCGAAATATTTATATTATGATTATTTCATGCATTTTCGAATGACTCGAGATAGCCGCAACAGGTTGTTGATGAATATAGGTAACATTAAGACAGTAGCAGATTTAATTAATTGTGCGCATACTGGAGGACCTGCTCAAGTTCCTCTAGAAAAGTCATTATTAATGACGCTATGGTATTTGGGAAAAGGTGATACTTTGATATCAATAAGTGATCGTTTCAATGTAGCTGAATCAACAGTACATCGTCATATTGAAATAATTATATCTGCAATATGTCAATTTAAAAGCACCTACATAAAATGGCCTAATTCACAAGAGTGTAGTCTACTAGAAAAACAGTTTTTTTTCCCGGGCGAAGAACCCTGGAGTACGTTCCAAAACCTTACTCTAGTTAACTCGGAGTAAAATTATAAGCGTTCCAAAACCTTCAGAGTTTCCGGTTGGAGTTAACTCGGAGTATACTCGTTTAACTCCGTGAGAAAGGTGGGTAGAATTGACTCGACATGCGCAGTGATGCGCAGCAGTTATACAGTTTTGAAGATATTGTAGTTCCCTCCTCTTTTATTGTTTGTTATTGTTCATGCAAAATGCAAAACTTTGAGCCAGTTACTAATGTAGATGGAAAAATAGTGTGTCTCGAAAATGGACAAATTGTACTACAGAAGCGTAATAGTAAGTTCTTTATTTGTCATTATATATATAAAAGGATTTTAAATTATAACCTAACATTTCGAATGTAAACAACACAAATTATTTTGCAACAATATCAATTTCATTTTTACAGCTGAATCAAATTTCTCGGTTCCAATGTCGGATACAATTTCTAAAAAATTCAACTTAACGGCAGAAAACGTATTAGTTGTCTCAGGAATAGAAACCGCTGCCTCCGAAATAGAAACAACTGCTGTCACGAATAATGAGAAAGAAGTTGTTGTCGAAGGCCGGTAGACAAAAAATTCTATATTGGCATTAATAGACCAATATAAAACTAATTTAAATAAATTTAAAAGCACATCCATGAGGAACGAAAAGGTTTGGCAAGACATTTCTGAAATTCTAAATGCATATGGTTTTAAATTCTCACAAAAGCAGTGCGAGTTTAAATGAAAAAATTTAAGAAAAAAGTATGTAGAGAAGAAAGATAACATGAAAAACTCAAGCTCCAGTGCCTGGGCAATTACATTTGAATTTTTCAATGAGATGGACGACATATTCGGCAATAATTCGTTTGTAGCGCCAGTTGCAAGCAGCAGTGGCATCGCAACAAGTAGCATCAACGACGAACAACCATTGCAGACACATGAAAATACACCGAAAAAGGCAAAAAACAGCAAATATGAAGCAAGTTTAGGAAACTGGGCAGCCACGTTTAAAGAGTCGTCAGAAAAAAAAGAAGAATCGAAAGGTAGACGGCATAGAGAAATTATCCAGCGCACAGTGGAGTATTTGTATGAAATAACCGGTCAAAATTATTTTATAGATTTTATTCAAATATTATTAAATAAGAAACAATATTATATGATAATAAGCTACTATATATAGCTTTAATTTGGTTCATGGCACATATCGAAACGTATTTTTTAACTAGACTTACGACTATTTGAAGAGCATGATCTTTTCAGGGTTATGTTCAATATTCAATGTATCTCAGCAACGATGAGGCTAAACAAATTTTTATTTCATGAATTATTTTTGTAATTTCATAAGCTAACTTTTATGTCATGGCAAACATTTTCGAAAATGTGATCCTCTATGAGTAATTTGCTAATCAGTGTTTTTGCTTGAAAATCAACGTTTTCAACCCCCTGTAACTAGGAGGGCATTAAAGCAAAATTAACGTTATAGGGGTTTTTTGGAGTAGAATTCGACGATCGACACGTTCCCATAGTCACTTTCTTCCTTTCTTTTTTGAACCTCTGAGTTGGGGTGTAACTCACCCACCCCCAACGAGAAAATAAACCAATTATTTTTAAATATTTCATATTTGTCCCATTTTTAATCAAATTATCAAAAAAAAAATTAAGTCTGAAGTGAAACGACCAAATGACTGTACAATATATACTCTTTTACTCTTAATATTTAAACTAATGGTACACAAAATGGCGGAAGAGTGCGGAAGATTTTTCTTCGAAATTAATTAAAGAATAGTCTGAATATTATGCGTGTACGAAAGAAATAACGCGACAAGACGCGACAGGTACTCAAAAACACTTTTATACGAAAGTTTGATGCAAAAAATATCACACATTTATAGGACTTGCAAATATTATTCGTAAACTTATTATTTTAATTGCAAATTAAATATTGATTCAAAGTAAAGTACATACCTTCTCCTACCATATCAAAATCGTTTTTGTTTTTCAAAAATTAAAGACCAACAAACACAAATTACAAAACAAATGGTTCTGATTTAATTTACCTATGTAAATAAACATTTGGGGCCAGTCATTCTTCTTAATGAAAATGCCGATTTGTTTATATTTCGACTAGATTGGTGATTTCGACTTTTGACCGGGTTTTTCATACAAATACTCCACTGTGCAGCGGCAGGATCGTCCCATCGATGCCTACAAGGAAATGATGGCTAAATTATTAGAAAAATTTAAGTTAGGGTTCCTTTTTTAATTTCAAAGTTGAATTTCATTTTATTTTTGTTGTTGGTTTTAAAAACTATTTAGTATTAAGGAAGAGTTTATATTTGTTTTGTTTCATTTATATTTTTTTTTCTTACAACAATTTATGTGCAATACCAAATTTATTTAATTCCAAATATGTAACTAGTATTAAAAATAAAACAGAACATTTATTAATAAGTTTCGTTTAACTGTTTATTTATGTTATTATACATCTGTAATGTGTTCAAACTTTTTTTTTTTTAATTGTATCACGCATCCTCATTTAAATTTAAATAAGCCTGACCTGACCTTCTCTTATATAAATTTCAATGTTTTCGTCATTTTCACTGAGACAAACATTATGAAATACACAACACGCTAATATTGTTTCTGGTATGCAGTCCATTCTAGGCAAATTTAAATATTTTAATCTTCGAAAACGGCATTTTAATAATGCAAATGCTCTTTCAATAGTTTGACGTACTTTTGAAAAAGTTACATTACATTGAATCTCTTCTTCATTCAATCGACCTCTGTCAATATGAGGTCTCTTACACCATGACAGTATTGGATATGCTTTATCCCCTATAATGTATTCACCATTGGGAAAATATCTCAAAGTATCATTAATTATTCTCGATGTATAAATCGGTGAATTTCTAAAAATTCGTATTTCGCTTACTGAACCAGGGTAACCGGTGAAACAATCAATAACTTGACCCCATAAATAAATATATATATATATATATATATATATATATATATATATATATATATATATATATATGTATATGTATATATATATATATATATATATATATATATATATATATATATATATATATATATATATATATATATGTATATGTATATATATATATATATATATATATATATATATATATATATATATATATATAATTTATGTTGTGTGTATTGAATTTGTGTAGGGTTGTATCGTAGGATACCGAACCAAAAAACTATTACATCTTGGTGTTAGAAATAAGTACTGCTCTGTATGTGCAAAGCATGAAAGCAAAAATTCAACGGTGCCAACGCATGTGTGTTTCAAAAACTGGTCTGGTTCATCGACTAGTATGGAAACGGGCATTATCGTAGAAGGATTCGTAACAAGACTACAAACTCATGGTATAATTTATAACAAGTTAATTGGTGACGGAGATAGCAGCGTTTACCGCAAAATATTAGATACATGACCTTATGGCCAACGTATGATCGATAAAAATAGAATGCAGAAACCACGTTCTACGTAGATTTTGTAAAAAACTTATTGGTATCGCAGATAAAATATACAGCTCATCTTTGAAGGAAGTTCGTGTTTATCTACGAAAATTATTAAAATCAAACTTAATGCGTTTGCGTACTGCTATTGTATCTGCAATAAAATATAGAAAATCAACTTGCGATACACTGCAGCATAAAGTAATAAATCTAAAAAAAGACATATGTAATAGTGTTTGTCATGTGTTTGGAGAACATGCGCTATGTTCCCAACTACAGTATTTTTGCACGGGACAGCTAAAAGAGAGAGAAATAAATTACATCCCTGAGATGAAAGATGTAGGTTTATACCAAGACGTAATGAGTTGCATCAATAGAGTAGCATATTATGCGTCAAGTCTTATACTCGACGTAGACAATAATATTGCCGAATGTTACAATTCGGTATTGTCTAAGTTTGTTGGAGGTAAAAGAGTGAACTTTAGAAAAAGAGGTGAATATCAAATAAGGTGCGAGGCAGCTGCCCTTTCATTCAATGCTAAACATGCGTATCATGGTGTAATTCATGAAAATCATACAAATAATAAAACAAAACCGGGGAAATATACTTCTAAATTTATTGCACAAAAAGAAAAGAATCGGCAAACAAACAGAAGAAGAAAGGTCAAAAATAAAAAGAATAATAGTAAGGTAGCAGCTGATGAACATTACGGAAACACGAAATCAGTTCCAGATATGCCTGAAGATATTTTTGAAATTGCAAAAGGAGAGTTTTTGAATTCTCTGACATTAAACGAAGAAGAAATAAATTCCATGCAAATTGACACAATAAGCCAAAGTGCCAACCAAACCTGGCGACAAGCGCGAGCAAATCGACTTACTGCATCAAACTTTGGCCTAGTATGCAAGATGAAAAAAACAACATCATGTGAAAAACCGTAATACCGATGCTGTTTAAACAATTTTCGGCTTCTATAGCAACAAGTTATGGGATTGATAGTGAGCCATTTGCAATAGAAGAGTTTGAAAAATTAACTACGAACAAAGTTAGTGCTTGTGGGCTCTTCATAAGTCATCAATTCCCATATTTAGGGGCAAGTCCCGATGGCATTATTGAAAGACAAGATGCAATAATAGAAATTAAATGTCCTTATAAAGCTCGAGATTTGTCTAGCTATTTCTATCAAGTTCAGGGCCAGTTGGAAATAGCAAACAAAGCATGTTGCTATTTCATAATATGGACTCCCAAAGGAATTTCGTTTGAAAAGGTAAGTAGTTAGGTACGTAGTTATGAAGAATGCAACATGCTTTAATAATACTATCACAATATTAGCTCGATACATTTAGAGGTCTGTGTAATATTCCCCATTTATTGGCCAAAATACCAAAACCACATTCTACCATTCTTCTAGCCCTAGATAGCCTATAATTGAATATCTTTTTAACTTAATTTAAGTTTTGT
Source organism: Leistus spinibarbis (assembly GCA_933228885.1). Taxonomy (NCBI): domain Eukaryota; kingdom Metazoa; phylum Arthropoda; class Insecta; order Coleoptera; family Carabidae; genus Leistus; species Leistus spinibarbis. The sequence continues at coordinate 1,449,051 of OW121795.1, read as the reverse complement.
TTCCCATAGGGCCGCAAAACGTGTTCTGATAAAGCGGACGCTTCATCTCCTACAAAAACAAATGGCATTGGCGTTCCATTATCATTTAGTAGTAGCTATTTTTGTGGTATAAATAGTAGTCCCTCCTCAAGTTTTCGTGCAAAGTTTGATCGCTGAAATACATGTGAATCACTAGCACTTCCATATGATCCGATATCAATTGAAATAAAACAGTAATCTGCATCAACAATAGCCATAAGAATAACTGAACAATAATTTTTGTAATTAAAAAATAGAGAACCACTGTGACTTGGCTTCTGTATTCTTATATGCTTTCTGTCTACGGCTCCCAAACAGTTAGGAAAATTGGTTCTAGTGGCAAACTTATCAGCTATTTCCTGCCATGTATTTTTATTTTTTTCTGGCAAATATGTCGGTTTTAAATATATCCATAACTTGTCACATGTGTCTCGAACTATTATCGTATAGTTGTAGTCCCAATCAGATATTCGTAATATAGTGAATAGAAACTGTTCCCTGTTGCTAAATATCTGTAAATAAAATGGTTAAATTTTAAATTTGTATTACAATAATAATTACAAAATCATTAGTGTTTCATAATTTTTTTATAGCTACAGAAATTCAACAAAGTTGGCGCAAGTTATGAACATGTTTTAGAAGAGAATTAAATAAACAACGAAAAGGTAAGTCAGGCCAAGCCGCTAGCAAACGTCGAAAATATGTCTATTTCGACCAGCTCTTGTTTTTATTGCCAACTCTACAGGACAGGGAGACAATCAGCGAAACAAGTCCACTGCACATGGACGAAGAAGATTCAGACAATGAAGATGATGAGCTTAATCAAACGACTTCCACACAGACACAGCAAACCGTCCAATCACAGCAAACTGTCCAGCCACAGGAAACTGTCCAGCCACAGGAAACTGTCCAGCCACAGGAAACTGTCCAGCCACAGGAAACTGTCCAGCCACAGAAAACTGTCCAGCCACAGGAAACTGCCCAACTACAGAAAACTGTCCAGTCACAGTGTACCCCGGCAAAGAAGCCGAAAAAAATGTCGTATGAAGATTCATTACTAAATATATTAAAGAATAAGAGAACTGAAGAAATCGTGAAGATAAATCGTTTCTGCTTTCTCTAGTGCCCTCATTTAAGAAGATGACGGATGACCAAAAAATTGATGCAAAAATGCAATTCTTATCAATTATTCGACGATTAATTTCAGCAACACCCGGGTCATTTGCTGCCACAACTCCAGCTGATCTAGTTTTTCAAGAACCTCATATTTATAATCAGAATTTGCAGCAAAGCGTTGGCTATTGTTTCCCACAAAATTCTTCTCGGCAAACGGTATATCAACATCCACACCCAGAAAATGTAACAATATTCTAGTGATAATTCACGAAATAGTTGGATTTCATCAAATAACCCAGTATCTCCACAGTCAGCACATTTTGATTTGTCTTAGCTGACAGAATATAATTTTTCATGTTAGTTAAAGTTTACTTTAATATGTTCCTTAGTTTTCAATAAAAATGATATTTTGTGTAAATATAATACTTGTATTCTTACCTCAACGTAACTGACAATCTTTCTTCTGGAGAAATGGAAGTTGTCCACTTGTCTTGGTATGTTATTGAAGGTCCCACCAAGTGCAAAAGCTCATCAAAGCTATTTATACTCATTCGATAATAACTAATGATTTTTTCGGGATGGTACCGTAATTCTTGATAAAGTTTATGAAATTGCCCTTTTATTAAACGTTGAAAAGTAAGTGGATGCACCCAGTATTTTTTTCTTCGTTTTATTTTTCTTTTTCGGATCACAAGAGCACACACACATGCGACCTCTGCAAAATGCATGTTTGACTGTTTAAAATATGCAACAGTTCTGTTGCGTATATGTGCGCATGTCGCATAGACCGTCAATATGGTTGCAATAGTGAACGCGAAATGACGATCGGCAGATCAAATAATCGGTCAACTAAGAATTGCATGTCAGCGCCTAGCCTAACTGTACAGCTCTATCTTACCAAAGCATGAGAGCGATCATCGGGGTGGTCTCTCTCCAACTGTTACTGCTTGTGTTATTGTTGCACAGCGCGCTATCTTTACTCTTTATATATTTATATATAGAATTTTAGTTTATTTGTGGTGTATATTGCGCTACAGTACTTTTTTTCAAGTTTATTCTGCGTACATTTTATTATTTTTGTAATATCAAACAAGAAAGTAACTTTATTCTATTAAAGTAACAGAAATTTTCAAGTGGAATGATATCTTACAGATATTATATATTTTAATAATATGGGACGCATCGCAAACACTGATCCTGGTAAAATTTTGAAGCGCAATAGAATTAGTGTATAATATATTTTCAAAAATGCACAACATTGACATGAATTTAAATTTTAACTGAAAAAGTAAATTAAATAATGCTGAGCGTCCAACCATTGTCGACAACAATGGCAATGTGGATGATTCAACCATTATTGGTAATAATGACGAAGCCAAGCAATCCATAACACAGACATTTATGTAAGTTCTTTAGTAATCAAATTTGTGCAACTATTTTGCTTTTTTTTAAAGTGCTTCAAAAGCAAGAGTCTTTGATATTAACCCTGGAGTTGTCGCGGTAGGTCTGACAGACTCCGCGCTCCGAACTTCCTCGGATATTCTCGCATTTTTTCCCCCACCACTTAGCGCATCTATGTAGCTTATCGATTTGTTCGGTAGTTGGATGTGACACAGTCACAACAAAAGAGGAGGTGGCGGCCGCACTCACCGACTGCATGGGTGAAGAGGCAGTTAGGTCCATGGAGATCCGTGACTTAAGGGGGGACTAAATCCACTACCATAAGGGCCCCTACGGAAATAGGCAATGCACTGCTCGATAAACGAGCCGTCACCATTGCCTACAACCGCTGCACCTTCAGAGAACGGATCTCGGTGGTTAAGTGCCACAGGTGCCTTCAGCCAGGCCACATGCGCCATGCATGCCAAGGCCCGGATAGATCAAAACTGTGCGGCAACTGCGGGCTTGCCGGACACGACGCCAAAAGCTGCACCTCGGAGCCTACATGCTTCGCCTGTACCACGTATCGCAGCCACAACACCAACTCCATGGCATGCCCGGCTTTCAAGGAGCTTGTCAGCAAGGAGAGAAATAGCAGGACGGCCAGTCGGAGGCCTCCAAACGGGTTACCTACTAACAAAAATGCCTAACACAATCAAGTGCATCCAAATCAACCTAAACAGAAACAGGCACGCACATGATGCCCTGCTTCTTAAAATGAGGGACTCTGACGCCAGGATAGCCCTGGCATCCGAGCCAAACAGGCACATCGTGTATAACAATAAAAACTGGTTCTGTAACAAGAACCAGGGGAACACCAACACGGCTATCTTCTTTGAAGGCTTAGCGGCCAGGAACTCCCACTGCACGGACAATATCGGCTGGGTCATAGTAGCGGGGATCAAGTTTGTAAGCTGCTACTGCAGTCCTAACCTCACGATGGATGACTACACGATTTTCATCTCGGAGCTCTCCACGGCCATAATGGACAGTAACCATGCAAAAATAGTCCTCACCGGGGATTTCAACGCAAAGCACCAACTGTGGGGCTCCCCCGTAACGGACTCAAGGGGCGTGTTACTTGCTGAAATTCTCCATATCCACGACATGGTGATATTGAACACCGGCAATACGCCTATCTTTGCAAATGCTAACGGGATGTCCTTCATAGATGTCACTGCGTGCACAGAAAATGTGTTCAGCAAAATAACATCATGGAGGGGGGACCCGGTAGCTGAACCATGTAGCCCTCACAGGTACATCAGCTTCAGTATCGAGGAGGCCACCCCATCAGCTCCAAACACCTACAGGCACAGGTGGAACCAGCGCACGCGAGGCGAAAATTCCAAAGGGCTAGGGCAAATAGAGGTGACATCAACACCAGCACTGCCCAGCAGACATACAAAGAGGCCAAGAAGACGCTTGCTGTCGAAATAAGTAAAGAGAAGAGGCGAAAATGGGATGCCCTCATTGAAGCAGTGGATGGTGACACGTGCGGTAAGCCCTATCAATTAATTGTTAAAAGGATTGGACTCAGCCAACGAGTGGAACCCGATGAGGGCACGGCGAGGAACGTTATCAAGACGCTCTTCCCGAAGAGCCCATGCTACCAATGGCCAATGAGATCGGGAGAAGCTCCACCTCTGATAACCACCGACGACATCCTCCGGGCAGGAACAAAACTCAAAGCAAATAGGGCTACGGGCGCGGACGGAGTTCCCCCTGAGGTGATAAAGTGCATAGCTCATAGCAGAAGTGAATGGCTAGTCTTCCCGCTCAATGGGATACTGAGGGAAGGCCTATTCCCGACCCCTGGAAAAATGCCACCCTGATACTCATCCCGAAGCCAGGCAAGACGGACCCAATGGACCCGTCCTACTACAGGCCGCTCTGTCTCCTCAACTCTATCAGTAAGCTGCTGGAACTGATAGTCCGTAAGAGAATCACAGCCCACCTAGAGGCGAACGACAACCTATCTGACACCCAATTTGGGTTCCGGGCGGGCAGATCCACGGTGGATGCTCTCAAGGTAGCATAGTGCCAAAGCGGAGATGGTTAAAGGCAGGAGCAGAAAACTTTGCGCACTGGCCACCATCGACATACAGAATGCTTTCAATACGGTCCCCTGGGAAGGGATTATGAAAGCATCGCTGAAGAAGAAGGTCCCAACCTACCTCCTGAACCTGATTGGGTCCTACTTACAAAACCGCTTCATAACTTACAAGAGCGTGGAGCATCGTATGTTATGCGGGGTCCCGCAAGGCTCCATACTAGGCCCCCTACTGTGGAACATCTTCTACGATGAGGTCCTTCAACTGCCTGTCCCCCACGATGTCCAGCTCATAGCGTTCGCCGATGATCTTGCCATCCTGGCCAAAGACAAGGATGAGGGCTCCCTATGCTGACAACAACATGCCGGTCCTTTCCAAACCAACAATGACGTTATGAGTATTGTTGTGCGTCTGATAGCCCCCATTTCCGGAACATCAGGAAACCTCACCACTGATAATTGGTTTACCTCTGTGCCATTAGTCGAACATTTGCTGAGATACCATAAGCTGACTCTTGTCGGAACGATTCGGAAAAATAAAAGGGAAATACCTAAGGAGTTTGTAGAGGTCAAACATCGTCCAATAACATCAAGCATGTTTGGATTTGGTGAACATATCACGATAATGTCCTATGTTCCAAAAAAAGGAAAGAACGTTCTCATGATTTCCAGTTTGCACAATAGCGACGCTATTGATCCCGCTTCTGATGATAAAAATAAACCTGAGATGATAACTTTCTATAATGGAACGAAAGGAGGCGTCAACTCTATAGACCAGCTTTGTTCACTGTATGATGTTGCACGAATTACCATGGTTATTTTTTTCTCCCTTTTGAACATTGCAGGGATAAACAGTCAGGTTGTTCATGTCTCTAATCACCCTGATCCAAAATCCGATTTGAAACGGAGAATATTTCTAAAACAAATAGCACTGACGTTGATGGATGAACATCTGCAGAGACGCTCTTATCAGAAAAATGTACCGGAAACTGTCCGTCAAAGGCGACAAGATGTAGCAGGAACTTCTGAGGCTACATCCAACGTAGAAGAGATACCAGAAGGCACTCGAAAATATTGTTCGGGGTGTAAAAATAAAAATAAGTCTAGGTTCTATTACCAGAAATGTAAATCTTTCGTTTGTTTGAAGCACGCGAAAATGTTGTGCTTTCCGTGCACAAATGCTATCCTGGAAACAAATTTCCATGATGAAGAGGTTTGATTTAATTTTCTGTTTCTTCGGGCTGTCGACAGCTCTACTATCTTATTTTTCTCTTATTTTAGATAGGTACAAATAAGAAATTCTTATTTTATTTCGAGTATTTTGATTCAATAAAGCTTTGTTTGCTTGTCTCTGTGTTTTCCTTGATTATTTACTATGAAAACAAAAATAACAAACTAAAGAAATGAATATTATGCATACGGAGTTTAACAGACTATATATATATATAGCGTTTTACTAATTTTCCTCTACATTATAACTTATACCTTACAATGTGTTGCCAGTAGGGGAAGTACGTACAAAATGACATACATGGACAAAATGACACAGGCATCATATATCAAATTCTGCCGCTTCTAGCCCACCATAGACAACTATATCACGTGCCTCTACCGGCTTATACCAGCCTGTCAAAACGTGAACTCTCGCCTGTCTTTAGTTCGAGTTTCATCGCCGACGGCAAACATTGGTAAGTTACGAGTTCTTTTTTTATTGCATGGAGTTTCTTTGTATAAATATTACATTTTTCATGATTTTACCTTGCGTGTACATTTATTGCACCCCATAAATACTTATTGTTGCATTTGAATAACTATTTCTGAAAATAATATTCATTTTGTATTTATTGTTGAATTTTGATTATTGGACAAAATGACATACATACGTAACGGACAAAATGACATAGGTATGCCGTTTTGTCCGTAAGAATTCAAAGAGCTAATTGTGTAGGTACCCACTACCTATTTACCTTTATTCAAAGCTGTTAATTTCTTTACAGATATACCAAAATGCCGCGTAATTATAAGCGTAAGACTGATCGCCAATCCTGGAGTGAGGGATCAATGCGTAAAGCTATAGAAGCAATTCGCAGTAATAAAATGGGCTGGCTTTTGGCGTCTAAAACATTTGGAGTGCCACAAGCAACTCTGAGAAGACATGCTTCGAATAGTAACAAAACTTTGGAGTCCAGTGCAAAGAGTCTAGGATGTTGGAAAGCTACTTTTCCACCTGATGTGGAAAGAAAATTAGATGAACATTTGAAATTACTTGAATCTCGTTTGTTTGGACTGACGCGAGCTTCTGTTCAAGAATTAGTTTTTGAGATGGCTGAAAGAAACGGTTTCGCTTATAGGTTTAACCTACAAAAACAGAAAGCTGGACAAGAATGGTTAGAAAGATTTTTGAGACGAAATAAAGATATTTTTTTACGCAAACCAGAAACTACTTCAGCCGCTCGTGCTCAGTCTTTTAATCGGGCTCAAGTCAAAAAATTTTTGAGATATACGGTAATCTGCTGGAATCTGAGAACGTTGGGCCACACCAAATTTATAATGCTGACGAATCAAGCCTGTCTACTGTACAAAAACCCCAAAAGATATTGGCTACTGCTGGCAGGAAGCAAGTTGGCGTAATAACTAGCGCAGAACGTGGAACCAACACCACTGTTGTTTGTTGTGTTAATGCTGTTGGTACGTTTGTTCCGCCGATGATGATATTTTCGAGGAAAAATATGAAAACTGAACTGGTCGATGAAGCACCTCCTGGCACTTTAGGTGTAGCTCAGCCATCAGGATGGATGACAACAGATTTATTTCTGAAATGGCTTAAGCACTTCCAAAGTTTTGTTAAATCATCCATTGACTATAAAGTTATATTGATTGTCGACGAGCATGCAAATCACAAAGGGATTGAAACTTTAGAATATGCGAAACAAAACGGCATTATTATTTTTTGTCTACCTCCACATTGCACTCATCGTATGCTGCCTTTAGATGTCTTTTTCGCGCCCTTAAAGACTTATTTCAACCAAGAGACATCCAGATGGCTAAAACAACACCCAGGATGTGTCGTTACACAGTTTAAGATTGCTGGCCTGTTCAAGGAAGCTTATGGTAAGGCAGCTACAGTGCAAAATGGTTGTAACGGATTTAAAAGCACTGGTATTAGGCCTCTAAATCCTGATATATTTCCCGATTATATGTACGAACCTGCGGAGACTACAAATATACCACTGGAAGACACCTCCAATGTGCAATGTCATCAGCAAATAGCTCCTAGTCCAGTTCCCATAGCTGGACCCTCTACAGAAAACACTGGTCAAGACCTTATTTTACCTGCTCCAAATCAAAATCGCCCATCTGTTAGTAATAAAAAACGTCCTTCATCCTATACTCCAGCAGTGCCTATTGAGGATATATCTCCTGTCCCAAAAGGACGTTACATAAGTGGCCAAGGAAAACGTAAGCCAAAGAAACGACAAACCTCCAAAGAGGTTTGTCGTTTCTTTGGCTTAATCAAAATTTTGACATCTACTCCAAACATGAACGCAATCAAGTCAAACAAGATTTGGTATGCGTAAAACGCACCAACGCGTAGAGCTCGCCCTTAGGTAAAATATGCGTTGCGAGCAGTGGTTTTTAATTATTATGGCCTGTTGGTTAACAATTTGAAAATATGTTATAGGTGTAAAAAGTCTTACATTTAATTTTAGATTATATTGATAAAAACAAGCTTAGGTACAACGCAACCTATGCGTCCAGCTCGCCTTATAAGTAATATATGCGATGCGAGCAGTTTTTAATAATTATGGCCTTTTGGTTAACTAATTGAAAAAATGTTATAGATATAAAAAGTCTTACATTTAATTTTAGATTATATTAAAAAAAAAATTGTTCAAAATTTGAAATTCAAAATTATAATATTTAATAATTTTTTTCGGGCTTTGGGTTAACAAAATGAAAAAATCTTGTAGAAAATAAATATCTTAGAATTTTTAGTAGAATTTTTAAGTGTTTCAATTATTTTTATAAAGGCAGAATTAGGGGGGGTTCCAAATTTTGGGGCCCTATAACTCGGGAAGTATACGGGCGATTGGATTTAAACTGCGAGCGGATTCAAATGGGATGCCAAATAATATGTGTACCAAATTTGGAGTGAATCGCTCCGGTACCTTCAGAGGAGTAGAGGGCACAAATTAGGTCTTACGAGATACCGAGCGAGCGAACGACGACTAACATCCAAGTTTATAAGTTATATACATTTTCGGAATCAGGGCGACGAGACGAACACTTTTTCTTTATGAAATTTTTTGATCAGAGAATGCTACAGACACACGACCGAATGCTTTAGCCTCTTCGGTACTACGTACGGCGAGCTAAAAATGAGCCTAATGCTCCTCCAGAGAAGAGGAGACGAAACGTTACCAAAACTATATTCAAAGAAGACAGTGAAGAAGAAAATTTGCCAAGCAACGCTCAAGATAACGAAGAGGATTGCGCTTGCATATACTGCAACGATCTATTTTCCCGGTCATTTTGTCCATATGTGTACATCCCCTACATACATACATACATTAATAATATTTGTTACATTGATTTATAAATGTAAACCCATTTATTTATTTATTTATATATATATATATATATATATATATATATATATATATATATATATATATATATATATATACATATATATATATATATATATATATATATATATATATATATATATATATATATATATACATATATATATATATATATATATATATATATATATATATATATATATACATATATATATATATATATATATATATATATATATATATATATATATATATATATGTATATATATATACAGTTGAATTTTTAAAAGAAGTCACTTCAAGGTCAAACATACACCATACGACTCAAGATTTTAGCCCCGCCCATTTTGTCAATAGCAGTGGTGTAGGTCAATAGGCACATAAGAAACTTTTAATTTTTTTGAAAGTAATAACACAAAATTGAACGAATAGAACACACGAAATCGATCAAAACGAAGTAAAAATTGCACAAACTAAGAACTGACAGAAGCAGAAACAATTGCACAATAATGTGAAAATACGGTAGAAATTTCGTCGAACGCCTATGTGTTCAATAAAAAATATGATATAATACCGAACATATGTTATACATACATTGCGTTGGACACAACAACGATTGACTAGCGAAGGATGTCTGTACTCTATTCTGAAATCACGAAAACCCGCGCGACATATGGGTACTCTATCCATCCTTCTCTTATGCATACAAACATGAGAGAGAAATAAACACGCTATTAGGTATCCGTGGTTCATACCGATGACCTTGAAGTGACTTCTTTTAAAAATTCAACTGTATATATTTATTTATTTATTTATATATATATATATATATATATATATATATATATATATATATTTATTTATTTATTAATATATATATATATATATATATATATATATATATATATATATATATATATATAAATATATATATTTATTTATTTATTTATATATATATATATATATATTTATTTATTTATTTATATATATATATATATATATATATATATATATATATATATATATATTCAATGTAATACATAATATGTATTACATATTATTTTGAATTCTAATTAATGAATCAAATATTAGGCAGAATGCTTTATGTCTATATTAGCCAGATTTATTTCAGGCATACGTCTTAACTTTACTCAAAGGGGCTCATTTCAAATGAGAACATATTTGTCTGGATTGAGATATAATAAGAGTTTCCAGTGGCACACATCTCCATGGAGAAAAGCCACAAACGTCAGCCCAGGCAAGAATTTAAAAACCTATATAAATCGGCAGTCAAGAATAAAACAGAAAAAAACAGCACAAAAATAAAATTTTGATCATGTGAAACCTACGAGATGTAAGGTAAAATTGCCGAATGTGGATTATGGACCAAAAGCTCAAACACCAGACTTGTCTAAAGAAGAACTTGAGTCTGAGAAACAAAGAATATTGAACGAACTTAAAGTCTCTACTGAAGAACTACAACAAATTTTGACAAGCACTATTGCACAGTTTGGAAATGCACGCTATGAATATGAAAAAAAGAATCGACTTACAGCATCCAACTTTGGGGTTGTAATTCGTCGCCGAAACAAAACACCGAGTCATCATTTATTAGAAACATTATTATATGGACAACAAATATATATATATATATATATATATATATATATATATATATATATATATATATATATATATATATATATATATATATATATATATATATATATATATATATATATATATATATATATATATATATATATATATATATATATATATATATATATATATATATATATATATATATATATATATATATATATATATATATATATATATATATATATATATATATATATATATATATATATATATATATATATATATATATATATATATATATATATATATATATATATATATATATATATATATATATATATATATATATATATATATATATATATATATATATATATATATATATATATATATATATATATATATATATATATATATATATATATATATATATATATATATATATATATATATATATATATATATATATATATATATATATATATATATATATATATATATATATATATATATATATATATATATATATATATATATATATATATATATATATATATATATATATATATATATATATATATATATATATATATATATATATATATATATATATATATATATATATATATATATATATATATATATATATATATATATATATATATATATATATATATATATATATATATATATATATATATATATATATATATATATATATATATATATATATATATATATATATATATATATATATATATATATATATATATATATATATATATATATATATATATATATATATATATATATATATATATATATATATATATATATATATATATATATATATATATATATATATATATATATATATATATATATATATATATATATATATATATATATATATATATATATATATATATATATATATATATATATATATATATATATATATATATATATATATATATATATATATATATATATATATATATATATATATATATATATATATATATATATATATATATATATATATATATATATATATATATATATATATATATATATATATATATATATATATATATATATATATATATATATATATATATATATATATATATATATATATATATATATATATATATATATATATATATATATATATACTCCGGCCATCAGTTATGGAAAATTGCGGGAACCTGTCGCTATTAAAAAATTTGAAAATACAATGAACATTAAAGTTTACCCAAGTGGTATTTTTGTCGATACCGAGTATTGCTTCTTGGGTGCATCTCCAGACGGTATGTTTTAATAATAAACTCGCGGGGTATTATATACATTTATTTATTCAACCACTTCTTAGGAATAATTGATAATGATCATATTTTGGAAATCAAATGCCTGTATAAGCTATGTTGCTCTCAAAAGACAATACTTGAAACTGTTAGAGAAAACAAAAATATATGCCTTTAAGAAACCGATGGTAAAATAGAATTAAAAAGAACACATCATTACTATAACCAGGTAAAAAAAAAGAGAAGTATGTATATTAACTGACAGTCCACCACTTCTATCTATATTTTTTAGGTGCAAGGTCAATTAAATATTTCCAAACGCAAATTTTGCTATTTTGTTAAATACGCAAATGAAAACATTGATTTATTCATAGAAAAAATCGAACGTGACGAAATTTTATAGCGTAATAATATGGTCCCAAAATTGGTACACTTTTATAAAAACTGCATGTTACCTGCAATTGCCGACAGTAGAATTAAAAGAGGTTTTAAATGTCGCGACCCTTCTAATTAATTAAAATTAATATTTATTAATTTATACATTATATTGAATAAAATGTAGGATTAACATTTTATTTTTTATTTTTACAGCTATTAAAAATGATTCTCCTAATTCCCTTTTCCTATATTATGCATGAAGTTATCATGGTTTTATGTTATAAAACATTACAGCATCTGTTCAGCGCATAACAAAAGATACTACAATTTTTTAAATGCCGAACACTGTATTTATTCCATGGTGATTTGTAGCCTTCGAGCTTCAAACTATACCTTAAAAAGGTATACATTTGTCTCTAGATATATAATTTTATACAGATTTGAAAAAAAAAATAATGTGTTATTTTCGTTGAAGTATGAGCAAACTGCCTAGGCTAATTGACTATGATTTTTAAATAATAATTAATTTTCAATATTCATATACGTTCCCATAATCCATATACACATACATCATTTTAATATTAAAAATAATAGTAAAAATTTCTTTTTAATTTATTATAATATTAAAATATTCAAACTTTTAAGAGAAATTATTAAAAAAAAAAAAAAAAATGTCAAATTTTCTATTGAGAATAAAGTTATAATAGGTAAATCAGCGAAATATATTTGAAAATGATAGTTATTAACGAGGTAAAACTAATAAAGTAAATCGTTCAAAGAAATCTGGTTGGCGCATTAGATTTTAGAATTTAGATATTGCACAATCCAAATCATTTGGGTTTACGTTTAGCGCAGCTCACACCGGAGCGGACAATAGCTGAACTAATAATGGCCAGTTGCAGCGCTTGCGCTTAGTTTCTAAAGCCTCGCTTTGTCATAAGCGTAGATTTAGTTTGTTGCACCATCTGGTAAGCAGCACTTAAATTAGCAAAACTTAGCTTAAATTTAGGCTGCCGATTTTCACGGTTTACCGGCCGTTTAGTTAAGAATTGAGGTTATATTCGTTACAATTATTTAAAGTGGTCGTAGGGTTAAGATTGAAAATGGAGTATCTTGAAATTTTAGAAGACGATGATGATAATTTGGATGCTTTAGATTTAATTGTATATGGTATTCCTCGAAGAATAAATAATAGAGCGGAGCATTTTAATTATTGGTCAGAATTAGAATTTTACCAACGGTTTCGTTTAGAAAAACGTACGGTTTTACAACTATTGATACCAATTGAAGAAGACCTTGAATATTATTATAATATGTAAGTTGTAACTTTTATTTGGGCAATGATTATTTTAAATCTGGAAATTTTGGTTCCGATACTACAAATGTTTTGTTTGCATTTATCGTGCCTTGCTTAACATAGATTTATTTTATAAATTATACAAATAACTGCGTCTCACCGATCAACCAATTATTGATATGTCTTCGTGTTTACGCAACAGGTGGACATTTAATAAGTGTAGGAGATTTTGGAGGAGTGCACAAGTCTACTGTTTCTAGAATTGTTGTAAAAGTTACACAAGCCATAGCTCGATTGAGGCCAAATTTCATAAAATTTCCTACAACACAGGCAGAAATCATTCAAACCCAACATTATTTTTTTAATATCGCAGGTTTTCCTAGAGTAATAGGTGTTGTAGATTGTACCCACATAAAAATACAATCTCCTGGTAGGTATAACTATTTTATATAGTTAAAAAAAAACAGTATCATATTGTGTTTTTTGAGGTGATGATCCGGAAATATTTCGAAATAGAAAATCATATTTTTCAATAAACGTGCAAGCTATATGTAATGCTAAATATGAATTTACAAACGTTGTAGCAAGATGGCCTGGCTCCGCACATGATTCTACTATCTTCAATAATAGTTTAGTTAGAGCTGAATTTGAAACTAACACTTATCCAAACACTCTAATATTAGGTTTGTGAAACATTCATTAAAAAATATATATATAATAAAAACCATTCTGGTTTACACAGGTGACAGTGGATATCCATCGAAATCATATTTATTGACTCCTTTGTTAAATCCAATAACTGAACCCCAGCGTTTATACAATGAATCACAGATCCGCACTAGGGTGAAAATTGAAAATATATTTGGAATTTGGAAGCGAAGGTTTCCTATATTAGCGTATGGGTGTCGACTTAAATTAGATACCGTTCTAAATGTAATCATTGCTACAGCCGTTTTGCATAACTTTGCTCGCAAGCAGGGTGAAGCTGAACCACCACCAGATATAACCAAGATCAACATCGACTACAGCAATTCATTGCAAATGGTCAAATTCCTGAATTACCTTTGGTTCAACATCAGCAAGTGGAAAATGGTTTTGATATTCGAAACGAATTTATTAATAATTACTTTGGAACATTCATTGTATGATTGTAATATATATATATATATATATATATATATATATATATATATATATATATATATATATATACATATATATATATATATATATATATATATATATATATATATATATATATATATATATATATATATATATACATATACATATATATATATATATATATATATATATATATATATATATATATATATATATATATATATATATATATATATGTTTAAATTTATATTAATACGTAATAAAGATATATATATATATAAAAAAAATTGATCTAATTTTTTCAATTGTTCTTTTTTAATTTGAATATCCAAATTCATTATTTCTCTGCGGTAATTTAATTCTTCTGTTTCGCGTTGCAGTTGAATTTTTTTAACTTCAATGCCCATTTCAAGTTGGCGTTCCGTAATTCTATTTCTCTATCCTCGAATTTTCTTTTTGTCGACGCTTCCTCTTTCAAATTTTCTCGCTGAAGTTCAGCAATATCTAGCTTCACCTTAGCTAGATCCGAATTTTGCTTGGAAATATTCGAGCTACCTATTGAACTTGGTGCCGCAGGTCATCTTCTTCTCGTCCATTCTGATGGTTGTGATCGGTCCAAGTTTTCTCATATTTTGTTGTTCAGCAACGCATGTACTCTTTTTTTTAATACGTGCGATAGAGGTGTTTGTAAATGGGAAGGTTTGAAATTACCCCAATCTGTTAACTCGATTAATCCCGAGTTTTCTATTTCCTAAAATAAGTTTTTAAAATATTGTTTCAACGCAACATAAAATATAGTTCATATTTTTAATTACATTTTCCGTTGGCTCATTTTCTAAAATTCCTGAGTTTTCTATTTCCTAAAATATTTTCAAAAATTATATCAACGCAGTATTATTTATAGTAGTATTATTTATGTTATATATATTTTATTTACATTATGCGAAAATGAATTGTCAAGAATATTTTCTTTATTTGGGGGGCTCGGAACCAAACTGTCACAGTCGTATGAGCATCCTAATCCGAAAACCGTTTTTTTATTTAAAATAGACATTGTCAACTCAAATGTAGGATCCGTCAACACATTTGATTCTTTGCTTCCTCCTCCAGTTAATAAAGTTTGCATTCTATCTGCACTAGCATCTTTCCGAGTCTTTTTTTTTATATTTTCTTAAAATTTTCTTAACGAATCCGAATTTCGGAAAACATTATTCGGTGCTCTGGCGTTAAATTTGGATTCAATTGTTTTCCAAGCTTTTTCCTTGTCTTGGTTTGTAACCATATCAGTTTCCTTATTTTCAATAAAGTGTTTAAACACAGTTACTATATTGAGCAATAACATATTTTCTTCAGTATTAAAAAATTGTTAAAAAACAGCTTTTTTTTGTGCTCAAAATGTGAATGCCACCTTAAATTGCAGTGTCACAACGGCAGTTTTAAAAGTGATAATTAGTTGTATGCTAAAATACAATGGATTGTGCCATCAAAAATAAATGAATAAAATTGCCAACCAAACATGTTTCTAAATATGTTTGAATTATCTCTTCAAGATTTTATTTCACTAATAATCAGAATTATAAATTTACATACTTGCAGTTATTATAATTTGACCAACTATAGAATCTTATCGCTTATATTTTCAAAAATCACTGCTTTTTGGCCTTTCTGTAATTCGTACGTCACTAATTCACATTGAAATACTGTTTTTGACGCTCACGTGGTAGCATTTTTATTGATATTTGTTCTTTGGTCGGTCATTTTAACATAAATGCACAAACTTCAAATTAGAATAAATAAAACTTAATTCAATTAACTAACTATTATTTATATTTCTCATTGACTTACAATATCAATATAATATAGCAGATGCCACTCTGTGTAAAGTACACAACACACTTAATATACTTCAAATCATCAAACTAATTGAAGATTTATCACAAAAACATTGACATTTCATTCTGACGTTTGATTCGTTTTTGTCTATTTCAAAGCAGACTGAACTTCAAAAGAGTAGAGATTGTTTTATTTCAGTAACTATTTGATTTTTTACTTTCTTTTACAGAGTAATAAGTAAGTATTGTAATCATGAAAAATTTCGAACTCGAGATTTCAACGGATATACATGTTTTGACCTTCCCTGAATCGAATGTGACTATTTTCGGAATGACGTCTGTGTGTCTGTGTGTGTGTGTCTGTGTGTGTGTGTCTGTGTGTGTGTGTGTGTGTCTGTGTGTGTGTGTGTCTGTGAGCGCTCTAGGGCCAAAACTGTCGAACGAAAAATTATGAAACTTCAAACTTAAGACTTGTATATACCCTAGATGTGCACCTCCTATTTTTGAAAAGAATATTCAAACCGGTAGTTCATGTTTACTCTATACATTTTTTGTTCTATCTCCAATATCACTAGAACGGCTACACTTACGGCAAAAATAGCAATATTCATAATGAAAGATATTAATATTTCGCACAACTTTTGTTTGAAAAGTTTCTTCATAAATTGTACCAGTTATGAGAAAACTGCTACGAAAAAACTCAAATATCTTATTTACGTTGCCATGGTGATACCTACAATTGTGATAAATTTTATTATTTTTAAAACGAATCAACCATGAGTTACATCATTTGTTTCTTGTTTATTGAGAACAAACAAGCATTCCTTTGACAGTTATCTGTATGAATTAATATTTAAAATATTGATTTCTTATTAGAATACATTGTATCAGGTAAATTATTATAGAATCAATTTATATTATATATTTGCTGACATAATTAATTAACAATTTCAGAGTTTAACTGTGAAATTTGACTGTTTAAGAGTGAATACGATAAGTACTTCAAATTCAGATCCATTATAAATTGGTATAATTATCCAGTTATTTTCATTATATATTAATATCTATCTATTGAAAACTACGTAAAAGAAAGTTGAGTGCAGGCCACTCCAGATATTTTTATAACATTATTAGCAGTCGCCTTGGCGCAGTGGTAGAAATCTTGCCTTTCGCCCTGGAGGTCGCGAGTTCGATCCCCGTCTATGCCAATTTGTATTTTAAAAAAAAGCGTTCTACACATACACACATACATTGCTGGGTTATTATATTAATGACTAGGGTCACCCGTGGGCACCATGTGCCCATATGGTATACAGATCATAGGTCAGTTTTGACTGATGGCGAATTTTCATGTAATTTAATAATAATAACACGGTTTTTCTTCATTTTGTATCGTTTGGCTAAAATAGTAATACAAATTATAATTAGGATTATAAATTTACTTACGATTGCTGTTTATTATTTGAATCGATTATTCAAAAAATATGTATTACAAATCCTTTTTATGCAACATTTTTAATGATTTGACACTTGATTCATTATTGTTTTTGAATTAAATAATCAGGCTAGATTCTGAATTTTGCAGTATTAAACTGTTGCAGTGTCACAACGGCAGTTTTAAAAGTGATGAGAATTAGTTATATGCTAAAATACAATGGATTGTGCCATCAAAAATAAAAGAATAAAATTGCCAACCAAACATGTTTCTAAATATGTTTGAATTATCTCGTCAAGATTTTATTTCTCTAATAATCATAATTATAAATTTACTTCCTTGCAGTTATTATAATTTGACCAACTATATAATCTTACCGCAACTCATATTTTCAAAAATCACTGCTTCTTGGCCATTTTGAAGTGAAAATATTAACTATGAATTAAAATAAATGTACGGAAACACGTATTTGCTAAAAATATATGCTAATTAGGCAATTTTTTCACTTATTTCATATTCAATACTTAAAAATTGAAATTATAACATGTTACTCCCCTTAAACTTCAAACAATGTTTCCGTAACTCGTACGTTGAAATACTGTTCTTGACGCTCACGTGGTAGCACTTTTATTTATATTTGTTCTTTGGTCGTTCATTTTAACATAAATGCTTAATAGCGACTCACAAAATTCAAATTAGAATAAATAAAACTTAATTTTACTAACTAACAATTATTTATATTTCTTATTGATATACAATATCAATATAATATAGCAGCTGCCACTCTGTGTAAAGTACACAACACATTGAATACACTTCAAATCATCAAATGCATTGAAATTTATCACCAAAACTTTTTTGACATTTCATTCTGACGTTTGATTCATTTTTGTTTATTTCAAAGCTGACTGAACTTCAGAATCGTAGTGATTGTTTTATTTCAGTATAAACTATTTGATTATTTTTTATACAATTATTAACAATCGCCATGGTGCAGTGGCTAAGTGTCATGCCTTTCACCCTGGTGAGTTCGATCCCCGTCTATGCCAATCTGCATTTTTACAAAAAAAAGCGTTCTACACACACTTACTCACATACAAACATTTCTGGGTTATTATATTAATGATACTGAAATATACATATTTGTTACAGCATAATCTATGCAAATGGCTAGTTTTTGAAATTTAAAAAGTTTAAATATCATCAATTTTGCAAATATTTTTATAAACAATATCAAATAATATTCTAAACCAGTCATTTGCAGTCATTGTAAAATTAGTTTATAATATTTGAAAGAATTTTTGTGTTGCTTTATTGCGTTTTCAAATGAATTACGTAGAAAAGTCAAGCTGTAGCGTCACTTACACCATTTTTAGCTCGCCGTACGTAGTACCGAAGAAGCTAAAGCATTCGGTCGTGTGTCTGTAGCATTCTCTGATCAAAAAATTTCATTATGAAAAAGTGTTCGTCTCGTCGCCCTGATTCCGAAAATGTATATAACCAGAGACTAGGATATTTTACAAAGACCGCTAACGTATATGGGTTTGATAGTATACTTTTTTGTTACTGGCCGCTTGGAGTCGCTAGCATCGAACTCTGGTGCCGAGCAACAGAACTATATTTAATCGCGGTAAAGTTTAAATTCAGCATTTATGTTATGGGAATTATAAACTGTTATAACAATGATGACAGCAGGATCTCTATTGGAATTGATCTTGAATTAGAGTTCTTAATATAGAATGTGAACAATTTCCGGGAAATAATTACCACAAGTTCAATATTCTTAATACAAAAGAAGTAAAGTAATCTTTTTCTAACACGGATATGTCAAATATGAAAAAAATAAACAATATATATAATACAGTATCGGACAAAAGTGGAGCGCCGAACCAAATTATTGCTTAATTTGCAAACGTTAAGAGATTTGTAAATTTTCTTTTCGATAAAAATTATAAATATAACATGTTTATAATACACATATAGATACATAGTAAGAGATACGTCTGATGTTATAACTTTACTTAACATACGTAATATATCGCCGTGACAAGAATGGAACGACTTTGAAAGAAAAACTGTTTACCCTAAAAATATAAACGTTTTAGGGGAGATTATTAGCATTTGGTCCAATAAGATTTTTGGTACGATTCTTTGTTTATATCATCTCCCATAGATTCTCAATAGGATTAAATCTGGAAATTATGCTGCCCATTTCAATAAATTTATTTTATGTTTGTTTAAACACTCTTTTACAAATGTTGAGGTATGTTTCGGGTCGTTATCAATAAAAAGATTTATTTACATATTTTTTACTTTATTGAAATATTAAAAGATGTATTTCAAATTAAAATAATCATTTACATTTAATCATAAAATTATTTTTATTTTTTGCGAGAGGTACCAAACGAAAACTTGACTGGTCTCCAGTAAAAATTACTGAGCCATCAACATCCTCAACTCCATTGTATGTACCAAATTATCCAGATTATTCTCCATCAACAAATTCACTAGCCATAGAAAAAAACTTTGCTAAAAAAATGTTGGAAATGCCTTCTCCATTAAAAGAAATGCCAGAAACACCGCGAAAAGTAAAGCTGCAACTTAAAAACAAAAAACAAGCTCGTATAATTTGTAATTTAAAATCACGTAATTGTAGACTGACAAAAAAATGTACATCAGTATCTTATTATAATATTATCAGTAAATATATAACGAAATTATCTGCAGAGTTACAAACATTTATACTCATGCAATGTTTTCATTGCAAAAGACAAAAATGGACAATTAAAGAAAAAAATCTAGCACTGTCACTTTATTATAAATCACCCGGCGCTTATAAATTTATGAAAGAAAATTTGAAGTTTATTTTATCAGCAATAAGTACAATTCGATCATGGCTTAGAATTAGTAATTTGCAAACGGGACTCGATGATCAATTTAAAAAAAAGTTATTAATGAAAGTAAACACAATGACTTCAAATGAAAAACAATGCGTCTTATTGATGGATGAAATGAGTATCAGGCGTGGGGCTGAGTATAATTCCATCCACGATAATATCGAAGGATATGAAAATTTGGGTTCTTTTGGAACAGCTAATCGCCATGGCACTCAAGCTTTGGTGTTTATGGTTCGTGGACTAATTAATCAGTGGAAACTACCGGTATGCTATTATATATCTGCAGAATCAATTCGGTCCAATATTCTTACAAAAAATTTATTTGATGTAATTCTGAAATTAAGTCAAGTTGGATTGAATATTCGTGTAGTTACGTGTGACCAGGGATCAAATAACCGATCTACATATACCCAATTAGGAGTAACAAGTACAAAACCGTATTTCTTTATAAATGATAAAAAAATATATGCGTTATTTGATGTTCCACATTTATTTAAAAGCATTCGGAATACGCTAATGAAATATGACATTCATATAAATAATGCAAAAGTTTCTTGGAATGATATAGTTCAAACATATCAAATAGATAAAAAAAGCAACATGGCTAGGGCTCTATGTAGAATTTCAGATCAACACATTTGGCCCAATAGTTTTCAAAAAATGAAAGTCAAGTTTGCTACACAAATATTTAGCAACAGAATGTCCGCAGCCATGAATACCGTAATTGTAACGAAACAATTGCAATCCACAACCGCCACAGATACAGCTATATTTTTAAAGAAAATGAATGATTTGTTTGATGCGCTAAATTGTAAAAGAGCGAATGACAAAAATACAAATGCATGTGGATTATCTGACATACGACCACATACAAGATTGTTGTTAGAGGAATCGGAGCAATGGATAAAATCGTTTAAAACATATTCTAATAACCAAAAAGAGAATAATAGAATATATTGTTTTAATGGATTAGCGCAAACTATTTTAGGTTGTTTAAATTTATGGACTGATTTAAAAGTTGAAAGATACAACTATTTATTAACGTCTCGGTTAAACCAGGATCCGCTGGAAAATTTATTTGCCGCAATAAGACATAGATGTGGGGCCAATAGTAACCCGAATGCAAAAAACTTTAGGATTGCTCTGCAGCAGAATATATTTATTCGTATGTTAATAAGACCAGACGATCCAAATTGTACCGATGACGAAGACGACAGTATTATACTTCCCATTCCGAATGATAACATATGCGATACAGAAAATGGTCCAGACGCAATATCACAAAAAAACAGCGAGTTTGTAGAAAGTAGTAATACATCAGATTTGGCCCAGGATGAATATCTATCTCAAGATGATTGCGATGTAATAAATATTAGTATCATACCACCACCAACTTTAGAAGATTGTGCAATATCTTATTTTGCGGGTTACTTACTATATACATCTACTAAAAAATTTAATTGCAAAATTTGCGAAGAAGACATATCATCAAATGAAATATTAAACAATCAAACTCACTTACTAACCATATTTAGAGATTACGATACAAAAAGTAATACTCCTTCATATTTAAAAACGTGCAGTGATCAATTTAACAATATAATAAAAATTCAATTATTTGTATTTCATCAATATTTTGAAGATATTAAGTCCAAGCGTTCAGTTAAATTAAAGTTACGTGAATATATGCATTCGGCTATCAATAAAAAATATCCGGAGTGGCTGTCAAAATCAAACAATTGCTATGTGCATAGACTATTTTTAAATAATCATCTAATTACTGTTAAAATCAATATGACTTTAAAATGGGAATCTCAGCAATTTCAAATGCCTAAAAAACGAAAATTACAAATATTAGAACATATTTAAGATTGTAAGTATAAAATAATAATCCAATTCTATTATAAAATTGCAAGAACATTTAAATTTTATAATGAGTTTATATCGTATAATTGGAATTTATTTATTTTTATTGCAAAATAATCGTTATTACTATTCATAATTCTCCCGTACTCCCGTTAAAGAAATACAAAAGCGCAATCTACTACAGATATTCCTTGCAACTAGTTTTGCCGAGAGAGTTAGATATATACCTAAGAGAGAACGCACGAGTAGAAATATATAGTTCAGGTTTAGGCCAGGCAGTGCGCTAGTAACTGACTACACTTCTCTCTCACACCGCTACAAACGAATGACTTGCATAAATTCGTATGGCGTTAGCGGTCTTTGTAAAATATCCTAGTTTCTGATATAACTTATATACTTGGATGTTAGTCGTCGCTCGCTCGCTCGCTCGGTATCTCGTAAGACCAAATTTGTGCACTCTACTCCTCTGAAGGTACCGGAGCGATTCACTCCAAATTTGGTACACATATTATTTGGCATCCCATTTGAATCCGCTCGCAGTTTAAATCTAATCGCGTGTATACTTCCCGAGTTATAGGGCCCCAAAATTTAGAGCCCCCCTTAATACTGCTCTTATAAAAATAATTGAAACACTTAAAAATTCTAAGATATTTTATGTCTACAAGATTTTTTCATTTTGTTAATCCAAAGCCCGAAAAAAATTATTAAATATTATAATTTTGAATTTTAAAGTATGAACTAATTTTTTTTTTTTATCATTATTATCTAAAATTAAATGTAGGACTTTTTACACCTATAACATATTTTCAAATTGTTAACCAAAAGGCCATAATAATTAACAAGATTTGGTACGCGTAAAACGCACCAACGCGCAGAGCTCGCCCTTAGGTAAAATATGCGTTGCGAACAGTGGTTTTTAATTATTACGGCCTTTTAGTTAACAATTTGAAAATATGTTATAGGAGTAAAAAGTCTTACATTTATTTTTAGAATATATTAATAAAAAAAAATTTAGTTCATACTTTAAAATTCAAAATTATAATATTAAATAATTTTTTTCGAGCTTTGGATTAACAAAATGAAAAAATCTTGTAGATATAAAATATCTTAGAATTTTTAGTAGAATTTTTAAATGTATTATTTTTATAAGGGCAGTATTAAGGGGGGCTCTAAATTTTGGGGCCCTATAACTCGGGAAGTATACGGGCGATTGGATTTACACTGCGAGCGGATTCAAATGGGATGCCAAATAATATGTGTACCAAATTTGGAGTGAATCGCTCCGGTACCTTCAGAGGAGTAGAGGGCACAAATTTGGTCTTACGAGATACAGAGCGAGCGAGCGAGCGACGACTAACATCCAAGTATATAAGTTATATACATTTTCGGAATCAGGGCGACGAGACGAACACTTTTTCTTAATGAAATTTTTTGATCCGAGAATGCTACAGACACACGACCGAATGCTTTAGCCTCTTCGGTACTACGTACGGCGAGCTAAAAACCACTGCTCGCAACGCATATTTTACCTAAGGGCGAGCTCTACGCGTTGGTGCGTTTTACGCGTACCAAATCTTGTTATACTAAATACTGTATTGTAAAAAGCCCAGTTTAATTTATAAATCGAACAATTGTATTTGGAATTCCAAAAGTACAAATTACCGAATAAACACTTGAATTTGCTCTCATAGCAAATTCTAATATAAATTTTAAAAAAATATATATATTTTAATAAGCACATTACAAAATGACCATTATAAATGCAGCATGTTTATCTATATAAAACAAACATTTCACACTATATAGAGACCTGAGTTACTTAACCAATGTAATGCTATGCAACAATATAAGTTTTGTTAAATAAATTAATATTTATCTTTGAAATATTCATAAAATGTAAACAAGTTTAGGTTAAATCTAATTATGAACTTTCCGAAAACTTTGAATAAAAGCGTTTAAACTGAACTCACCGCATCTCTTGAAGCACATTTTACTGATATTAACATAATCACTATAAATTAATACTTATAACTATCAAAACATAAGCGACAAGCACATGTTCATACAATCACAGTTGCAGCTTGCGTTAGGGTTAGCCTTGACCTGGCCCGTATGACATATGACGTAGAAAACAGTGTTGCCAGTCGCCGATAAATGTACTAGAGTTTATTCTTAAAGAATTATGTTGTTGCAAATAAATTTCTTTATTAGAGCAATATTATTTTACTAATTAAATTAAAATAGTTTCAAATTTTATTCTGTTATAAAATAATTGTGATATTGCTCAGATTGCATTTTAAACAATGTGTAAGCAATGAACTATATTCATACTTGGCAACATTGAACCAAACTGGCAATACGAGTGAGCATAATGTCGGTAAAGTTATCCACAGTTTTCTACAGCATACAATTTTTGTTGCCAACATAAAAAACTAAAAATCCCATAGACTTTTATTTCGCTTAATACGTGATATTAAGAACTCAATTGTGTTTCATTTTGTGTAGAATAGCAATAATTAGCTATATATAATCAAAAACTGTAGAAATATGTTCAGGAATTATGAATTATCATTAAAAACCCCCGGCTCATAGGAACAAACAGCACGTCGTCCGACGTTTCCCTGATTTACAAAAAATCTAAATGTCTAAGAAACAAGGGAGAACTGTTTTTGTAATCTACACACTGACACCTTTCAAGAAGATGTATAAAACATATAAATTCATTTAGTGCACGAATTAAAAAAAAAACATTTTCTAAATGGAATTGGCTATTTGCTATATCTTCTTAATTTAAAGAAAAACTAAGCGTTCCCTTCGTAAATGTGACCTTTATTCGTAAAGAACATACATTACACATATAGAATTACGCTATAAAGCAAATATTGGCTCGAAGAAAAAGTGTTCGTCTCGTCGCCTTGAATCCAAAAATGTATATAACTTATATACTTGGATGTTGGTCGTCGCTCGGTCGCTCGTAAGACCAAATTTGTGCCCTCTACTCCTCTGAAGGTACCGGAGCGATTCACTCCAAATTTGGTACACATATTATTTGGCATCCCATTTGAATCCGTTCGCAGTATAAATCCAATCGCCCGTATATTTCCCGAGTTATAGGGCCCCAAAATTTAGAGCCCCCCTTAATACTGCCCTTATAAAAATAACAAATACATTAAAAATTCTACTAAAAATTCTAAGATATTTTATGTCTACAAGATTTTTTCATTTTGTTAATCCAAAAACCGAAAAAAAAATTAAATATTATAATTTTGAATTTTAAAATATGAACTAATTTTTTTTTTATCAATCTAAAATTAAATGTGCGACTTTTTATATCTATAACATATTTTCAAATTGTTAACCAAAAGGCCATAATAATTAAAAAGCACTACTCGCAACGCATATTTTACCTAAGGGCGAGCTCTGCGCGTTGGTGCGTTTTACGCGTACCAAATCTTGTTTTTTTTTTAATGGACTACAAAAGTGATGACGCGAAATTGTGCGGCAAATTTAGATGCGGTCGCGGCCATTTTCGTTTCTTATGGGATTTAACATAGAGGTGAAGTTTGCATGTTTGTACCGTTCTTATTGTAAAACTGGGGGTTATGAGTTATTTTTTTAAAAATAGGCACAAGCTTCAACTATAGATTCATGTATTTAAACTAGGGCGACCATAACTAATTAGTTTGTAATTAAATAATAGCGACATTATGGGAAAATAGCATTTAGTGCTGCCGAAAAGTGCTAGCATATTCGCGATAGATGGCACGCGTGAAACCCTTATCCGGCCTTGTGATTGGCTGCCTTTAACTGTCAGTTCATTTTAATTTACAAAATTAATTAAAACCCGGTTTTTAGCAATATCTATCAACCTTATTCAACATATATTTTAATATAATATAATATGTAAATACCCAAAAGATTATTTAAGAAATTTTATTGAAATCAGGGAAATTATGTCAAAAATTATGATGATTGACATAATTTTTGACAAAATTTCCCTGATTTCAATAAAATTTCTTAAATTACCTTTTGGGTCTTTACGTATTATATTATATTAAAATATATGTTGAATAATGTTGATAGATATGGCTAAAAACCGTGTTTTAATTAATTATATAAATTAAAATGAACTGTCAATTAGAGGCAGCCAATCACAAGGCCGGATAAGGGTTTCACGCGTGCCATCTATCGTGAATATGCAAGCACTTTTCGGCAACACTAAATGCAATTTTCCCATAATGTCGCTATTATTTAATTACAAACTAATTAGTTATAGTCGCCCTAGTTTAAATACATGAATCTATAGTTGAAGCTTGAGCCTATTTTTAAAAAAATAACTCATAATCCCCAGTTTTACATTAAGAACGGTACAAACATGCAAACTTCACCTCTATGTTAAATCCCATAAGAAACGAAAATGGCGGCGACCGCATCTAAATTTGCCGCACAATTACGCGTCATCACTTTTGTAGTCCATTATTTCCCCAGTAGCACATGTCAGCATATGTCAAAACTATATCGTATAAATATTGGTTAAATATTGTATCTTGGCTAAATATGGCATATGGAAAACCCATATTGGTTATATATTGTATGTCAATATTTAACTCCAAAAAATTATTTCAATATTGATCCAATATGGAAAAAACAATATTGTATTCTCAATCAAAAACTATATCATACCAATATTGTAAATAAGATGTTTGTGATTCTCATGGATTTGGTATATGGGTTACATATTGATTTGCCAATATTGGATATACATATTGGTACAATATAAATAAAATATTTTTAAGAACTTTTAGTATGTATATCGAACAACAATTTTCTAGTAGGTAATCATGAAATATTTCGAACTCGAGATTTCAACGGATATACATAGTTGGACATTTCCTGAATCGAATGTCACTATTTTCGGAGTGACATCTGTGTGTCTGTGTGTATGTGAACGCTCTAGAGCCAAAACTGTGGAACGAAAAATTATGAAACTTCAAACTTAAGACTTGCATATGGATTTAATGTGAACCTTCTATTTTTGAAAAGAATATTCAAACCGGAAGTGCATGTTTACTCTATGAATTTTTTGTCCTTTCTCCAATATCACTAGAACGGCTGCCCTTATGGCAAAAATAGTTATGTTCATAATGAAAGCTATGAATATTTCGCACAACTTTTGTTTGAAAAGTTTCTTCAAAAAATGTACCAGTTACGAGAAAACTGCTACGAAAAATCATACATATCTTAAGATAGTAATTTCAATATCAATACAATATGGGATAAACAATATTGTATTCTCAATCAAAAACCATATTATACCAATATTGTCAAAATGGTGTACCATCGCGCATGCGCGCTCCATTGCATTACTTTGCGTATTACTTTTAGCCTGCTGCTATTAAATAAGAATATTTTTTATGTCGGTTTTCAAAACGCAAACAAGACATTTACATTTAATACCCAATTCTGATATTGTTTTCTTGCTTAACTTTCTAACTACTTTATCATTTGACGAGTGGAACTCAGAAACGATGAATAGATACAAACAGCACGCCACTGTTAAATAATTCCTATGATCCTATAGGATAGGGCCTGTCACTTTTTCGTTTCAATTTGGTTCTTTTATTGTATCATTTCTTGGTCGTGTTATCTTGCGGTATTTTGTATTATCGTGTTTAAAATTGAAATCAATATTGATCATCTTATTCGTAAATCGAATGTCATATTTTACACATTAAGGTAAGTCATATTTTACTTGTAAATTGAACAATTTATATCTGCTTTAGCTTGGTCTCCTTATCATTTATCCAGAAGCAATACACAATCGCATCTATCATGGGACAGAACATGAAATATCAAAAATAGGATCTATGTACCTGGCAACGGCTAGAGATCGCGACGTTGGAAGAAAGGAAAGAACGCCCAACACTAATTCTATATTTTATAACAGTGTACTAATATATATATATATATATATATATATATATATATATATATATATATATATATATATATATATATATATATATATATGTGTGAATATATTTACTATATATTTTTTTTATTAACAATTTTTATATATTTACACTATAACACTATATGTATATGTTTTATATCTCTGATGTGCAATAAACTTTATTAAATATATTTATTATTAATTTTGAGTTTTTATTATATTTTTAAATCAAAATATATAATATAGAATAAATATTTCATTTACATATTGGGTAAATATGGAGATGTTATATTTATACAATATTGGTTTGCAATATTCTGCCAATATTGGTTTGCAATATTCTGCCAATATTGAAATACAATATTGTAGTAATCTAGTACTATGTTAACCCAAACCACATTGCGCCAATATGGCAAACAATATTGGTACTATATCGTTGTGCTACTGGGGTTATTGTTTGCAATATGAGAACATTATACGCAAAATGTTTCGTAAATATGAAATATATTCGTAATATAAAGAATTTAATATCTAACCACAACCAGCATATAGTTTACGTTCGCTCCCCGGAATTGCAAATATTTAAAGAGACTCATTTATTAAACAACGCACCTATGCGTTCAGCTCGCCTTATAAGTAATGCGATGCGAGCAGTTATCTAGTCATCAATAGATGGCTTTACAGTTTATTATTATGCTCGCTACTTGTTTTTTTCAAATTGTGAACCCATAGTTCATAATAATTAAAAAAAATGGGTTGTGGCCAACGCGGGACTTTCTTTTACATATTTTTCATCAATATTTATTGATTATAAAAATATAATATTAGAAAATAATAATCCAACAGAAACAATATGAAAACCAAGCTTACCTTATATAAATGAATGGGTTGAAAATTATTCCAATATCAATTTGTAATGGTTTTGAAGTACCAACTATCAAAACTAACCAATTCTCAACAGAAATATTTTGAAATGTCATTTATCTAATTCAGACCATTTTGTTTTCTTGTCGAAATATTGACAGGCGCAGATGATCCGATTAATTAAGCCACATTCGAATCCATGACAACGTAAACAAGATTCTCAAAATTTTCGGTAGAGGTTTTCTCGTAACTGGTACATTTATTGAAGAAACTTTTCAAACAAAAGTTGTGCGAAATATTAATATCTTTCATTATAAACATCACTATTTTTGCCGTAAGTGCAGCCGTTCTAGTGATATTGGAGATAGAACAAAATATGCATAGGGTAAACATGCACTGCCGGTTTGAATATTCTTTTCAAAAATAGGAGGTGCACTACTAGACCATATACAAGTCTTAAGTTTGAAGTCTCATAATTTTACGTTGGACAGTTTCGGCTCTAGAGCGTTCACATACACACACACACACACACACACACACACACGCACACACACACAGACGTCACTCCGAAAATAGTCACATTCGATTCAGAGAAGCTCAAAACGTGTATATCCGTTGAAATCTCGAGTTCGATTTTTTTGGTGATCCCTATACTTACTTATTACTCTGTAAAAGAAAGTAACAATTATTTTTACTTTCTTTTACGAAGTAATAAGTAAGTATAGGGATCACCAAAAAAATCGAACTCGAGATTTCAACGGATATACACGTTTTGAGCTTCCCTGAATCGAATGTGACTATTTTCGAAGTGACGTCTGTGTGTGTGTGTGTGTGTGTGTGTGTGTGCGTGTGTATGTGAACGCTCTAGAGCCGAAACTGTCCAACGTAAAATTATGAGACTTCAAACTTAAGACTTGTATATGGTCTAGTTGTGCACCTCCTATTTTTGAAAAGAATATTCAAACCGGCAGTGCATGTTTACTCTATGCATTTTTTGTTCTATCTCCAATATCACTAGAACGGCTGCACTTACGGCAAAAATAGTTATGTTCATAATGAAAGATATTAATATTTCGCACAACTATTGTTTGAAAAATTTCTTCAATAAATGTATCAGTTACGAGAAAACCGCTACCAAAGATTATGAGAATCTTGTTTACGTTGTCATGGATTCGAATGTAGCTTAATTAATCGGATCATCTGCGCCTGTCAATATTTCGACAAGAAAACAAAATGGTCTGAATTAGATAAATGACATTTCAGAATATTTCTGCAGAGAATTGTTTAGTTTTGATAGTTAGTAGGTACTTCAAAACCATTACAAATTGGTATTGGTATAATTTTCAACCCATTTATTTATATAAAGTAAGCTTGGTTTTCATATTGTTTCTGTTGGATTATTATTTTCTAATATTATATTTTTATAATCAATAAATATTGATGAAAACTACGTAAAAGAAAGTCCCGCGTTGGCCACAACCCATTTTTTAATTTTAATGCCAAGCGTGAAGTAGAAGGGAGACACTGCTCGCATTGCGTATCTTACCTAAGGGCGAGCTGGACGCATTGGTGCATTGTACGTACCGAATACCACAGCTCTTCTGTACTTGTCAATGTCTCAAATCGCCATAAATATTTAAAATCGTGAATACGTAACTATAATGTAGAAACATTATAATGACTAGTTTCATTAACAGAATGTCAGAATCACATAATTATTGAATGTGTGTGTGTGTGTGTTTATGTCGAAAAACTTGATTTTTATAAATTGAACCAGTCCTATAGTTATAATGAACATTTATAAACAGTATTAAAACATCGAGCGAAGCAGTCGGATGTGTCCCAGTTCCAGTCGAGGTATTATTTACGATATCGATATCGAGGTAAAATCGACGATTTAAAAGCGCTAATTGTTAACCTATTGTATTCCTATATAATGTGTCCGTTCTGTTTTGTATGCTATGTGTGGTATGCTGTGTGTGGTATGCTGTGTATGGTATGCTTTGTATGGTATGCTGTGTGTGGTATGCTGTGTGTGGTATGCTGTGTGTGATATAAATGGGAATGATTGCGGTTTTAAGGCCACTTATTTCCCCAACTTCTAATTATTAAATTATGTTTTCAGGTCTACAGTAGGGCCCTACGAGTATTTAATTGTATTTTATTTAATTTGTATAATTATTTTACAGCTGTGTATGGTGCACCAAATGTTTGAACTTTAAGGGGTATTCACACTTATGTAACTGTTTGCAAACCAAAGGTACTCAACATATTCAGTGGCCCCGTGTGATCTCCTGCTGGAGTATAAAATCATATCGTCGCGCGCAAAAAGACCACAGAATTTGGCTATTCCGCGGTTGGAAGAAACAAACTCTTACTTAAGTGTTGAATAAATGGAATTAAATGTAATAGTGGGCACCCAACGAGCGACGAATAATATACAATTCGCAGTGTAGTCACGTTGCAATCAAAGGTACTTGTTCACCAGTTGGCGGCCCGGCAGCGCTTCCTGTACTGATCCAAGTCCTGTAAGTCCTTGGTAAAACGAACTTTAAGTTTGATCGCCGTGCGTATCCTTAAATGGGTTAGCGTCGTTGAGGCGTGTCGACTAGATCAGAAGAAGCAGGGGGTCTGTTCGGTGGGGCTCGCGCGATAGTTAAGTCCAAGTCTGCGGCGAGTACTCGCGATTGCAACTCTTACTAAAGTGACGAATTTCAGGGGGGAGGCGGGTCCCTGCCGACGTGGAACCGACCTTGACGAGGTGGCAGGGCTTAAGCATCAATCACTATTATTCAAATACTGATTGATGCAACTAACAGGTTTCATAAAAATCACTTCTTTTTCCTTCCAAAAACTACATTCCAAATATTGATTTTGAATATTCAATTAATATTATAATAAACATTTTGTTAAATACCATTTTTAAAGGACAACAACACTATGTAAATAATGGATATAAATTTACAAGTCTATGTAAAGTTACAATTATAAATCATATAATTATACGCAGAAATATAGTAAAAAAACTCAGGTAAATTAACTAAAACTAGAATTACATAATTTTTTGTTGTAGTTTATCAGTAAATGTTTTAGTTTTATTTGCTTTAAATAATTTTTATATTGAATATTTTTGCGATTAGCGTTCTGAGAGTTTGAATTATTTTTAAGTAAACATTTTGTACATGGAATAATTCTGTTTAATTTAAATCATTGTGGCTTCAAAGTATTTTTATAATTTGTTCAATTTACCTAAACTTTTTATTTGTATTGTTTAACTTTTATTAAATATAACTCTGTGATTATTAATGTATATTTTATCTGAATTTAATGAATGTTTTGTTAATTAAATTATATTTTATTTGTGCATTTTACTTCCTTAATCCACATCACATTCAAAAAGGCGAACTCGTGAACAGTAACCATCAGTTACATGTTCACATAAGAACGTCCGACGTAAAGATAAAGATATTTCTTCATATTGTGAACTCAAGGTCCATAAAACATATTTGAATATAATAATTATTAATTTTAAAATATGCAATTTGTTTTTTATGTATAACAAAAACTCGACAATAGATAACTATACTGTCAAAGTTATGTCGATATTTTAACAAGTTTGCCACGTTTCTTAAATCTTAAATGAGTTTAACTTTGCATAAAATATATTCGGTTTATTAAGGGGGTATGCACATTGTGAAAAGAGAAAGAATCGATTTTTTTTTTGTCTTAATATGTCTAGAATATATTCTTAAAAGTGTTTTGCAAAATTCGACTTAAGAAAATAATTATATAAATTTTAAGCATATCATCTCATTTTTTAATTCAATTTATTTTTATATAAATAAGATTTGGTACGCGTACAACGCATCAATGCGTTCAGTTCGCCTTTTAAGTGTAATATATACGATGCGAGCCTTTTGGTTAACAAAATTTAAAATTATAATATTTAATAATTTTTTATGGCCTTTGAGTTAACAATATGAAAAAATCATGTAGGTATAAAATATCTTAGAATTATTAGTAGAATTTTTGGGTGTTTAAATTATTTTTATAAGGGCAGTATTAAGGAGGGCTCTAAATTTTGGGGGCCTATAATTCGGAAAGTATACGGGCGATTGGATTTAAACTGCGAGTGGATACAAATGGGATAGTAAAAAATATGTGTAGCAAATTTAATGTGAATCGCTCTGGTAATTTGGTCTTACGAGCGACGACTAACATCCAGTTATATATTTTTGTATCAATATAATCTACAAAAAAATGTAAAACTTTTTATATCTATAACATCTTTTCAAATTGTTAACCAAAAGGCCATAATAATTAAAACCCACTGCTCGCAATGCATATCTTACCTGGGCGAGCTCTACGCGTTGGTGCGTTTTACGCTTACCAAATCTTGTTTAATACGTGCACTAAGTGAATTTATATGTTTTATACATTTTCTGAAAGGTGTCAGTGTGTAGATTACAAAAACAGTTCTCCCTTATTTCTTAGACATTTAGATTTTTTGTAAATCAGGGAAACGTCGGACGACGTGCTGTTTGTTCCTATGAGCCGGGGGTTTTTAATGATAATTCATAATTCCTGAACATATTTCTACAGTTTTTGATTATATATAGCTAATTATTAATATTCTACACAAAATGAAACACAATTGAGGTCATAATACCACGTATTAAGCGAAATAAAAATCTAGGGGATTTTTAGTTTTTTATGTTGGCAACAAAAATTGTATGCTGTAGAAAACTGCGGTTAACTTTACCGACATCAATTTTCTCCGGTCAAGAATTCTTTTACCAATCTAAAAATAACAAAATCCACGTGATTGACTTTGGCGCTACTATTAAAACAATATTACTTCCCATCACATAAAATTTAGACAATCACAACGTAAACACAAACAGCGATTTGGTATACAAGCGGATCATTTACATTTTCGCTGTTTGTGGTTACGTTGTGGTTGCCTAATTTTTTAAGTGATGGGAAGTAATTTTGTTTTAAAAGTAGCGCCAAAATCAACCAGGTCGATTTTGTTATATTTAGGTTGGTAACAGAAATCGTGACCGGAGAAAATTGTGGATAACTTTATTAACATAGTTATCCTCGAATATATCCAGCCTCAATTTCTGTAGCCAACTTAAAATTAAGGAAAATCCCCTAGATTTTTATATCGCTTGTAAAGCGATATTTAGGCCTCAGCTGTCTTAAATTTTCTGTTGAATATCAATAATTAGCTATATATAATATAAAACTGTAGAAATATGTTCAGAAATAATGAAATATCATTAAAAGCACCCGGCTCGTAGAAGCAAATTGTACGCCATCCGACGTATCCTTGATGTACAAAATAGTGGAAGGTCTCTTTCTTCAAAATTATCTATTTTCGTAATGTACATACTTAAAGCTTTAATTCAAGATTTATAACATGTACATTGATGAAGTGAAATCTCTAAAAATGTCATTCAAAATATGACGTTGCACGTGACAGTCTACATTAGGTTATAGTTTGCTGTCACATTTATCCTGTATAAACTGTCCTAATTCTGTAAAACAGTGTGCATGCAACATTATAAACAATAAACTATGATCTATGTTTATATGCGGTATTTGTGATTGCGAACATTTATAAAACGTCATTCTCGATGATGTGACATTTATTTGAATTGACTGATAGTCCATCCTCAATTATCTGTCAGATAAAGAGGCGTAACCGCTCTGACTAGCTTGCAGCATTTTGCTAATTTGTGAACAATCTCTAAATCTCTTTTGCAAAAGTGATACATCTTCTTAATCAGTACACTTCTAGCTTTCATATAAGATATAATACATAAATATCAATTAAGTGTTTTCAACATAAATCTAATAGAAACTGCAATGGTGGTTCTGCGAATGTTTGCATTTCCCCAATTTACAAAACATCTGATTGACTCTTTTTTAAATGTGAATTGTTTTTGTAATGTACACCTTTCAAAATAAATATAAATCATATAAATACATTAAGTGCACGAATTAAATAATTATAATTTTAAATGTGTTCAACCACTTGGTTTATTTACTGAATTTAAAGAAAATCTAAATGTCTTTTTTAAATGTGACCTTTATTCGTATAGTACATACTTTGCACTTTCATTACATATATAATAGGATTTAATGTAATTTTATGATTTATACATATGTTATGATCGTATTTATTATCCACCTGCAAGAAATCTCTTATATACATTTATTTGAATTTTATTTAGGCCAATTCAGTTGATACTTCACAGTTAATATAGGAACATTCCGGAACATGTGATTTAAAGTAAATATGTAAATTTAGCAAAACCTTTGCGCATAGGAATTCTTCGCGGTCCCCAACACAAGATGACGTCTGCAAAGAATTTCTATGTAAGGAGGTTATGCAAAATTAACATATCAACTTTAATTGATATGTTCAAATTAATTGTGTTGAAGTTAAAGAATTGGCCTAAAAATTGTTTCAATGAAATTTCTATAAAAGATCACTTGTAAGTGCATAATAAATTCAGTAGTAAAACTTCATCATGATTTTCTATATGAGAGCAACAATTCTTCAAGTTTTCAAATTTCGCGGCCGGATATATAGAAATTCCATTTTGTTCGTACTATAGAAGGAATAGTAATTTCACATTGAATGCGAGCCTAATTAGTTTAATTATTACCAGTAAATTTTTGACAAATACGAAAGAGACTAAAAACTAAAATATTGCCAACAATTCGCTGTTTATCATTTGGTTAACCCTGATTCAATGTATTTTATATCTAAGCGGACTTGGTTAAACTTAATTTTAGTAGTTACTTGTGTTTGTCAAGAAGTGCTACGTTAACAAAACTTTACTGTTTAAAATGTCTAATTTTGATGAAAGCGGATTAATGAATGTTTGCCGAACATGTTTATCGCCTTCCGGAATTATGAAATCATTGTACCAAAGCAGTCCGACTGCGACGAACATCAGTTTAGCTGATATGTTGATGTCGTTCACACCGCTAAAAGTAAGTTGATTTCATTCTATTAATATACTGGTTCTTAAGCAGCTAGAAGGTATCTTTATTTTAAATATGCAAAGTATTCCAGTGTATTTAAAAATAATAGTTTTTAAAGAAATAATGTTATAGTAGCTACAGTCTTGTCGGTGTATTTGAAATCATTGATGACTACCATTTTGTTGGTATAATTTATCCACCCAACACCTTGATTCTTGGTTATAACTATAAATATCTTCCCTAAATTATCGAAATGTATAACGTATGTGATATTGAAATATAAAATCACGCTAAATTTAAACAAATCAATATTTAGTTATAACTCTGATACAGTTAGTGCAATTGAAATATTCCATTTGGAATTTCCACCTAAACTGAAATATGTCAATTTATTTATTTTAATAAAATGATTTTCCATACGTATTAACAGGGCTAAATTAATAAAATAATGCCGTAGAACTTTGTATTGTATGTCGTATATATGAAAACTGGCACCTACCCTAATTTACAAGTAACATCGAGTCTTTCCAGAAACCAAATATCAATGTTTCTATGCGTTAAAAATTAGAATATGATTCTATTTATATTATCTATATCCGTCATTTATAGAAAAATAAAATTACATAACTATAAATATTGAATTATTTTTAGCTCGTCGTACAGTAAGTACAAAAGAGCTATAGTGATTAGTCGTGTGTCTGTAACATGCTCGGATCGAAAAAAAATCTTAACAAAAAGTTCTTGTATGTTCGCCCTGAATCCAAAAATATATATAACTCATATACTTGGATGTATGTATCTCGCTCGCTCGCTCGGTCGGTCCGTCGTAAGACCTGAGTTTGTGACCGCAACTCGTCTGAAGGTACCGGGCCGATTTTGATGAAATTTGGTATACATATAATTTTCATGCCCATGATGTTCCCGTCGCATTTTAAATCCAATCGTCTGTACAGGACCGGCGTTATAGGCCCCCAAAATTTGGAACCCTCCTAAATACTGCCCTTAGTCAACTTTTAAAAATTTTAGAATTTTCTACTCAACATTCTAAGATATTTTATGTGATTAAAGTTTTTTCAAATTGTGAGCCCATAGGCTTAAAAAAAATAATATAAATATATTTTGAAGTATATCAGACATCGATCGCCATCTGTTAGTAAAATGAAGAAGTTATATTTATGTGACAGTAATTTGTTTGGTTATATTTTCCAATGTATAAACCATTTGCTTCTGTGTTTTAATTAATAAAATTAGGAAATGTTCATCAAATAATTATCAATATCCTTGGCAAATCACGAAACGAACGATATTAACGTAACCCATGTGGATGTGTGCAATTTTAAATGTGGGGTTTTTGGAAATTAAAACTGTTATGGTACAGGAATAAATAAATCAAAGGGATCATAATTGGTTAGATTGGTTCAATGGGCTATGTGAGTATAATGTCGATGATTAAGAATTATATACGTAAACTTAGAAATTTATTCATTTCATATTAAATGCCGATGAAATATCATAACAACAATAAATTTTGTACTATAATAATTGCTATCGCTTTTAGTTTTGTATTTATTGATGTGACCGCGCTCGCCGGAACGGCGAGCTGATAGCACTGGCGCTAGCGCCAGTTCTTGTTTATATAAATTAACAATTAATCGAAAGTTAGGTTTCTATTCATTATTCAAAGCGTCATTAATCAAGTATATTTATATAATATTATGTTTTGTAAGTCCTAATTTATTTATAAACATTTCCTAACCCTCTTCTCCCATTCCCACTTATAAAATGAAAAAAAAAACACGTTTTGCGAATTTTAATTATTGTATATGCCTTCGAATGCATATAATCTTGATGTATTTATTTGAATATTGATTTATTTTCTTATTTAAAAATCCGTCTTTCAAAATAGCAGTATAGGAATTTAAATTTAAAGTAATTGATAAGAGCTTTAATTCATTTAGGGATTTAAGTCAATTTAATTGAAATACTTGTGATAATGAGGACTACAGGTTTTGGAATTATATGCATTTTTAAAAATTTGTATTACTATTATAAACGAATCAAATGCTTCAAGTCCTCAAAAAGTTGTCAAGCTATCAAAAAAATGTGTAGCCTTAAAAATAGATTCAAGCTATTACATTTTTTAATTGTTAAAAATGTTTTCAAATCACTTTCAAGTCAATAGTTACATAATAGATTTCTAGTAGATAAGTATAAAATAGACTTTAATTTTTTTGATTGTTAAGAAGCAACACGAACTTTTGTCGGTTTGCGTCAAAAATATATCCGTGAAATGGAGAAAGAGAGTGACTAGATGTGGAGCAGTAGGAGCAGGTGGAAAACCATAAACCAAAGACTCCACGAAACTATGTATTTATTTTGAGGATCAAAGTACATTTTTATGTTCATTTTCCGAATATTCCTTATCTGAACCATTGTGCTTCATCTCGCCTCGATCAGAAACTTCCACGGGGTTTTCTTTCTCAAATTCGATGTCTATAACAACACTAGAGTCACCTGTTTCAAGCACAACATATCGACTCTTACAAAGAAATTATGAAGAAGCCGATATGACTGACTGCTATGATAGCTGCCATTGAAGCACTTGTTCAAGTGCAAACAAACGATTCCGATGATTGGAAAGTAAAAGACGAAGTCTACGCATTTTGCAAATATTTTGCCACAAGACTGACTGAATTAGTTACCAGACAATGTGCGAAATTAATTTTATATTGAATTTTTGAACCGCGTATATAAAGTTGAGAGATCATAAAGCTAAGGGAAATATAAGATATCTTTGTTTTTTTGTTAAAACCATTATATATATATATATATATATATATATATATATATATATATATATATATATATATATATATATAAAACTATATAACTACTAGGGTCACCCTGTGCCCATATGGTACACAAAATATAGGTCAGTTTTGACGGGTGGAGAATTCTCTTGTAAATCATAGTTACAATATAAAAATAAGAGATTACCTTTACACGGTTTTCCTTCAGTTTGTATCGTTTAACAGATAACAAACCTAAAATTAATTAAATATTAATAATTTGATATATTTTTCCAGCCAATCAAGTATCTAAATATTTTTGAATTAACTCTTCAAGATTTTTTTTATTATTTAATTTATAATATAATTTATAAATTTATTTACTGCATCTATTTGTAGTTAAATATATTGTACAATGCACATTTAATATTATTTAATAATTTGATGCATGTTTTTATTGATTTTTAAATTACTATAAATTATAGAATTAATAAAATAATTAAAGATTTTGAAATTTGGACAGTTAATTAAAATTGTTAATAATTATTATTTGCATAAATGTATGAAATTGAAACAATTCATTCTGATAACAAAGTCGGAAAAAGCGCGGTAACTTTGAAATACTACTTTATGGCACTTCATACTTCATACAATTGGTTGAAGTTTATAGTTTGAAACGATATTTGTCAACATGAATAAAATGGTTGTGTTATCCGAATTTCCTAAAAATAGTTGGACTAAAATAGTTGGACAACTGGCGGACTGTATTTATTTGCAGAAGTAAATTACAAATTCTGTATTAATACATAAAAATAATACAGATATTTATGTTGATTTAATAAATAGATGGGTTTTGCAATTTTTGATTATTAAAAGGAAATACAACTAAATTGACAAATGTACCTTAGTTATAAAATATTTTGCCTTTCACCCTGGAGGTCGTGAGTTCGATCCCCGTCTATACCAATTTGAATTTTTACAAAAAAGGCTTTCTACACAAACACTCTTACTCACATACATACAAACATTTCTGGGTAATTATATATATATATATATATATATATATATATATATATATATATATATATATATATATATATATATATATATATATATATAATAAGAAATATTAGGTTTTTTTTTCTTAAAACTATTTACAATATTTATTTTCTAATTTGTAACTTTTATACATATATATCTAAATAATAAAATCTTGTCATGGAATTGCACCGGCGCGGCAGGACTGTTCAAATATGTTTATAATATTTTCGTATTTTTGTCAGCAAGTCGAATTCGCATTGCGTGTTCATAAACATCCATTTAATGTCCTTAGATTATTCGGAATGTTGTTACGTCATTCGCCAGCAATAAAGTTTCCATCTCAATCATAACTATCCACATATGATATGTTGCAGGACAATATTTGTCGCTAATAGTTGCAGCATTTTCATCAATCAGCATTGATAAAATTGTGCAAACATATGCTTGCTTTTATTATCGAATCTACTTTCTTCGGTTGTGCATTTATTATTTTATGGAATAATCGAAATCGTGACACCAGTATGCCAAATGCATTTTCAATGCTCCTTCGGGCGCGAGTTAACCTATAGTTAAATATTCTTTTTTCTCCGTATGGGCGAACAAGATGTGTATGCAGCGGAAACTGGCGTCACCGATAAAAAAATAGGGAAAACCGATATCTGTATATTTTTATAACATAATCTTTTGGTAAATTCAAGTGTCCATTAAATAACTTAGATCCAAAAACAGATTCTCGTCAGACTCCACCATCGCTCTGTGATCCATATGCTCCAATATCCACATATGTATAATTATAATTTGCATCACATATTGCAAAGAGCACAATGCTGAATGTCTTTTTGTAATTAAAATATTGTGATCCAGTGTTAAACGGAGCTTGAATTACAATATGTTATCCGTCGATTGTCCCCAGACAGTGCGGCAGATTCCACTGCCTATGAAATTCATCAGCTTTTTATGTCCACTTATCCTCTGTAGGAAACCTGACGTATATAGGCGCGAATGTTTCCCATAAAACGTCACAGCCCCAGTAGCACAACGTTATAGAACCAATATTGTTTGCCATATTGGCTCAATGTGGTTTGGGTTAGAATATTGTATTATAATATTGGAATTATATTTTTCATCAATATTGGCAGAATATTGCAAACGAATATTGTATTCTCATACCAGATCTATATTAAATAAATATTGCTTTTTCAAGGAATCCATATATTATATGATTATTGCCACGCAATATAAAATAAATATTACATCTTTATATTTACCCAATATGAGTTATATATTTACAACCAATATCGCGTAAATATGTAAATGAAATATGTATTCTATATCATATATTTAGATTAAAATATATAATAAGAACTAGAAATTATTAATTAATATGAATATATTTAATAAAGTTTATTGCACATCAGTATTTAAATAAGGGTTATAAAACATATATAGTGTAATATAAAAAATAATACAAAAAATTGTTAATAAAAATAAAATAAATAAATATATATTCTAACATACATATATGAGAAAGACAAGTATAAAATATTGACAAGTGTTGTAAAAGAAAAAACATAGTGCTACAGTGTAATATAAAAATATAATAAAGAAAGTTACTAATCAAAATAAAATATAATTAATAAATATATATCCTAACATACATATATAATAAGAACAAGTATAAAATACTAGGGTCACCCGTGGGCACCATGTGCCCATATGGTATACATAACATAGGTCTGTTTTGACTGGTGGCGAATTTTCATGAAATTTAATAATAATTACACGGTTTTTCTTCAGTTCGTATCGTTTGACTATAATAGTAATACAAATTTCCACATGGCAAACAATAATAAAGAAAATATGGACTCCTTTTTTTGAACGCTATTTTGTTTTTAGATCACAATGCTGAGATTAACTAATCGATCGCTTAACATGCACTGTGTAACATCCGATAAATTTAAACTAAGTTTTGTTAAACTTTGATTTTAACCTTGTATGGTGCAACTGGCCATAAGTGTTGTATTATTAAGACTATTTCCATGATTGTATTATTACACAAAATACAGGATTATAAATTTACTAATGATTACTGTTTATTATTTGAATCGATTATTCAAACAATATGTATTATAAACCTTTTTTACACAGCATTTTTAATGATTTGACTTTTGATTTATTATTGTTTTTGAATTTAATAATCAGGCTAGATTCTGAATTTTGCAGTATTAAACTGCTGCAGTGTCTCGGCAGTTTTAAAAGTGATGATAATTAGTTATATGCTAAAATACAATGGATTGTTCCATCAAAAATAAAAGAGTAAAATTGCCAAGCAATCATGTTTCTAAATATGTTTATTTCTCTAATAATCAGAATTATAAATTGACTTACTTGCAGTTATTATAATTTGACCAACTATAGAATCTTACCGCAACTCATATTTTCAAAAATCACGGCTTTTTGGCCATTTTGAA
The DNA here is from genome assembly GCA_933228885.1 of Leistus spinibarbis. Lineage (NCBI taxonomy): Eukaryota > Metazoa > Arthropoda > Insecta > Coleoptera > Carabidae > Leistus > Leistus spinibarbis. Next base: position 1,405,976 of record OW121795.1, on the reverse strand, counting down.
AAGAAAATATTAACTATGAATTAAAATAAATGGAAGGAAACACGTATTTGCTAAAGTATATGCAAATTAGGCAATAATAATATGCACTTATTCCATATTAAATTTAAACAATGTTTCCGTAACTCGTACGTCACTAATTCTCATTGAAATACTGGTTTGACGCTCACGTGGTAGCATTTTTATATATATATTTGTTCTTTGGTCGGTCATTTTAACATAAATGCTTAAGAGGAATCCCCATACCTGCTGCAAACATAGCAAAACATAGCTAAACAAGGTTTCGTCGAACCCTTAAAACTCCTTTATTACAACATTAAAATGAATGAAATTTTTATTTTTCAGATAGCCATTACTTTCCTCTAGGCTTCTCTAGTTTTCGATTTTCAATTTATTGCTTAGTTTTTTTTTATATTCTATATTTACCCAATTTTCAAATGTCCATAGTTTTTATTGAGATGACAAATTTATAAATTCAAAACTAGACAAGCGGACATTGACCGGAATATTCTAAAAGTTTTATTCAAAACAATATATTAGCAAGTATTTTAAGGGTCAAACGAACGCTTCAACTAGAACGCTTCAAGTAGTAAATAGCATTGGCTCTTATGGCGCTACGATATTCGTGCGCTTCCCCCTTTACACCGACCTGTAAGGACGGCCAACCATGGGGATTCCTCTTAATAGCGACTTACAATTATTGACATTGGCAGAAAATAAATGTCAATTGATAATATTTGATTTTTATCCGTATTGTCACTTTGTTTTGCCGACCTAGCAACTTCAGAAGATTAGTGATTGTTTTATTTCAGTATAGACTATTTGATTATTTTATATAATATTATTAACAGTCGGCATGGCGCAGAGGTTAAGAGTCTTGTCTTTCGCCCTGGAGGTCGTGAGTTCGATATCTTTCTTGTTATGTCATGTTCAGTTAGATCAGATGCGTCCAAACTTTTTGCTGCGAGGGCCAGTTTGGTATTTAAATTCATTAGCGGGGGCCAAGCATCGTAAAGATGTGAATTAAAAAACCTTATTACAAGTAAAGCAGCATTGAATTTTATTTTTTATAGTAAATTACAGATATAACAATACTAAACAAACATGTCTAAATTATATTATTATAAAATTATTTCATGCAATTTTTAATGGGAATGGTGGAACTGGGTTTTTTCCTGGAGAGTTTCTTCAAAGTTGGGATTCAAATCGGAAACACCAATTATTAGCAATGATTGCAAATGATCATCCGATAAATTTGCCCTATATTTAGATTTCAGATACTTCATCCTGGAAAAAGTTTGTTCGCACATATAGGTAGTGCCATACATAGAAATAAATTTACCAGCCAATTGCTTTAAATTTGGAAACTCTTTTGCGTCCAAAAATTTGTAAAAATCGATCAAGTTTCCTTACCTGTATTTGTTCTTGATTTGATCGCTAGCTTGAAGATCAATTATTTCCATTTGAAACTGACTTGAAACGTCGCCAACGTTGCAGTCATATGGATTTTGAAACAGCCGAATTTCCCTTGAATTTATGTCAAGATCAGAAAAACGCTTTTGAAATTCTAGTTTTAAATCCGCGATTACTTTTACTGCAAATATGGTGGGAAATCTTTCGTCAGTTTCTGTACTAAATTTTTCGCAGCACGTGAAATGGGCAAAATTACATTCATTCATATGACTTTCGAGCAATATCAGCTTGGCTCTGAATGCTTTGATTTGCTCGAATAAATCACAAATTAAATTGTTTTTACCTTGGAGCTTTAAATTCAAGTTATTTACGTGTGTCACGACATCTGCAAAAATTGCCAACTTCCAGAGCCACTCTGCATCCGATAAAAGCGGTTCAGGGTGATTCTTTTCCGCAAGAAAATTTTTAATTTCCTTTCTGAGCTTGAAGAACTGCAATAACACTTTTCCACAGCTAAGCCATCGAACTGCTGTATAATACGACAAGTCAACAGACTCAGATTCAATTTCTTCGAGGAAAGATCGAAATTGGCGATGATTGAGTGCACGTGATCGAATAAAGTTTACGACAGAAACAACTGGTTTCAAAACGCAGCTCATGTCGACATGTTTTGCACATAGGGCTTGTTGGTGGATGATGGATGCAGAAAAATTGGTACTGTTGCTCCTGCGCTTTCACAAGCTTTTCTTATTAGCCCAACCACCCCAATATTTGCACCAGACATGTTTCTTCCTCCGTCAATTGTCACACCTTGGAGTCGATTCCAGTCCAAGTTATATTTGGTCAGCGTCTGTTGTAGTTCCTTAAAAATATCTGCTCCAGTTGCCATGCATGCTGTACACAATCGCTACAATCATCTACCTGTTAGATGATTGTAGCGATTGTGTATTGCTTCTGGATAAATTATATAGAATTATTGTTTTTTATTTAATATTGCTTATACTTACTATGTAAACATCCCCGAAGTTTTAATTCTGAAAAATTTAATTTTCTTTTCTTGCCGAATCCTGAATACTTCGTTGCCAGCTCTTTTGAAAAAAAATTTCTCAAGCCCATATTGATCGCTTGGCTAAAAGTATCGCCTCTTATTATGCCCAGAATATTGAGCTGCGAAACGTATTATATATATATATATATATATATATATATATATATATATATATATATATATATATATATATATATATATATATATATATAAATATATATATATATATATATATATATATATATATATATATATATATATATATATATAAATATATATATATATATATATATATATATATATATATATATATATATATATATATTTATATATATATATATATATATATATATATATATATATATATATATATATATATTTATATATATATATATATATATATATATATATTTATATATATATATATATATATATATTTATATATATATATATATATATATATATATATATATATATATATATATTTATATTTATATTTATATATTTATATATATATATATATATTTATATATATATATATATATATATATATATATATATATATATATATATATATATATATATATATATATATAACGAAAAGGCTAATTTTAACAGAAAACCAGTAGTGTGCTCTAGTGGTAATTTTGGGTACCTGTCGAATGCTAATTACCAGGTGCTATCGTTCCAACTTATATTGTCCTCTCTTGTCTTCGAACGTTGAAGCGATTCACACGTATCAGTCAGCGTTTTTATATATTCAGTTCGCCCTTTGATTTAGTGAGAAAGAATTTGTATAATTCGAAAGTGTTTCGTCGTTCATGAGATAAGTACAATATTATTATATATATATATATATATATATTTGAGTTCAATTGGCCTCACTGAGAGCACATTTTCGTTCAGTTCGAGGTCATGAGCTACGAACTTCAATGGTTTTCTTTATTATTTTGATTTGATTTTGTGATATTGTGTGATTTATATTTTGGTAGCGCTGTATGCTTGATTTATTGGTTTTCTAGTATCTTTAAATTTGAATTCAATGTCGTACTTATTATATTTTTGGTGCCGTTGATTATGGATTTATTGGGTTAAGATTTATTATCGTTTCTTGCTTCGCTTTTATATTATTATCTATTTCTTTTCTATTGAATCTGTGTCATCTCTTATATTGTAGTAATCGTGCAATATGTGTTTGATTTAGTTGATTATTAATTTAGAGTTCCGTACGACATAGAATAATTCAGTATCTCCAATCTAGAATGCAGTTTAGCAATTATAGAGTCATTTTGGTATAGAATCAATTATATATATTTTGAGAGCTAGTACGCTGTACATTTTGTCGCCGATCGTTCATTCAGCTTCATCATGATACCGTTCGTTTTTACGAGGATCGACTGGAGAATTCTGTTTTAAACCTGCTACGCACCGACAACAGAACGAAGAAATATAAAGCGGCCACTCTGTATGACCTCATCCTGGTTCTCGAATTTTGTATTTGAATTTGGCATCTTTATTCAGTTAATATTTTACTTTATTTTAATTATTCAGATTATCTAGTTTATTTGAGATTGAAGTTCCTCGACGTATATTTGATTTTTTTATTTATAATTTATCGTTGATTTAAATTCAGTTGCTTGATAACTGTGTTCATTACTTATACTTTGTTGCTTCTTAATTATGATTATTGAAATACCGATTTATTACTTTATTTGATTTGTTTCGATTTAATTTAAATTCTTTGGCTTACTTCAGTTTTTGTATTTCGATAGTGTATTTATATCTTTTTTTTTGTGTGATCACAAGCACCGTACAGATATCTAATGAAGCCGTGAGAGAGTGGCTATCACGGCTGGTTCCACGACGATCTGTGATTTAACAAGACTGGCGCCCAAATTAAATAAAACAAATCCTGGACCAGTTCGTTGCCGAACACCACACACACTTCTCCCACGGGCTCACTGGAGTATCTATTATCTTATTTATACACAATTGTATTTGATTATTTACATTCATTTTCTAAAATTTGGCAATTCACACTTTTATATGATGTTTCCGTTTATTCGATATTTGAATTTATTTAATAATCAAATCTAAAAGAGATTTGTGTTCTTTGAGTTTTGGGTTTAATTAATAATTGAGATTCATTTCATATATGAATTTATTTAGTATTTGAGTTTAGTTTGATTATTGATTTATTTGCACAATTAATTTTTCGTCTATATTTCACTAACCACACCCTTGCCAACGTCGAAAACCCACCCCTTCTTCGCTGAACAAGAATCCGATATCAGAATTCAATTTCAAAATGGCGGATGCAAGATGGCGGACATTACTTATTTATCATTGAATTTATTCAAATTAACCGGCTTAAAATTCGAATTTCTCGAAAATATTTCAGGAGATGATTTATAAAACTATAAGAAGTCCGAAAATGTAAGAAAAATTTTTTTTTTTTGAAAATTCTAGACCGAGAAACTATTTTGGTCTAGAATTTTCAAAAAAATAAATTTCTGATGTCGGATTCTTGTTCAGCGACCCCCAAAATACTTTTAATGAGTAATTTGGTCAAAATTATCGAGGAATTATAATTTTTTCGATTATTTTTGATTAAAAAATGGCTTTTTATTGCGAGATACCTATCTTTGGATAGATTTTTTTTTCTTTTTTAAACACCTAACGGTATCAAAAACCAGACTTCTTGACGAATTTTTTCGTGTGCTCAAAAAATTATTTTCCCCAAAATTGAAATGGGTAGAGGGGGTGGCCGATTTGAAAAAGAATTCCCCATATATATATATATATATATATATATATATATAAAAGTATTTTTATGTACGTAAATATTGTTTCAATAATTCCTCCCCATTTCTTTATAATTTTCATTAGATTCATTTAATTACGGCTCCATTTGGACCACATCAGCCTCACTTATGTGAGGCAGAATTTCAAAAATTTCGTCGGTTTCGAGGAATATTATTCTTTTTGCTGTAAGCAATGACTACATATTATCTTGCTTTTTGATGAGCATCTTAATGTTTGAGTGTATTTCCATTATTATTCTGTTGAAAGCAATATTTGATACAGAATCTAAAAATAAAAATATAATACGTAGTAAAACTTATTTTCCTCTCAATTAGTAGCTTTTATAACAGTTCTACTACTCACTGGTAGCTATTGTTGTAGTGGACGACCCCGATTGAATTGATGTTGATGGCGTCTTAAATGGAGTTGTGTTATCATTTTATATATATATATATATATATATATATATATATATATATATATATATATATATATATATATATATATATTTTAAAACAAATTAAAATTATACATCTATAAAATTCGTTTCAAAATAGAGAATTTGAAAATCAAAAAATATATTACCATCATAATCATAGTGAGGTTTTTTCCAAATAGGTTCGTCTGTCTGTGAAGAACTTGACGATCATCTTGGTGACCTGCGAGTAGGTTTACCTGCACTTATTGTAATTATTTCATTTTCATCTGTCTCCCAACATGATGTGCTTTCGCCTTTTGTTGAATAATATTGTGCATCTCGTAAAATATGCATGTCTTTTTGAATGTTTCGTCGCACCATTTGAATGTATTTTCTAAATCAGGGTTGCCCAACCTTTTTTTGTCCGTGGGCCGGATTCATCATGACATACGATTTCGCGGGCCGGATTCTTTATAATTGCATATCTTAGTAACACCTTTGAAAAAAATTCAACATTTTCAATGAATTCACGAATATGTTTGTGCTGATTCATTTTTTTTAAATATTTATAAATTTTATGAAAATGTTGCGTTTTTTAATTTATTTTTAGAATTAAATGAAATCATAAAAGGTTAAAATTTCAAAAGAACAAAATCTGTACTCACGATTTATTAATGTGAAGTCTGATGTTGTTTTTCAGAAACTAATTTTTTAATATTTGGTTCAAGTTGAGTGACGTTCATCCTTAATATGGAATGAAGGTGATCATCTGAAAGTCGAGCGCGAGACGCTGGTTTGGCTCTTTTTAAAGTTGAAAATGTTTGTTCACAAATGTACGTGCTTGCAAACGCCGTTGTCATTTTCATTCCAAGGTTTCTCAAATTCGGATAAGAATCTAACGCTGCATAAAAATCTGGTAAGGACTTCTCGCGAAAAAGATCCTGTAATGGTGTTTGGCATTGCAATTCAATTAATTCTAATTGTAAATCACCTGGCGCCGTAGAAACATCCACTGTAAAAGGATTTTCAAACAAGCGTATTTCATTTTTAATCCGGTGAAAATCTGCAAATCTATCTTCGAAACTTTTGCTGAGTAATTGCAGCATCTTGGTAATTTTTTCACTTGGAAAATGATCATTTTTCCTTTCTTTACGTAAAGCAGTGCAAGTCGGAAAGTGCGTCAACTGTCCTTTTTCCGTTTGCTGTATGAAAAGCTTTAATTTTGTTTGAAACGCACATAAATCAGCATATACATGGGAAATAAGTTTGTCTTTGCATTGCAATTTGAGATTAAGTTCATTTACATACGCAGTTAAATCACAGAGTATAGCTAAATCCCACAGCCACACAGGGTTACTTAGTTCGTGGAGCTGAGTTGATTTTTCAATAAAGAATATATCAATTTCATGTCTCAAATCAAAAAATCGCTGTAGTACCCTACCGCGGCTCAGCCAGCGGATTTCGCTATGATAAACCACATCACCATATTCGGCTTCAATTTGTAAAAGAAAATCTTTGAATATTCTGTGATTCGTAGAATATGATCTTATTAAATTTACGGATTTAGTAACTACCTTCATAACATGATCTAAATTTAAAATTTTTCCACAAAGATTTTGTTGGTGAATGATACAATGTATATCCAACGGCGGTGATCCATTTGATTCCAGCACTTTTTTCCTTAATCTGGCTACTAGCCCATTGTGCCGACCAACCATAGATGGAGCGCCATCTGTAGTTATGGCCGTTAATTTATTCCAGTCAAGGTTAAGATCATCAAAAATTTCGGATACTTCCTTAAATAAATCTTCACCCGTAGTAGTTGTTTTAATACTTTTCATTGCAGCAAGTTCCTCCGTAACTTCAAAACTATTATTTATTCCACGGATGAATACAAGCAATTGCGCAATATCAGTCACGTCCGTAGATTCATCTGTAGCAATGGAAAACATTTTGAACTGACTTGCTTTTGATTTTAATTGTACCATAAGATCACTTCCTAAATCTTCTATTCTTCGTGTCATTGTCATACGTGATAAACTCACAGATTCGAATGCACTTTTTTTTTCCGGGCACACTTCTTCCACTACCGCCATTAAGCACCTTTTAACAAATTCCCCATCTGAAAATGGATGAACTTCTTTGCCTACTCGATAGCTAGCTCGCACAATCGACTCATTAATATTTTTCGCGTTGTTAAATAGTTTGGTTAATCCGCCAATTTCACTTTGTAAATTTGTAATTTTATTTTCGCGGCACACACCGACGTATTTGTTATATGTCTGCTTATGTTTGGAATCGTAATGTCGTTTGATGTTATGTTCTTTAAATACAGATAAACTTTCCTTGCAAATAAGGCATAAGCATTTTTCCCCTTGCGCCACAAAAAAGTACATGTTTGTCCATTTCTCTTGAAAAACGCGGCACTCACTATCCACTTTACGTTTTTTCGTCGACATTATTTGGGGTAAAAATATTCAATATTATAAAACTTTCACAAAATTAAATTTATATTTTTTAATAACTTATTTATCAAAAATTAACTTAAAGTTTTCACAAAAGTTAATGTAAACATATGTGAGCATCTCCTATGAAATAATTACCACAAGTAACTCCATGATTATAACTAACTTCACTCTGTAGTCACCTCGACTATCGGCCACTCGCGGCAGCACTAGTCGACATCGGCATGACACGGTGTGTCATGCCGATGTCGATATCATGTACAAATACAAATTATTCAATCAAAATACATATAACAATATCAGAAATATTGTAGTTAATAAAATTCACAGAAAATACTTTAATAAATTTAAAAAATACGCGGTATTTGGTCAATAATTTACGAATATCCGACTAGGAGCTCGCGGGCCGGATTGAGCTTCTTCGCGGGCCGGATCCGGCCCGCGGGCCGTAGGTTGGGCACCGCTGTTCTAAATCTTCACATTATTTATTATGCCCTTCAAACCTTTTAAATCAGAAGGCCATTTATACTGGCTCTTAGTCTTGTTAGCCCAAGATGAAGGTACGTAATCCACAGCGTTATCAGAATCCCCAAATATTTAAATTTATATTTTCAAACAATGAACTAATATATATTTATTTGTGTAATAAACCTATGATGAAAAATGAGAATTCATCTTTTGAAAAAATCATACATTTACAGTATCAATATCGCTAAATGAACACCTTCGATTTTCCACTGCATGTGCGTTATATATTTTAAAAAACAACAGATTATTTGAATTCATAGGGTAATGGTAAAATTAATTGACTATCTTCTTCTGTCACATTATATTTTGTAATTTAAATATTTTTTTTGTTTTTTAAAAGAGCAAAACTATTTTTCATATCTTTAACTGAATGCATAAATTTATTTATTTGTAGTATATTATTATTAATTTTAGTGTAAATAGTTTCAGACTATTGATATATTTATGGGCAATTTAGATATTCGTTTTGCAATTTGCGCCAATGGCTTATTGGGTGATCGTATTGATTTTACTAATTTTCATAAGGAAAGCAACTTCCCGGCGAACATTTTGTGCGAAATATACCTAAAATTTAATTAAAAAATACGTATTTTTAAATTCCATATATGTCATTTATAGCTACTCAAAAATACCAAAAACAACTATAAATTAAGTAGGTATGTCCGCTTTTGCAGACATACAATGTAGCTATTTGAAGTACCATTTAAATATGTATATTATATATTGAGTATCTAAAAAAATACTATATATTTAATACATATTATATTTGGTTTTACGTAGTACTATAAAAATGGTATAAGGAAATACCAAAAAATACTACTTTATATTAGTAAATGATACTATATTTTTGAAATATATATTTGGTTTTACTTAGTACTATAAAAATAGTATAAAAATACTACCTTTTAGTAGCAAAAGATACTATATATTTAGTGTATTTTATATTTTGTTTTACGTACAACTATATAAATGGTATAAAAAAAATACCAATAAGATACTAATTTTTAGTGTACATACGTAGTACTATAAAAATGGTATGAAGAGATACTGTATTTTTAGAGTATATTATATTAGTTTTATGAAGTACTAAAATAATGGTATACAGGGATACCAAAATGATACTACATTTTTAGTATAGGTATATTTGATATTACAAAGTACTATAAAGAAGATAGAAATGAAACTATACTATAAATAGTATAAGACTTAAATACATAAAAAAAAAAAAAAAAAATTAACGACATATGCTTAATAATAGAAATACAATATATATATATATATATATATATATATATATATATATATATATATATATATATATATATATATATATATATATATATATATATATATATATATATATATATATATATATATATATATATATATATATATATATATATATATATATATATATATATATATATATATATATATATATATATATATATATATATATATATATATATATATATATATATATATATATATATATATATATATATATATATATATATATATATATATATATATATATATATATATATATATATATATATATATATATATATATATATATATATATATATATATATATATATATATATATATATATATATATATATATATATATATATATATATATATATATATATATATATATATATATATATATATATATATATATATATATATATATATATATATATATATATATATATATATATATATATATATATATATATATATATATATATATATATATATATATATATATATATATATATATATATATATATATATATATATATATATATATATATATATATATAAGCGTTTTAAATCTCTTTTACCCTTTCGGTTGTCGAGATTAGTTTCTCTTCTTAGTTAATATCTTCTATAAATTTCATTCTATTCCTCGCTAATTTATTTGCTTCTTGGTAGCTGATGTTGTTTCTGTTTAATATTTCTTCTATATTTGTTTCCCATGTCTTTTGTGGTCTTCCTTTTTTTTCTTTCTTGTTACTGTCGCGTTCCATACTATTTTTGTTTGTCTTTCTTCTGGCATTCTTATTAAATGTCCGTACCATTCTAATTGTTTCTTCTCAACGTTGTTTTGTATATTTTCTATTTGTAACCTTGTTCTTATTTGTTCGTTTCTTATTCTGTCTAGCCTTGTGCACCCTTCTACTTTTCTTAGATATCTCATTTCTGCTGCCTGTATTTTACTTTTGGTTTTGGAATATTTACACTGACAGTATTAGAGAGTCCGTCTAATAAAAAGCAATCTAATGTCATAGATTCGACTGGATGTTTGTAATAATTTTTATATTTTGTATAAATATTGCCAATCAGTGATACATTATTATCTTCTTTGTAAAACCTATTAATTACAAAAACTTTTCCGTTTTTTAAAATAACGGAATTATTTCGTGCACTAATGTCTAGACGTCTTCCGTCGTTCAAACAAAAGTTGCGAGTGCGTACTTCAGGTTGAATGGTATTCATATCAGATATATCATCAATGTAATTCATTTCTTGTATTCTATTAACTATTTCCGTTCCAATATTTTTTCTACCATGAATCAATTAACGTAGCTTGCCAAGATAATTTTCAAATTTGAATGCGTTATATGTTTGAAGACCACCATGTACTTTTACATCATCAGCCAAATGCAGTAGACAATGAACAATCATTTCAGGACCATATATTAGTTGTGCATCTTGAACAAACTATTTTAACATTGATTTTGATGATACAATTGTATCTATGTCATGATTTGATCAAACCATTAAGTTTCTCATCGCTACGTGTAATAATAGAAAATGATTATACATTTTTTTCGAAATTACTTTTTTTTTTAGGACAACTGGTCCCAAGTACATTAAAAATTATTTAATTTCAGTAGCTTTCCAGCGGTCTAGTTCTGCGACACTACTTGGTTTCCTAGCAAAATCACTAGGAATATAGATAGATGTGCCCAATATTTTCGTAGACAATAATGCCCGATCTCTAACACTAATTCTTGTTCTGAGAGGACCCTTGAACCACCAAATTAGTAAACGTCTCGTAACACCTAGGAAAACCAGATGCATTACGTCGTACGGAAATTGAACTATCATGTCAATATTTAATTGTTCTAAAGGTGAATCATATATATATATAATATATATATATATATATATATATATATATATATATATATATATATATATATATATATATATATATACATATACATATATATATATATATATATATATATATATATATATATATATATATATATATATATATATATATGTATATGTATATGTATATGTATATGTATATGTATATGTATATGTATATGTATATGTATATGTATATGTATATGTATATGTATATGTATATGTATATGTATATGTATATGTATATGTATATGTATATGTATATGTATATGTATATGTATATGTATATGTATATGTATATGTATATGTATATGTATATGTATATGTATATGTATATGTATATGTATATGTATATGTATATGTATATGTATATGTATATGTATATGTATATGTATATGTATATGTATATGTATATGTATATGTATATGTATATGTATATGTATATGTATATGTATATGTATATGTATATGTATATGTATATGTATATGTATATGTATATGTATATGTATATGTATATGTATATGTATATGTATATGTATATGTATATGTATATGTATATGTATATGTATATGTATATGTATATGTATATGTATATGTATATGTATATGTATATGTATATGTATATGTATATGTATATGTATATGTATATGTATATGTATATGTATATGTATATGTATATGTATATGTATATGTATATGTATATGTATATGTATATGTATATGTATATGTATATGTATATGTATATGTATATGTATATGTATATGTATATGTATATGTATATGTATATGTATATGTATATGTATATGTATATGTATATGTATATGTATATGTATATGTATATGTATATGTATATGTATATGTATATGTATATGTATATGTATATGTATATATATATATATATATATATATATATATATATATATATATATATATATATATATATATATATATATATATATATATATATATATATATATATATATGTAAGAAAGATCACGGATGTGCGGTGTCTTGGGAGATAGTTTATGGGAAAAGAAACTCCATAAACTATTTATGACTCTTTAATTTTTAGAATCAATATTTCGCAAAAGATTGTTTGCTTCATCAGGATTCATACTATGAAACAATTATTATATAGTGTGTTTAAATTCAAAATGAAAGTGAATGTACTTACAATTTTGAGTTTCATAATTGAAATTGAGCAAAATTTTGTTACAGTTTGTCATGTTATAAAAAAAAAAAACCTTATTTAAATTTATATATTCATATTATAATATGTTTGTTGATTATTAAAATCGGAGTTTAAGTTAAATTTTTGTTAAATTATTTTAAATTACATTTGCACAAAGTTTGTAGATGATGTTTTTTTAACATTATTGTATTTATTGAAGAACTAGTGATTAAAAATAATAAAATCGAAGAACGCAACACGTGTGTTGTTAAGTTTGGTTATTGTGTGCAACCTTGAGTAATTGCGCGGGCTATAAATGTTGGCATTGTATTACGTAGAAGAAGGAGAAAAAGACATAAGACCACTGACGCGGGAAACTTGTATTTTTATGAAAAGATTAGAACTAAAATATAATTTTTTTTTAATAAAAGGTGTTAAAGAGTGTTGTTGGTTTAAATTTATGATGTTGATATTTTTATGAAATTTGAAGTAGATATGAGTATATGTTACTTAGGTTTTGTGTATCTGTTTTTGAGTTTAATGTTACGTCTGGGTTTGTTTTTATATGGAACATTTCGTAAAAGAGTCTTTTATCATAATTTGTTTCTTGTTCCAAAATGGTAGTGTTGGGGTAGTCTACGAGGTGTTTAGTCTTTTTTACATGGTCTGCCAACGCACATTTTTTTAATTGGGATTTTTCGTCACTTCTGTGTTGTGTAATTCGATTTTTTAGTTTTTGTGTCGTTTGTCCAATGTAAACTCCAGTACAACCACTGCACGGAATTTTGTATACTACATGTGACCGTTGAAAAAGATCCATTTTATCTTTAGTTTTTGAGAAAATCATATTGATTGTTTTTTCATTGCGAAGTGCAAATATTAAATGGTGTTCGTTTTTAAAAACGTTTAAGAGTGAAGGTGTGAGGTCTGGTATGTATGGAAAAGATTTGAAAATTTTTGGTTCTGCGATTTCGTTAACATTGTCTTCATTTACCTCATTATTATTGTTATTTGTTTCATCGGTAATGTAATTCCGTGTAGAATATAAAAGTTTTTTTAGTAATGGTTTAGGATAAGAATTCTGGGTTAATATATTCTCCAACTTTCTTAGGTTTTTTTGGTGTAATGTATGATGACATATCTTTGTAATTCTGTTTTTTAATCCCAACACTAAGTTGACTTTAACTTTGTTGGTGTGGTTTGATGAAAATTGTATGTATCTACCGGAACTCGTTGGTTTTTGGTACCAATCCAGGTGTATTAACTGTTCGTTGGTTCTTATAAGTTTGGTGTCCAAAAATGGAACACTTTTTTCTTGCGTATGTTCAGTCTCTATTGTAAACTGAATGAACTCGTTGTATTTATTGAAGATATCTACAATTTCATCTACTTTGTTCGCTGGTACAGCACAAATTATGTCATCAACGTATTTTTTTTATAAAAGGTAGTTCGAAAGAGAGTTGGGGAATACATTGGTCCAGAACAAAATCCATAACTAATCTAGCAAGAATCGGACTGAGTTTTGACCCCATGGGGCATCCAAAAATTTGTTTATAATGTTGCTCTTTATAACAAAACGTGCTGTGATTAAAGGTAAATTTGACAAGGTCAAGGAAATCGTCCTTTGTTATTAATGTGTGATTACAAATATTTTCCCAATTCTGGTTTATGACTTTAATTGTAAGGTCCAATGGAATATTTGAGAACAGACTCACCACATCTAGACTGATTAAAACGTAATTTTCTGGTAATTTAAAATTTTGTATGAACTCCGCAAATTGAAAACTATCTTTGACAAAATACGTATATATATATACAGTGCCTCACAAAATTATTCGTACAGTTCTGACTTACAAGTATAAAACGATATAAAATATGTTTACGAAAGAAATTTAATTCAAAAAATGTTCCAATAGTATGTCTTTATATATTAAAATTAACTTACAATGATTGGTTACATATATAAATTTTCTAGGTAATAGTTATTTGAACAAAACGAAAAATACTCCAAAAAATGTGACACAAAAATATTCGTACACATATAAATATTTACCAACTACACTAATGTTATAATAATTTAGTACTTAGTAGGGTAACCATTTGCTTTAATTACAGCTTCTAGTCGTCTAGGCATTGATTCCACTAATTTAGATGTTACTGTAGCAGGAATATTTAACCATTCTTCGGTAAGACATTTTCGAAGTCGGGATATGCTTGTTATGGATCTAGTCCTTAGTCGTCTGTCCAGTTCTGACCATAAGTTCTCAATAGGATTAAGATCAGGTGACTGAGGAGGTGTTTTTAGTTGCTTTGGCACATTATATAACAACCATTCCCTAACAATGTGTGCTGTATGTTTGGGGTCATTATCTTGTTGGAACAGATAATTCGCTCCCAATCCAAGTTTAATCGCAGATGGTTGTAGGTTATCCTTAAGAATGGATAAATATTGATTTTTGTTCATTATATGCTTCACAAACTGTAGGTTCCCTACTCCACCAGCAGACATACAGCCCCACACCATCACGTTCCCACCACCGTGTTTCACCGTAGCACATAAATTTATTTTATTTAGTTCACAATTTGGTTTTCTCCACACTATAGGTTTACCGTCTGAACCGAATAAGTTAAACTTACTTTCGTCAGAAAAAATAACTCTATTCCAAAATTCAGGGCCTTCATTTATGTACTGTTTAGCGAACAAAAGTCTCCTCATTCTGTTAACTTTAGAAATATACGGTTTCTTTCGTGCTATACGGCCATTGTACCCAGCCTTCCTCAATGTTCTGCGGATTGTTTCGGTAGAAATAGGTCTATTAATTATTTCTGATATCTCAGATGTCAGATCTTTGATGCATTTCTTAGGGTTAATTTTGATTTGACGCACAATATATTTCTCATTCTGAGGTACTAACAGTTTTTTCCGGCCACGACCGCCTATATTTTTCAATTGACCCTCATTTTTGTATTTGTTTATAATACTCTGAACAGTAGAATGTGTTCTACCAATAATTGCAGCAACTTCTCTTAATGATTTGCCTTGGCATATTAGATTAAGACATATTTTTCTTTCGGCTAAAGTTGTTTCTTGCTTTTTGCGACCCATTTTCTTAGAGTATACGTAAATATGTGTAAGGCAACTAGTACTACCTCAGAATGAGAGATATATTGTAACATTTGAACCATTATGCGCAGTTTATATCCATTATGCGCAGTTAATATCTATTATGCGTAGCTGTACGAATAATTTTGTGTGTACATTCTTGCAAATATTTTGTCTTTATCAAAGTTAAGCATGTTGATCTTATAACTTTTTAAATTTTATCATTATTATTTAATTGTAATGTAAAAGGAAAGTAAATTGATTGATATTGTAAATGAGATATCATTCAAATGCAGTATTTATTTTGATTTATACTTGTAAAATGGAAGTGTACGAATAATTTTGTGAGGCACTGTACATATATATTAAAATTTATCTCATTTTTATAACGTATTATAACTTTTGCAATTATAATAAATTTCTTTTATTTAATTAGTTGTGGCCCTGAAAAGGACCGTTTTTCCATAATAGCATCTTTAATTAGAATTTATTCACTCATATCACTATCATCGTCATTACTTTCATTCCCTAACTGATTAATAAATGGCTCAATGTCAACTTGAAGTTGATCAGCGAGCCACATTTTTTTTCAACTTTTATTGTATGTTTGTCATAATTTAACCACTGCTCTGTTGTTACATTGGCATAAGCCTCTGTAATTAATTCTCTAACATGCGCAGATTTAAATGTTGTATTTTTCGTTGCTATGCATCTTTTAATTTGACTCCACACCATCTCTATCGCATTTAACTCACAATGATATGGAGCAAGACTTAAAAGATTTACATCATACTTACGTGCAATCTCATCAATAATAAATTTATCATATTTACTGTAATGTAAAAGGAAAGTAAATTGATTGATATTGTAAATGAGATATCATTCAAATGCAGTATTTATTTTGATTTATACTTGTAAAATGGAAGTGTACGAATAATTTTGTGAAGCACTGTATATATATATATATATATATATATATATATATATATATATATATATATATATATATATATATATATATATATATTATGATTTATGTTTTGCCGACTTCTAAAACTTTCCTTGGTTCGTAATTCCGGATCAATGTTAGGAAAAGTAACTCTTATGTGCCATTTGCCCTTTTGTTGACAATGATCACAACCATAATAACCAGAATGTAGCTTGATTCCTTTAATATATGCTTTGGCTGGCGCATCACATATGAAAATGATTAAATTTAAGTCTATTCTATATATACTTCCATTTGCTTTCGTGACGTTTATTGAGAGATTTTGAATTTCTTCTATAAGCTTTGACAAATAATTTACAATTGAAGCAGGCTTGCTAGTATAAATGGAAACCGCGAAATATCGTTATTTATAGCATTTTCAACTGAACACCAAATTGGCCACATTTGTGCATTAGTACTTTTGAAAATTTGCATCCCATCTATATTTATATGTAATTTAAGCAAATTAATATCACCATCCTTTTTGCATTCTGCATGTAGACCTTTTCGAATTTTTCTGTTAATACAATTTTGTAAGTTAAAATTTACCATATGCCCATTCATGGACAAAGTATTAGGTAATATATCCGCCTGATCAGAAGCGCTAGTTCTTTTCAGTGTCCTTGGATCAAGGGGGATGTTTGGTATTTTTTTCTTTAAAATTTTTAATAAAAGTCGAAGAGGTTCATTTTTAATTGAAAATTTTACAGCCCATGTTTTGATTTCTAATACAATATAATCATCCACATAATCAATTTTTTTATTATATTCATTATTACTAATGTCCTTGAGATAATCTTCGGTATTTTCTGACAAATCTTCAATATCTAAGTTTATTGTTTTCGGTTTTTCACTACAAACATTTTCATTGTGTAAATTTGTACTGTCTATTTGATTAAAAGTTTCCATTGGTGAAACCTATGTAGACACAATAGATGCAGGTATTGAAATTGGACCAGGTATCTCATAGAGATTTTATCGAACTGCTTGAGACTTCGGAATCTGAATTAATATTTAAAATGGCCACATTTTTTGGATGATTGCACTGCATAGCATAACGACTTTCTTCGATTATTTTTTTTTGTCTCTTCGAAGTTGACGAGATGACTTAAATTGTTCTTTTCGTCCCATATTTATACATTCACATATTCAGGGTGACTCTTGGGACTATATCCATTTTCTAATGGACACTACAACATTATTTTTTCATAAAAAAATTATTTCATAATTATTACACAAGCGTGAAAGTATGCCATTAGAGTTACATAGAAAAAATTACATCCTTCACTTCTCCATCACTGTCCGGAGCCATGTACAGTATCGTCAAAAATAGGTACAGTCCCGAGAGTCACCCTGTATAAAGAGAAAGAACGGATGATACGTTAAAGAAAAATATCCAATGTCACCAACTTCTTTTCGGTTACGTTTTTTGGGTGGTTCCGGTTGCAGACTTTGTCGACCTCGCTGCCTTTTAGTTGGATTTGCTTCGTTACATAAAGCCATTGCCACTTCTGTTTTGAACTCTAGCAAACTTTTCATGGAACTTGCATCGTCGCCATCCTGTAATTGATTTGCAATTCTTCGATACAATAACCACGAATTGCAAAAAGTCTCTTCAATGAGGTGGAAAAATATTCGGTGTTACCACTTATTACTTCTGATGCGAATAGGATAAAGACCTATGAGAGAGTCTTGCAAGTCAATTCCGCCCATGTGCTTGTTATATATCTTTGTAATATCGGGACAAGTTATTTCCTTCTCATTTGTAGATTTAAAAAATCTTTTCACAGTATGTACTGGATTTGTAGCAGCATAAGTGGATACCAGGGAGACCACTTTATTATCATACCAGTTTACCACATTTATTTGTACATTATCAAAAGTAGTGCTTTTCTCAATGGAAGTCCATTTGGTTGCAGTTCTTTAGTCGGTTTGACCTAATTGTTGCGACTGAGTGAATACCACGTTTTTCTAGATATGCCAGCAAAGGTAAACCGCTGAAATAATTGTCATAAAACAGTTTATGATGGACACCATCAAGAATTTGTTGGCTCAGTTTTACAATTACATTACTGGCAGCACCTACATCTGGAGTAAAATTTTTTGCCTGTCCAGATAACAATTCCATACTATACGTGAAGCCACTAACTCCTGCCAAAACCCACATTTTGTATCCCCATTTATGAGGTTTCTTGGGATTGTTGGTTTTTATTGATATCTTCCCTTTGAAAGAAATTATTTGTTCATCTGCAGACAGATTGTCTTCCATAGGTATCGCTTGGAATTTTGCATTTATGTGGTTTATAACTGGAAATTTTTTGTCTAATTTATTATTCATGTTGTTGGTTTTTATTGATATCTTCCCTTTGAAAGAAATTATTTGATCATCTGCAGACAGATTGTCTTCCATAGGTATCGCTTGGAATTTTGCATTTATGTGGTTTATAACTGGAAATTTTTTGTCTAATTTATTTACAACATTAAAATATAAAAATCGCTTAATTTGTTGAAAGCGATTTGTTGGTATATGTTTGTGAAGCCCAGTATTTTCTACAATGCTGACAACGTGTTTTGATAGAATGTGAAGGTTAGGACCCGTACAGGCTCTTTATTTATTTACGAATGAAATAGGTGGCGACATCGCGTAGGGCAATCGCACAACTGTTATAGTGGACGTTCTTGAATGGTTACTACGTGCTGTTACGAAAATACCAGCACCAAGTACAAGAGAAAGAAGTTTTATGAAAATTTAAAATAACAACAATGTTTTATATGTTTTAATAAAAATATATTTATTTTTCATTATCTTGGTATTATATCGTTAATATACCAGGTACGTAAATGTGAAACCGGAATTGTTGTATAGAAAATAAACATTTATTGTAAGAAAATAATAAAAAATGTTTTATTCAAAGTATTGTCCACATAAGTATTGTGGATGCCACGCCAAAAAAACTGTTGCTCTTTTGAGGCAAACCAGTCATCGAGCCATTTTCGTACATTTTCATAAGAATTAAAGCGCTGCTCAGCAATTGCGTGTCCCATCGATGCAAATAAGTAATAATCGGATGAAGCCAAGTCTGGTGAGTAAGCCGCATGCGAAAGTATTTCCCAACAAAATTCCTCAATTGTTTCCGGTTTGGCGTTGTGTGATGGTGCATTATCATGAAGCAAAATTACTTTGTGTTGCCTTTTTTGATATTCTGGTCGTTTTTCAAGTAAAGCTTGATTCAAATCGATTATTTGTTGTTGGTAGCGTTCAGTGTTAACGGTTTCACCGGGTTTTAGCAGCTCATAATAGATTACACCAATTTGATCCCACCAAACACAGCATTGTCTTCCGTCCATAGCGATTTGGCCTTGCAGTCTATGTTGAAGGTTCGCCTGGAGTTACCCATGATCTTTGACGCTTAGGATTCTTAAAATATATCCACTTTTCGTCGCCCGTCACAATTCGATGAAGAAATGACTTTCTTTTGTACCTGGCGAGCAGCATTTCGCAAGTGGTTTTTCGGTTTTCCTGCTGTCTTTCATTCAATTCATGTGGAACCCATTTTCCCATCTTCTGGATCTTTCCCATGGATCTCAAACGTATGGAGATGGCTTCTCGTGTCACATTTAATTGATCTGTGAGTTGTTGTTGCGTCTGAGCGTCATTCTCATCCAACAATGCTTGCAATTCATTGTCTTCAAACTTTTTTGGTGGTCTTCCACGTTTGTCATTTTTCACATCAAAATTGCCACTTTTGAATTTCTTAAACCACTCGAAGCACTGCGATTTACCAAAAGCATGCCCACCATAAGCTTCGACAAGCATTCGATGCGATTCTGCAGTAGTTTTCTTCAAGTGGTAACAGAAAATCAATGCTGTCCGCAAATCATATTTTCCTGGCACAAAATTCGATATGTTTAACACTATGCTGTTGTACGAATTTTGTATTGTTGTGCATTGAAAATATTTGTCATGTGTTATCGAGAAAATAGCGCCAATGATGAGGTTTGACGGTAACTACATTGAGTGCTAGCACCAGCTACAGGCAAATTCCGGTTTCATATTTACAGACCTGGTAAACATGTTTTAGAATATTTATCAATTCTTTACTAATATCTTCATCGCCATCCAAAACATCAACTGGTAATTCCATCAACCTTGTTCATTTGTTTATGGGATGGCAATACACCTTCAGCGGCAAATCAACGCCGTAAATGTTGTTGGACGCAGATGAAGTTGACGCACCGGATTTTCCCCAAGCTTGTTCCAAATCGGTGCAGCTGATCTCTTCGAGAGTTTCCTATCTAACATAATAATAAATACAAATTGTTATAACACTAAATTAGGTATATTAATTGTTATTCTGGCCATAACGGAACACCCTAGGGGTTGCTAGGACATTGTCAACTTGTAACGATAAAATAACAGAGCATTTTTATACCTTTAATCCATCTAATTTACAAATAAAACTTTACAATCATACTTTATATATTTGTTTTGATACTCAACAGTAATATAATGAAATCACTTACCCATTAGAGTATAATAGAATAGCAGTGACATGTTTACACATGACACCCGAGCCTGCCTTACAAGAGCAAGTAGCTTGCCACTTAGCCACATTGTCTCTTAAAATTATATTAATTTGATGGGTATGTGTCTTAAGGTTACTCGTTTGTAAAACATAGCCGACTATCTCTTTATTTTCCACAGTGTCTTTTTTTAAAGCCACAATGAGTCATATGGCCCGCACTATATACTTCTTCACCTTCGGACAACGGACGAACCCGATCACCCACAAATATAAAAATATCACATATAGACACAGCCATCGAATTAGACTATTTAAGCAAAATTTGAAGCACGATAGTTGTTTGTAAACCTTTCAGAATACGAACGAAACGTTTCCCTGACAGGCACCCATATTTGTTTGTATTCCTACATATACGCCATTTTATTGTGCACCGACCTGCCACCTGGATTCAGGTGACGTTCCCAATTGATATCAAATTATTACCTTTTCCCAAATACCATAGCGTCATTAATAATGACTTTTCTAGAGGAACTTGAGCAGATCCTCCAGTATGCGCACAATTAATTAAATCTTAATGTTCCCTATATTCATCAACAACCTGTTGCGGGTATCTCGAGACATTCGAAAATGCATGAAATAATCATTATTTAAATATTTCGGTAGATAATGTTCACAAAACATTAGTATTCTGTAGTGTCTCTGCCGTTTTCTTTTGATATATACAATAACTTTATGTGTAGCACCGTTCTCATTAATATTGTTACTGGTCATAACAACATTACCAATATCGTCTAAATAATCAAATAAATACAGGCCAATGGCCATTTTAATCCGTTTATTTAACCTCATTTTTACGTTTACAAAAAATATGCGAAAAGTAAAGTAAATAAAAACAACCCTACTTTTTGAAAACATGTAGCGCTTACTTTTATTTTTCCTGTTAATATATTATTAATAATCTTAATATAATTTGCGACCGTGTTATATTCACGCAATTATGAATTAATTTTTCTATTAATAAATCTTTATGTACATTGCATGATATAAAATCGAAATTTACAGTTTGCTTCACTACATATTTAATATAGGAAATAATTGTTTACTTTTTAATGTTTTTACTTAAAATATCTAATGTTATTTTGTTTATAGTTATAAATGTTGTAACCGCCGAATATGATGGGTATACTTTAATATCCTGTAGACATTTATAACATCATGTTGGATGCCAACTAGGACGGCGCCGGCGTGCAAATCTGCCTTGCAGTCTGCGCATGGATCCCGCTGTATGGTTACTCTTCTGCAGAGTAACGCCGTCCTCGTTGACATACTGATTTGTCGGCATGACATAATTTTCTTCCTCAGTTGCTTCAGTTTCTTCATGCGCCGTTAGAAGATCTTTTAGGGATCCTAAACTGCCTACCGAAACATCATCTTCGCAGTTGGCACCCACCGATCGTGCCGCCATGAAATTATTTATTGTGAGGGTCTTGTATGCACCGATAAATGCCGAACAGCTTGGATTAATATTACGGCCACTTTGGCTACGTACTAAGCCGAAATAATTTTCAAGTGGTTCTTGATTAAAATATCTTAAATTAATTTTTTTTCGACCACACACCTTCAATTTTGACCAAATTAGCTGTACGCCTTCTATGGTTTTCATTAATTTTTTTACCGAAGGGATATTGATACACCTCCCCTCTGTATCGATAAATTTTATGGACGTCACAATCGGCAATGCTTCCTTCCAAAATGATATATGAGGTGACCTGTCGCTGAGGAGCTCCATTAGGGGTTTTGTCTCGTCAACTCGGCAGCTGCTGTTCAAGCTGTCGGTACAACTTGTCCAAAAACAAAAATAATCCGGGCTGTCTTCGGCTTTGTCATCAATTTCCTCTGTGAACAAAACCAACTTTAATTAGTATAATTTGTAACAAATTATAATTTGCGTGGATTCACAATTTGGTAAATCAATTTTTTCAAAAATACAACAAAATTGTAAAGTATAAGTGTTATAAATATACATTATTTTATGATGAAATAGACATTAGAATTGAATAAAAAATTAATATAAATCAATTAAACAAACTTACTTATTCGTGCAAGGTGCCGCATAATAGCTGCAACACGCTGACTAAATGTTCCCAGTCAGCCGTTATTGTTTGTTCGTCCAAATTTAATCTAAATTTGTAACTTAATAAGTTATTTCTAATGCCTTTAATTAGGTGCGGTACATTATACAAAGGAACAATCATCTTCTTTTTTATTGAAAAAAATCTCCCACACCACTCCTTGCCAATCCGTTGATACGCGATTTCTGTATCTTTTAGTAAAGCGTCAATCGCATAACTATTCGGTCTTGCCTGGTCACACACCGTACAAATGACTTTCAGACCAATTTGCAATTCCTCTATTACTGCTATTAGTT
The DNA here is from genome assembly GCA_933228885.1 of Leistus spinibarbis. Classification (NCBI taxonomy): domain Eukaryota; kingdom Metazoa; phylum Arthropoda; class Insecta; order Coleoptera; family Carabidae; genus Leistus; species Leistus spinibarbis. The sequence goes on along the minus strand of OW121795.1, from coordinate 1,381,915 downwards.
GCATTATTATGCTTGGGCCTTTGGTGACGCCTTTGCAAAATGAAAATGCCACTGGCTGCTTCCATGGTTTCACAACGCCGCGAACCATAAACACTAATGCGTGGTCTGCCAATTCCTGCGTCCTCTCGAAACCATTGTCGACGAAACCTTCTACTACGTCTTCCACGATGTTAAGTTGCAAATGCGGCGCCAAACTCAACTCGTCGAACAACAAAGCGCAATATTTTTCCATTGGCTTTAGTTTTTTTTTCAGCGCATCAAAAAACTTTTTGTTTATACCTATTCTTAGAGTCATACGACCAAAAAATAAACGTGAAGTTTTCTTTGATGGCAATGTAAAAAGTGTGTGCAAGAGTTCATAGTTCTTTGGACTCAGCTTAAAGAGCGACAAATTTAATACTTTCTCCATTGTGGTGAATCTATGACCTTTGGCAGATTTGCTGGTCTCTCGCATTTGCATCTCAAAAAATATTTGCGCAGATGGAGTCATGGTGGACATTTTTTCGCATTTTTCAGTTCGGGAAAATTGTTCAGCGGCCGCAAGTCGCTCTTTGAAGCTTTGCGCTTTTCTTCTTGTGCGCATCGGTTGACGCTTGCAATGTACGGCCGATTTATACATTTTTTTTGCCTTTGGTGTCAAGTCCAATTGTCTTGGTACAGAAACTGATCGTAGAAGACTTCCAAAAAAATCTGTGTATTGTTAGAAAGAAAATGAAATTAGTATTTCTATTGCATGCAATACAATCAACTTTTACGTGAAAATTATTTGTATTTAAAATAGAATTTTTAATTAATTGAAGGGTTATTAAAAATTAGAGTGGATTGTATTCTGTGTATAATATGGAAACAAGGTGTCTACGAGAGCCATATCCAAGGAATGTTAAATTCATTTTTAAAAACTGCGAATGTGGTTTATTTAAATGATTATAAATTACAGTGCGTTTATAAAATATCTATTTCAAGTATGATTATGAATTCAAATTATATTTTATGCATACAAATTCACAATTTGTTCTAAATCAAGAGATAAACGATGTTAAAGCAAATAAAATAAATTTAATCTGTTAGTATTGATCTCTTATAAACATGCACTTGCGGTTTGAATATTCTTTTCAAAATTATGATGTGCACAACTAGTAATTCGTTTCAAAATTACCTTCAGTTTGAGGTGTATCTGGTCTGAAAATTCTTGGAATAGCGTGTAATCCTTGCGAAGGACCGGTTTCATTAAGTATGCCCATACCTATTATATACAAAGAAAATAATTAAAATAGTTCTACTATAATAGTTCACATGACGGATTGAACTGATATTGAGTAGAATACCAGAATTGAAACTCGCATGTGAACATACGGTATGAAGAATTGAACTAGTACATTTCAAGTCACTTTTAGTTGAACTAGAATGAAATCATTTTGAATTCTGTCATGTGAAGAACCCAAACAAGCATAAGACATGCGCAGTGTTGTTTTTAGTAGCTAGTTAATTTAAACGCGAATGCTTCGTTTAGGCATGGCTGTTCCATGCCAAGTTACGCATATGCGCTCCGTCGACTAAAGTTGAATATACAGAACACCTATCTAGTGTTTACGCTAACTTTTCCACCATGCCGCGTCAACTGCCGAGGCATGGTCGACCGTGAATATTTTAACTTAACGCATAGCGCATGGGCAAAGCTTATAACATAGGAACACAGATGGCCAACCTAGACTGTGTAATACACATACCTTTATTATTTTTGTTAATTTATTAGAAGAGAGGTTAAAATAAATTTGAAAAATGGTATTAAAAAAAAAAAATTAAATGCGAAAATACCAAAGAAAGCAAGATCAACGCTGATAGGACAAATTGACGCAGTAAACTGTGAATGTCCGTGATTTAATTACCATTGTAAGGTTTCATTTTAATAGTTGTTCCAGATATTGACGTTAGAGAAGAGCATATAGAGCCACAAACATCGCCACGACAATGTAAAATTTGGTCGGATGCTTAAACGTTTACTTGGTCGTCTATGCGTTCAACATTTGTCGACGGAGCGCATATGCGCAACTTGGCATGGAACAGCCATGCGTAAACGAAGCATAACAGTTTACGCCCTTAATTTATTTTCAATCCTCCATATCAGTGGTTCTCCACCTGTTTTCATGGCGTACCCCCTAATGTGTCAAACGTTTATCAAGTACCTCATATAAATATATTTTTTATTATATATTTAGCGGATCGACTACTGTGGTCACTACCGCTTATATAGACGCTCTTAAAATATAATGTTTAATACATAGATAATACAAGGGGGAATAGTTAAACTGCACAACTGGAAAGTACAGAGAGCAGTCAAGAACTGAGGTCTTTGGAGAAACTACAAGTGGAATATGAACATTTATGAAAGATATGAAGAAAAAAAAGGGGGGAACTGTTTCAGATTTGCTGCAACAAATCAGCTACTCGGAGAAACGTAAGAACTTTACTGACGCTCGTTGCGTCTTTTTTTAAACAATTTTCCAAGGGACGCTCCATGCCAGCACTTCGACGATGCGAATTGTAATTAGGACACTGTTCAAATATGTGTTCGAGAGTGAGCCTAGTAATACAAGTGGAGCAGAGCGGAGGTTGTTCTCCTAGTAGTAGGTATAAGTGTGTGAGACAAGTATGCCCTAGTCTCAGACGTGAGATGACCACTTGCTCACAGCTTGTAAGGCGGAGCGGTGTTGTCCACCGCTCCACTGTCACCTTTACACGTCGCAATTTACTAGAGGAGAAATTCCACTCCTCCTGCCATAATTTAAGACAATGCACAGATACAGACCTCAGAACATCATCAGCGCGCAAAGGATGGTGGACAACGTAGTTGTCGTTGGTTGCTGCAAGAGCAGCCTGGTCGGCACAGTGATTGCCGGGTATCCCAACGTGTCCGGGTATCCACATAAGTACGACATCTCTTTCAAGTTCCCGCATTCTCATGATTTCATCCTGTATATCCAAGACGGTTGGATCAGAGGAGAATCTGCTACCAATACCTAAGATGGCATTGTCTTGACCATTGTCCTGGAGCATTGTAAAATGGGAGCTTTTCTTGTAGCCGTTCATGCATCTGATTTTCCTCCAAAGCAAAGTTTGGTTGAAATCAGTACCGATTGAAGAAACGTAGTCACGCCAGGATTCAGTTTTAGAATGGAGAATTGTGCGTCGAGCTTGCGCACGTGCTTTTTTGAAGGCGATTTGGTCGGAAAGTGTCGGGTGTTTTCGGTACACTTTTAGAGCGCGCTTTTTCAAACGAATATCGGAAGCAACATGTTCGTTCCACCAAGGGACTGATTTTTTTCTAAAACAACCAGATGATTTCGGTATAGAAGATGAAGCAGAATGTAAAATACCATTGCTGAGATGTTGTGGTTCAATACTTAGATCTGGTGAAGGATCGGGAAGCTTTAGGTTATTGGTAAACGTTTGTCAATCAGCCAAATCAAATAGCCATCTTCTTGTTGATGTTTGGGCATCGGAATCGGTATTTGAAAGAAACGACACAAGAATAGGAAAATGGTCACTGAAATGGGCGTCGTCCACAACCTGCCACTGAAGATGGGCAGCGAGAGAAGAAGTAGAAAAAGATAAGTGGATTGCTGAGAAACTTCTTGATCTCATGTTCATGTACGTAGCTGAGCCAGTATTGAGAAGAGTGACATCATTATTGTCCAAGAAGTTTTCGACAATTCGGCCACGGGCATCTGTGTTAACAGATCCCCAGAGTATGTTGTGAGAATTAGTCACCGACATGGATGAAAGGAATTAGAAGTTGTCGTGCTAAATCCTCGATGTCATTTAAGTTCCAGTTGCCATCTGGGAGGTAAACGTTGCAGATTGTGATTTTGCGGGGTGAGAATACCTGGCATGTTACTGTCTGTAACCTTGTCCTGATGTGGCAGTCTTTAAACGGAACAGATGACTGAAGGACAATTGCAACGCCACCAACAGGGTCAACATCTTTGCGGAAGATATTATATCCCCGTATGTTGAAAGTCTTGCGAGGTTTTAAATGACTCTTGGATGCAAATAACTCTGGGGTTATGATCAGCTAATAATAGTTTTAATTCAGCTAGGTGGCTGACGATTCCATTACAGTTCCATTGATGATGAAAGAATTTGTCATGATTAACGAAAAGAGATGAAAAGGATAGAGTTAAAGTTAAAACGAAGGCTGATTAGTGTGGAGATCTTGAAAGATGTTACGGTTTCGTTTTCCTCGGCTTGCCCTTAACCCACCCACGTCTGACCATGGGTTTTCGGGCCTTTTCTACTGCCTCATTGTCGATCGACATAGCGCTTAGCTCTGAGTCAGATATATCTGCGTCCTGTTCTGATGGAACAGGAGCAGGTGATGGCATGACATTAAGCTTGGGCAGTTTAATTGGAGTTTGGGAGGTACCTGGCAGGACAATATTGGTTTAGTTGGAAGAACACGGGCAGGTGATGGGATGACATTAACGTTGGGCAGTTTGTTTAGGGTTTGGGAGGTACCTGGCAGAATAGGTAATGGTTGGGTTGGTATAGACGGTTTCGCGGATATACATGTGGGTATGGTGGTTGTTGATAAGACAGCACTCATTATGGCGCTTATGTTTGTAGTAATGGCTTCTGTGATAATTTTTTTGATTTCCGGATTGAGAAGGGCAGCGATATCGTTTACAGATAGAGTGGGTGCTACAGGCTTAGCTGTTCTGACGCATGTAAGTTCTAGCCTCCGGGTAACTGCAGTTATTCTTATGTCTTGTATTTCACTATAGCATACTCCTTTTTGAATTTAGAGCAGTTTTTCGACAGAGCGAGATGACTCTCTCCACAATTCACGCATTTTACCGGGTCACTACATTGCTCTTCTTCATGTGGTGCTTTGCCGCAAATGCAATTTTTTTTGTCATTACATATTTTAGACGAGTGACCGTATTTTTGGCAGTTAAAACACCGTATGGGATTCGGAAAGAATGACCTGACAGGCAAACTGTACATGGCCACGCGATTTTTTTCCGGTAGCTTATGGAGGGAAAACACGACTATTATGGATGCAGTACTTCCACTACGCCATTGGTTTTGCGGGTAATCCGTCTGATCTCAGAGACACCTTGGGACTTAAGTTCAGAGCACAGCTCGTCGGTAGTGCAGTTTAATAAATCCCGACGGGTTATTACTCCCTTAACTGTGTTTAGGGTTGTGTGCGATGAAACGTCTACAGGAATATCGTAAAATAGCGTTGTTTGCAGCAAGCGAGTTGCTTGCTTAGCCGTTTTTGTTTCTACTAACAGACCATCTTTAATATTTTTAACTGACTGGACTTCGCCAACAAGGCTATACAACTGTTTGCTGATTAAAAAAGGACTGACCTTGAAAAATCAGTTCCATCCTTTTTATTTTTATTACCTGCTTTTTTGCAGGGTTGCTAAGATATATGGAAAATTGTAAAACTAACCTGATATGGAGGAAATGTAGACAAAACCACGAAGAAATAACAAAATTCAGACGAAATAAATAGAATTCCGAATGAAATTAGACGAATATCGACCGAATCAACACCATATATACAATAACAAACACAAACGAACCAGAAAATACCACGGTTTAGTCTTGATATATGTTTACATATACTATGTATATGCACAGAGCTCACGTGAAGAACGTCCGTTCACTCTAGCATCTAGTACACGACTGACCTCATATTATTATTGTATATATAATATAAACGTAGGCTTTATTTCATATATATATATATATATATATATATATATATATATATATATATATATATATATATATATATATATATATATTTATATATATTTAGGCGATTTAAAAAAATATATAGATTTAAATATATTTACAGTAAATTTAATGAAACACTTGTTATGTAATTTTTTCAATTATTATTAATAATAACTTATTACGTTTTAAAACACAAAACAAATTAAATCCGCCATTTTATTTAGAATGCTAAACATACCCCCTGACATTACTACATGTACCCCTAAGGGTACGCGTGCCCCAGGTTGAGAACCACTGCTCCATATGAACAAAATGAACCGAACAAATACGTTTATTCCTATAAACTATTGTAGGATCGACCGATCGTAATTTCTCCATTCCAAGAATATCCAACCACGTGTTGACCGCGACCAGTTTGGTGATTGGGTTCGCCATTCGATGGTCCGACACACCTTAAAAATAACAATATACTAATGAACAATTTCCATAGCAGTAATAAATTAGCTTGTGCATTTTATTACATATAAGGATCATGCACTAAACGCCAGTAGTAAATATAAGCTGCAGCGAATTATCTAACTAATATAAATTATTCAAATCAACTTACCAATGGCATCGCAATTCTTCACGCAACACGATATGATTTTAGTAGGCATAATTTTCTTGAAAAAGACAGATGTTGAAATTGAATATAACTTGAAACAAGATAAAATTATGGCAATAATCATAGTTTTTTACATAATTTCTCTGATTTCAATAAAATATTTTAAATCCTCATTTGGGTATTTACATATTATATTATATTAAAATATATATAGAATAATGTTGATAGATATGGCTAAAAACCGTGTCTTAATTAATATTGTAAATTAAAATGAAAATGGCCGGATAAGGGTTCCGCGCGTGCCATCTATTGCGAATATGCAAGGACTTTTCGGCAACACTAAATGGTATTTTCCCATAATGACGCTATTTTTTTTATTACATACTAATTAGTTATGGTCGCCCTAGTTTAAATACATGAATCTATAGTTGAAGCTTGAGCCTAGTTTTAAAAAAATAACTCATACCCACCAGCTTTACATTAAGAACGGTAGATACATGCAAACTTCACCTCTATGTTTAATCCCATAAGCACCAAATTTCAGCTCGGCCGCAATTGAATTATGCCGTCATTTCCGCGTCATCACTTTTGTAGTCCATTACGAGACGGGTGTTGATATTTATGTCAGTAATGTTATCCACAGTTTTCTCTAGGCACGATTTCTGTTACCAACCTAAAAGTAACCAAATCCCCTTGATTGTTTTTTTTTTCTAATACTATGATGTCTTGAAATATATTTTATGAATGAATATGAGGGGTGTAGAATCAAAACCGGACGTGTCACATAACAGTGGTTTTGAAAAAAACGCTAAAAACTGCCAAACAAATTTCAAACGTAAAAATGTTTCTTTTTCTGCGCCATTGTATTAAGAATAATTAGTAAATACTAAGTGTTCAAGAAATTGTATGTAATTCACATTATTTTAGAAGATATTCGGGTATGTTTGGTACGTTTGTCCGCATTTGCTACAAAAATCTGGACATGTCCGGTTTTGATACGGAAATACGCATTTACTTCAGTGGAAATTGCAAAGTTATGAACTTAGTAGACAAACATTTATTCAAATTATTAATTTAATACTACATTGTTAAGAAGTTGGAGTACCAAGGTAATAAAAGGTGTTAGTTGGTACTAACAGAAACTTAAAAACGATTTTTAAATTTCACAGTGTTATAAAATTAAAGATAGTGGGTACATTAAAAATATAAAAAACTATAAGTTGCTACTGAACTTCATCCAAAAATTCACTTCTTGGTTCACTATCATCTTTATTTTCAACTTCTTGCAAACCGTTGCCGTGAAGAATATCTTTAAAAAACGTGAGTATCGGTAAGGTTGACCATTCCTCTCCAAAATGAACAGTTAGCAGCATTTCAACATCTTTCTTCTTTGCGTCTTTTACAAACACCCCTACTAACAGTTCTGCTGGTGTTATTTGAGATATTTTTCTACCCCTTTTCGTTATATGCAACGCTTTTGAAGTTGAAGTTCGATAGTTTAACTCTCCCAAAACGTTTATATTGTTTTTCGATGTGCGTTATACAATGCTATCTAATTGGTTGATTTCTGCGCATATGGACACGTCCGGCTTTGCAACAGCAGCGCTACGGACAAGTCCGATTTTGAAAACAAACCTGATATTCTTCCACGATTTTAACAGAGAATGGTCGCGTTTTCAAATAAAATAATTTACGCATAAGATAATGCAGTCTTTCAGCAACAAAACGTATATCTTAGATTATTTTCACCCAAAATGTTACATGTCCGGTTTTGATTCTACACCACTCATATATATATACAGTGCCTCACAAAATTATTCGTACAGTTCTGACTTACAAGTATAAAACGATATAAAATATGTTTACGAAAGAAATTTAATTCAAAAAATGTTCCAATAGTATGTCTTTATATATTAAAATTAACTTACAATGATTGGTTACATATATAAATTTTCTAGGTAATAGTTATTTGAACAAAACGAAAAATACTCCAAAAAATGTGACACAAAAATATTCGTACACATATAAATATTTACCAACTACACTAATGTTATAATAATTTAGTACTTAGTAGGGTAACCATTTGCTTTAATTACAGCTTCTAGTCGTCTAGGCATTGATTCCACTAATTTAGATGTTACTGTAGCAGGAATATTTAACCATTCTTCGGTAAGACATTTTCGAAGTCGGGATATGCTTGTTATGGATCTAGTCCTTAGTCGTCTGTCCAGTTCTGACCATAAGTTCTCAATAGGATTAAGATCAGGTGACTGAGGAGGTGTTTTTAGTTGCTTTGGCACATTATATAACAACCATTCCCTAACAATGTGTGCTGTATGTTTGGGGTCATTATCTTGTTGGAACAGATAATTCGCTCCCAATCCAAGTTTAATCGCAGATGGTTGTAGGTTATCCTTAAGAATGGATAAATATTGATTTTTGTTCATTATATGCTTCACAAACTGTAGGTTCCCTACTCCACCAGCAGACATACAGCCCCACACCATCACGTTCCCACCACCGTGTTTCACCGTAGCACATAAATTTATTTTATTTAGTTCACAATTTGGTTTTCTCCACACTATAGGTTTACCGTCTGAACCGAATAAGTTAAACTTACTTTCGTCAGAAAAAATAACTCTATTCCAAAATTCAGGGCCTTCATTTATGTACTGTTTAGCGAACAAAAGTCTCCTCATTCTGTTAACTTTAGAAATATACGGTTTCTTTCGTGCTATACGGCCATTGTACCCAGCCTTCCTCAATGTTCTGCGGATTGTTTCGGTAGAAATAGGTCTATTAATTATTTCTGATATCTCAGATGTCAGATCTTTGATGCATTTCTTAGGGTTAATTTTGATTTGACGCACAATATATTTCTCATTCTGAGGTACTAACAGTTTTTTCCGGCCACGACCGCCTATATTTTTCAATTGACCCTCATTTTTGTATTTGTTTATAATACTCTGAACAGTAGAATGTGTTCTACCAATAATTGCAGCAACTTCTCTTAATGATTTGCCTTGGCATATTAGATTAAGACATATTTTTCTTTCGGCTAAAGTTGTTTCTTGCTTTTTGCGACCCATTTTCTTAGAGTATACGTAAATATGTGTAAGGCAACTAGTACTACCTCAGAATGAGAGATATATTGTAACATTTGAACCATTATGCGCAGTTTATATCCATTATGCGCAGTTAATATCTATTATGCGTAGCTGTACGAATAATTTTGTGTGTACATTCTTGCAAATATTTTGTCTTTATCAAAGTTAAGCATGTTGATCTTATAACTTTTTAAATTTTATCATTATTATTTAATTGTAATGTAAAAGGAAAGTAAATTGATTGATATTGTAAATGAGATATCATTCAAATGCAGTATTTATTTTGATTTATACTTGTAAAATGGAAGTGTACGAATAATTTTGTGAGGCACTGTACATATATATTAAAATTTATCTCATTTTTATAACGTATTATAACTTTTGCAATTATAATAAATTTCTTTTATTTAATTAGTTGTGGCCCTGAAAAGGACCGTTTTTCCATAATAGCATCTTTAATTAGAATTTATTCACTCATATCACTATCATCGTCATTACTTTCATTCCCTAACTGATTAATAAATGGCTCAATGTCAACTTGAAGTTGATCAGCGAGCCACATTTTTTTTCAACTTTTATTGTATGTTTGTCATAATTTAACCACTGCTCTGTTGTTACATTGGCATAAGCCTCTGTAATTAATTCTCTAACATGCGCAGATTTAAATGTTGTATTTTTCGTTGCTATGCATCTTTTAATTTGACTCCACACCATCTCTATCGCATTTAACTCACAATGATATGGAGCAAGACTTAAAAGATTTACATCATACTTACGTGCAATCTCATCAATAATAAATTTATCATATTTACTTTTTGTGCTGTTTTCTACTTCCAGCAATTCTTTTTTTAAATAGTCATCGCCGAAATACAAGTCTTTGGAATACAACCATTCTTTTATCCTCGCAACTGTCCATGATGCATTTGGTAACAATTCTATCTTTCTACTGTGATACGAAGCATTATCCATAACTATCACACTATTTTTTGGTAAATTTGGAATTAATTTATATTCGAACCAATTTTCGAACATCGGACCATCCATTTCATCGTGATAATCAGCGGTATTTTTTTTTTGGCAAGAAATGTTAACTGAGATGATTGACTATTTTTCTAACGGATTATTCTAAAAGTTTTATTCTAAAGATGTATTTGCAAGTATGTTAAGGGTCAAACGAATGCTTCAACTGAGGAGGAAATAGTATTGGCTCTTATGGCGCTACGATATTCGTGCGCTTCCCTCTTTACAGGAACCTGTATGGGGATTCCTCTTAATACTTGCTAATACTGTTTGTTTTAAATAACGTATCATTTTTTTCAAAAAGATACTCACCACATGCGAATAATATGAATACATGTACCTATTCATATATTCTACATGATTAATTAAAATTACCTGGCAATTTTATAGATGGTACTTCGTACTTTTTCACTCTTTTCGTCCCAGAATTCTTACAATCATTAATAAATGACCACTACATATACGTCACAATTTATAAATTTTTATATTATCAAGATTTGCAAAATTAGGATTTGCAATTGGTTCCACCTATATATTAAAAATCTCCGGTTCGTATACGGATAATCTGTGACGCGTAACAGGTCCCTTGACATTACAGCCGGGCATACAACAAACGATCGGCATGATGCACAACAATAACAAGAAAATGACAAACAATTAAAAACAACAGGAAACTTGTTGCTATAAGCACTTAAAAAATGTGACTGACGTTTCTGATCACATATGCGCAAAAGTAAACTCATCTGTGGCAGCACAGCACTATATGGACGGAGCTTGAACTTAAAAAATTAGAAAGAGAAAAACTTATAACCACTTGCACCAATAGAGTCGACATAGCCTGGCTTGATTAAAAATTGCTGTTTGGTAAATGAAGTACGAGATGCGTTATTTTGCTCGCAATAAATACATTTGAGCAATGACAATATTTCACTCTTACAAATACGGTATCCAAATAAGATTTTATAATATGTAATCGTTTAAGTAAATATGAATTTAATAAAATTTCTTGTAATAAGGGCAATTAATATGTTATCCAAAGTACGATTTGGATAAAATTTTAAGCTATTAATTGCTCGACCCATTCTTTCTTGTTTCTTTGCTACACTGGGACGAATTTATAAAATAATCACCTTGTAGAAAATATATAACCAGTTCGAGTAATTCACGATAATCACGTTTAAAATGTTTATGCTGCAACTGAGATAGTGCAAAGTTTTGAATTCGTGTTTTGCACTTCCTAATGCCTTGCAATATGTTTTTCCCTCCATACCAGTCATATGATTTGTACCGTTAATGTTGCACCAGTTTTTCTGATTTTTTATTAATAATGGAGTGCTAGGGCTTGAAATCACTAGGGGTAGTTTAGTTTCAAAAACGCTTTGTTGAACAAGCACATTAATTTTATGCCCTCTACAAGGTAAATAAGAAAGTTCTTTATAAAATTTCTGCTCTATTAAAACAAATGTTTTTAATCGGCCATTTTTTATGAAGAATTAGTATCACAACATAGCATCTCAAGAACACTTGGCATACCCCACGCTTCCATTAAATTGCAAACAGCTATTGCTTGTTCTTCAACAGTTGGTTTTTTTGTGATCATAATACTTTACTTACTTGCAACAATGTCAAAATGTCGACTGACGACTTTTTTTTTTTTTAGTTTTACGGAAACATCATGCCTACACAATTATGCTCCGATTGCGTCACTGGCTTAATACTATCCTACAAATTTGCAATAAAGTGCAAGGAAACAGACGAAATACTGCAGCTATATTTGCGTAATAAGAACAAGCAAGGACATTTAGTTAAACATGCAGGGGATTCCGTTTCCGATATTAACCAACATTTACCTGAAGAAAATCAAATCAATGAAAACGCATATTCACATTTAAATGAGAATGCTTATGAATGCAACAATTCACCAATAGAGTCTCTGACAACTATTAGAATACGAGATGATTTACGTGACCCGTTATCAACTGCTGAAAATCAAAGTGATTTGAATCCAGACCCACTAGCAATGATTCCTCCTGAAAATGTTGCTAAGGATAATATAATTGAATATTATACTGATTCTATATCAACAGTAAAAGGTCCACAAACGGAACAATATAGTGTTCGGAATTTGAACTTGTTAAAAAGTGATATTAATTACGAAAATGAAATAAAACATTCCATTTCAATTAATTATGTTAATCATATGCAAGGAATGAAAGATTTTATAACTGACACATTATTCGAAAATAACAGCGACATAAAAAATGTTCTGAGGGATCCACTTGAAATCAATAACATAACGGTAGAAATAAATCATAATCAGAAAATTGAATCATTGACTGATCAAACATCATCATCATCAACTCTAGCAAAAAATGAAGCAAACTCTCTGGATACTGAGAAGTTGCATGCATTGCAAATTTTAAATAACACTAATGTTAAAATAAGAGCAATGGTTAATACATCAACAAAAGAAACCTGTTTACCTTTTAACTTTATAAATCCTGTCATATTGTTAGAGAGATGTGATGAATCAAAATTAAAAAGCACTGCGCTGTCAAATAGTAAAGCAATACCAGATAATCAAAAAGCGACCAACATTAAACAAATTCAATGTACCATTTGTGGTAAATTTCTTAAAAGATTACAATACTTGAAACGACATTTGCTAGCTCATGAAAAAGGGCAATCAACATGTACGATTTGTGGGAAATCTTAGAGGAACATTTGGCCTATCACGACATATGGTTGTGCATGCAAAAAATGGTCTATATTCATGTAATATTTGCAGGAAGCATTTTAAACAAGAGTGTTCTTTAAACGTTCATATGCGTAAGCACACCCGTGAAATTAAGCAGTCTAATAGCGAAGATCAATCAAGTAGCGCAATACCTCAAAATGTTGAACACTCGAATAATGTGGTTCATCAAAATATACCATCAGAAAACTGCCAAAATGAACGGCCAATGCTGAGTAACACGCATGAAAGTATATTATCGAATACTCATATTAAAGAAAATATACAATCTAATGTTGATGCTAAATGTAATAATATATTACTAACAAAAACCCTGGACTACCAACGCGAACCATTAAACAATGTAGCATATCAGAGTGAAAGATCAAATACTGAAGAATATCCATGTGTTCGATCAGAGATAAATGACAGTCAAAATATACTATGTCACAATCCGGACAGGCAATTGTTAAGGTTACGAAAGCGAATTCCTCGAGCTCAATATGTTGAATACAACGATGAAAACTGTCAAAGTGAAACATCAAATAGTGACCAGTGTCAGGGTGCATCATCAAACTATACAGACACTGAAACTGAATCATCAAATGATGAAGAATATGAAATGGAAAAAGCAACTAATGACAAAGAAACTACACGATCTTTTAATGTGAAAGATCAAACTGAACAGTCAAATCATCAAACACACTCTAAAACTGAGTTATCAATTAATATGGATCATGTAACCGCAGAAAATGATAAGCAAAGTGATTGTCAAAGTAAACGAATAAATAGTAGGAACTATTTAAGTGAATCATCCAATATGAAACAATGTCAAAATAATCGATTAAATACAGCAGTCTGCCGAAGTGAACTCATAAGTATTGCGAGTTGTCACAATTTATCAACAACTGGAGAGTGTCAAGATAAAGTATTAAATATTGAGCACTGTCAAAGGGAAGTATTGAGTAATATAGATTTTCAAGATAATTTTTTAAAAGCAAAAAATAAGCAAAGTAATGTATCAAATAAAGGGATCTCTCAATGTGAAATTACAAATAATACGGACTGTCAAAGTGAACCATCACATAATGAAAGCGTTCAAAGTAATCGTATAAATACAGGGGACAGTAAGAATAACCTATTGAATATAGACTACAAAGAAAAACTATTAAACAATGAAGATAATCAACGTAACCAATCGATCATTAAGGAAATTGAACCACCGTATAAAGAAATCGGTCAAATAATAGGATCAAATTCAGACAACTGTCCACGTGAGCTAACAAGGAATGCAAACTGCACAAATAAAAATAAACTATTGAAACCGTCTCGAAAAATAAAGTGTACAATTTGCGAAACAAAGTTTAAATCGCTCTCTGCCTTAAGTAAACATATGCAAACGCACAAATGCCAAGTTTGCGCTCACCCATTCCGTGTAGCCGATTTAAAAGAACACATGAAAGTGCACACTGGGGAGAATCCATTCTCATGTTCAATTTGTGGGAAAATATGTTTCTCACTTAAGCGTATTAGAATCCATATGCAATCACATGATGACAATAAACCATATTCATGTACGAAATGTGATCTTAAATTTTCCAAAGAGATATATCTATATGCACATGGAAAGGTGCATATAGATTTAAAAAGACATAAATGTAAAGTCTGCAGTCGATTATTCCGTAAAGTTTCTACCTTGAGAAATCATATGAAGGTACATTCGAACGAAAAACCATATTCCTGTTCAATTTGTAAGAGTTCATTTGCGAATAAAGACTATCGTGAGACTCATATGCAAACTCATAACAATAAAACAGGGTTTCCTTGTCCGATCTGCAACCATTTCTGTAATACTAAAAAGCAGCAAACGAAGCACTTGCTTGTACATTCTGGCGAAGGATTTATTTGTTCCCAGTGTGGCATGAAACTTAAAACTTCAATGACTCTACAAAGTCATATGCTAACGCATTCCAAAGAAAAATTATTTGCTTGCACGATATGTGATCGTTCATTGAAGTCACAGAAAGGCTTACACAGCCACATAAATATCGTGCATTCCAAAAACGTGGTTCAATGTGGTGTATGTGACCGATCATTTAAACATAAATATTTTTTATATCAGCATATGGCAATTCATTCTGAGAAAAAACATCAATGTTCACTTTGCGATAAATCATTTCGGATGTTAGCTAGTCTCCAGGTACATACCCGATCGCATACCAATGAAAGACCGTTCCCATGTTCCGTTTGCGCCAAATCTTACAAATCAACGAATAATTTAAAACTTCATATGCGGACTCATAATGATGAAAGACCATACCCATGTTCACTTTGTGATCTCAAGTTTAAAATTAAACATCATTTAGTAGCTCATACTGAGAGGAAACATCCAACGAAGGAGTAGAATACAGTACATCTGACTTATCCGTACCCTCAGTATCACAGCTATAGATGCTTAAGCGGACAAATACATGTCGACTTTATACAGAAAACAAAATATTAGATTAATTTAAAATTTTATTTAAGAAAGTCATGCATCGCATGTATAAGTTATGTGTTGTTTTTCGTGGTTGTGTTTATAAAAATGTTTTATTCAATAATACTGTTTAGTTTAGACAAGTTACTTCTATGCAATTTAACAGTATTCTTATTCATTATTATTCTATTTGAAAATAATATTACAATCATAATAAGATAAGGGTTTCCTGTTTATATGATAATAGGGCATTACTTAAGTAAGCAGTTTTAAGGACAATGGTTGACCTTGGGTGGTTCATATAACTCCTCCATAACTAGATTCGAGCATCGTCAGGTAGGTAGATTTCTACCATGGGGATGACAACCATTTTCTTTTTTTTTTTTTATTAATTTTACAATATTTCTTACAAATTATTACAATGAGTATAATTAATATTACAGTTATTAAATATTATTTTATAATATGTTGTTTATTTATATCTGGAATATTAACTTTATTTAATTCTTCAATATAGGGTCACCCGTGGGCACCACGTGCCCATATGGTATACAGAACATAAGTCAGTTTTGACTAGTGGCGAATTTTCATGTAAATTAATAATAATTACACGGTTTTTCTTCAGTTTGTATCGTTTGACTATAATAGTAATACAAATTTCCACATCGCAAATAATAATAATAAAGAAATAATCGAGTCCTTTTTTTGAACGCTATTCTGTTTTTAGATCACAATGCTGAGTTTAACTAATCGATCGCTTATCATGCACTGTGTAACATCCGATAAATTTAAACTAAGTTTTGTTAACCTTTGATTATAACCTTGTATAGTGCAACTGGCCATAAGTGTTGTATAATTAAGATAGTTTCCATGATTGTAATATTACACAAAAAACAGGATTATAAATTTACTTACGATTGCTGTTTATTATTTAAATCGATTGTACCAAAACATATGTATTGCAAACCTTTTTACTTTCTTTTTACGAAGTAATAAGTAAGTATAGGGATCACCAAGAAAATCGAACTCGCGATTTCAACGGATATACACGTTTTGAGCTTCCCTGAATCGATTGTGACTATTTTCGGAGTGACGTCTGTGTGGGTGTGTGTGTGAACGCTCTAGAGCCGAAACTGTCGAACGTAAAATTATGAGACTTCAATCTTAAGACTTGTATATGGTCTAGTTGTGCACTTCCAATTTTTGAAAAGAATATTCAAACCGGCAGTGCATGTTTACTCTATGCATTTTCTGTTCTATCTCCAATATCACTAGAACGGCTGCACTTACGGACAAAATAGCTATTTTCATAATGAATGGTTTTAATATTTCGCACAACTATTGTTTGAAAAGTTTCTTTAGATAATATATCAATTACGAGAAAACCACTACCGAAAATCTTGAGAATCTTGTTTACGTTGTCATGGATTCGCATGTATCTTAATAAATTGGAACCTCTGCGCCTGTTAATAGTTCAACAAGAAAACAAAATAGACTCAATTAGATAAATGACATTTCAGAATATTTCTGTAGAGCAGGGGTCGGCAAGTAATTTTAAGTGGGGTCCGGATACTATTGAAAAAATTTAAAGAGGTCAAAAAAAAAAACTCATAATACTTAATGGTTTTGAATTTTAATTTTGACTCATTTCAGTAATTATATAAAAGACAAAATGTTAGTACATATTCCTAAAAGTTAATGCGACAAATTACACCTGCGGTCTTTAGCCAGTTTTTTATAGTTTGGTTCACGCGGGGAAAAGTTAATGCGAATAGTGTCTTCCAGGTGGGCGTCCGTTAATCTCAAACGATATTTGTTCTTAAAAAAATTCATTTTTGAAAAAGATGATTCACATACATATGTGGAGCCAAACATAGTAACCAGGTTGATATCTAGTTTTTTTTGCAATTTTCATACTTTTCAGAAACATGTTTACCCCAAAATTCTTCAGTGGATGCAGTTTTATACATTTGCAAGGAAATATCTTCTTGCAAGTCAATTATCTCTATTTGAAGTAAAGGCTTTGAAAGACTGAACAACTTCGCAGCCACGTTAGTCCATTCTGCCGCTGCAGCAACCTCATAAGGCGATTTAAGAAAAGTCTTGGAATCTTGCAGAAAATTCCTTCCCAAGATCTGGTATACACCTTAACAATACTGCAATGTCTTCTTCAGAGTTCTTTTTTAGAATAGTTGGGATATTTATAAATTCTTGACTTGCAATATCTTTTTCAAAGATATCCTGCTTGCGATGGAAAGCAGACACACTTTGTATCAGATCACATATTAATTTTCCATTTCCTTGTAACTCGATGTTGAGCACATTTAAATATTTCAGAATGTCTTTCAGGAAAGCAACAGCTAGAATATTGCGTTCGTTTGTTATGAACTCCAAGTGATTCCTTACTTCCTGTGTATCCAAGTTTTGCAAGAAGAAGGTTACTTGTTCTTTTATTTGCCATTTCAGAACAGAAACGTTCAATAACTCAACCTTTACTTAGCCAACGAACATTGTTGTGCTGCAGTAAGTCAGAATACGCCGAATCACATTCGGAAAAAAACTCCTTGAACTGTCGGTGCTGAAGAGCAGAACGAGACCTCATAAAATTGATCAACTTCACCAAGCTGTCCATTACTTCTTTCAGAGTTGCACTAAGTTTTCCACAAAGGACTGTCTGATGAATTATGCACTGATAAGATATTAGGCCTGCGTTCTTATCTCTGATTCTCTTTACTAATCCTTTTTTTTGCCAATCATCGCTAGGACCCCGTTACTTGAAAGGGACACCATTTTATCATAACTAATATTTGATTTTGTTATGAATTCATCAAAAGTCTTGAATAAATCTTCCCCGCGAGTCTTACCTTTAAACGGCAATATTGCTAGCAATTCTTCCCTGAGCACTTTACTGTCAATGTCAAAAAATCGCACGAAAATAGACATTTGTTCATCATCAACAATGTCACATGATTCATCAAGTGCTATGGCGTAGCATGGTGCCTTCTGCAGAAGTTTGAGCAAACTACTTTTGTTGTCAGCAGCTAAAATTTCGGTTCTTCTAGTATTACTTCTTGCCGACAATGGAATACCTTGAATTGCGGTGATAATATCCTTTTTCTCTTTAAAAAGTGCCGTGGCCACTTCCAACATGCATTCTTTTACTATTTCAGAGTCTGAAAATGGCTTCTGGTGTTTATTAAGTGTCCAGCATACACGCAATGCTGCTTCTGTGGATTTGTCTTGGTCGCTCATGCAGCGAACTAGTAAGGCCGTGCTATTTTTGTAAGAAGTTAAATTGGCTTGAGGTTTTTCTTTACGAGCTTCACTGCCAAGAGGAAAGTTTTTGTGGAAATGCTGATGAGTTGTTTCGTAGTGTCGCTTTAAATTGGCACTTTGAACAATAGCGACAGTTTTGTTGCATATGAGGCAAACTGGAACCGGTTTAGGTCTATCAGGCAGCGTAAAACAATATTGTTAGTCCACTCAATCAGAAACTTCCTATTTTCACGAACAACTTTTCGCTTTTTAGGATCCATATTGATGTAGATACGAAACGTGGTACACGACAAATTATAACACAAATGAACGAGTGCTCCACATAAGATCGCAACGCAACTACCTAGCCTAGCCCCCTGTTATGACGCTCAACAGGCGCCATCTATGAGCAAAACGCTACAGCCGTAGCAGATTCTCACGTTTCTTGCGAACTTACGATTTTGTATGGTCGTGACAGGGGGCTACAACTTCAGAAGAGTATCTGATTATTTTATATAACATTATTAACAGTCGAAATGGCGCAGAGGTTAAGAGTCTTGCCTTTCACCCTGGAGGTCGTGAGTTCGATCCCTGTTTATGCCAATTTGTATTTTTATTATTATTATTATTATAATTTTTTTAACAATAAAAGCGTTCTACACATACACACTCACTCACATACTTATAATTCTTTTCTCAAGAATTCGCTTTTGTTTAATTGTATTTTAAGGTTTGAATATCTGAGTGTTTTGAATACTTTTTCTAAGTTTTGTAAATGTTCTTGGAGATAATTTCCTAGAATTATTATATCGTCAAGATAAACAAGGCATTTTTTACCAATTAAATCTTTTAATACAAAATTCATAACTCTTTGAAGTGTACTTGGGGCGTTTCTCAAACCGAATGGCATTCTTTTAAATTCATAATGTCCATTTTCAATGCTGAAGGCTGTTTTTGAAATATCTTTTTTGTTTTCTTCTATCTGGTGGAAACCAGAAGCGAGATCTAAAGTTGTAAAATATTTACAACCACCAAGTCTGCCAAGAATGTCATTAATATTTTGTATTGTGTATTTGTCAGTTATGGTTTTCTCATTTAGTTTCCTATAATCAATTACTAATCTAAATTTCTTTTTCATGCTAGCATCAACTTTCTTAGGGACAATCCATACAGGAGATGACCATGGTGAATAACTATTTTGTATTATTCCGTTTTCAAGTAAATTTTGAATTTGCGATTGAACTTCTTCTGTATAACAATTTGGATACCTGTATGTTCTTACATGTACGGGTATTTCATCTGTAGTTTTTATATAATGTTTAATGCAATTTGTGAAAGTTAATTTATCCTCTTCATTATAAAATATATCATTATATTTCAATATTATGGGGATTCAATTATTTTTCTCTTCTGAATTTAAATGATCTGTACGGAAATTATTTAATTTAATATGGTTATCTATTTTAGGGTGAGTAATTTTGAAGTTCTTTGTACAATTTATGTTTTCTAAGTTTTGAATTTCAATTGTTCTATTAGTTTTATTAATGATTTGTATTTTAAGTTTGTTGTCTCTTATTTTTACTATACAATCTGGAATTTTCATTACATCGTTATTGTTACTTTCAATTAAAATGTTTGAATCAATTTCATTTATAATGTAAGTTATGAATTTACTTTCTTTTTGTTTTAATTTTAATTTCCTTTTTGCGAAATATATTTTAATTTATAAATGTATTGATTTAATAGTGTTATTTCGTCTCCACTAATATTATATGTCGCTAAAGGAAAAAAGGTTTTTAAAAAAATACACAGTGTTTAGTTTCACTAATTTAACAATTTAATGACGACTAGTTTCACCAACTATGTGGCATCTTCAGGTCTTAACTCTAAACTCTACCAGTTTAGAGTTAAGACCTGAAGATGCCACATAGTTGGTGAAACTAGTCGTCATTAAATTGTTAAATTAGTGAAACTAAATACTGTGTATTTTTTTAAAAACCTTTTTTCCTTTATTAACATGGAGTTTCACATAGTAAAAGCTTACAAAATTCAACAAATTATATGTCGCGTTTAATGTTTTTAAATCATCCAATCCCATTAATATATCGAATTGCTTTTGATAATCAAAAATATATAATTTTAATTTAATATTAAACTAAAAATTAGCATATTGTAATCCTCTAGAAATTCCATGTGCTGTAAATAACGAAAAATCTTCGTTTTTAATTTCGAATTTATTAGAATTTTTTGATATAATTTGTGGGATAATGAATGATCTAGTTGGTCCTGAATCTATCAAACATTTATATTTTTCTAATTCTAAATAAGGCAATTGAGAAGGGTTATTCAGATGCATTACTTCGCCAGGTTGTGAGTCTCTATTTCTTCTAAAAAATAAGTATCATCGAATTTTTGAATTTGATTGTCGCTTTCTTCTATTTGATCTGTTTCATCTATATCAAAATTTTCATTTAAACATTCTAGATTATTGACTCGTTCTACATTAAAAAAAATCTTTATGTGTGAACGTGGGTCTATTTTTTGGTGCTTATTTATTTTGAGATGTTTGTGTGGTGGACATTGACATAGGTGTGGGTTTGGTAAATTGTCTGAATTGTATTGGGCCTCTTGGGAATGAATTTACTGGTTTTGGTTGTTCAAATGGAGGAATTTGTACAGGTAGAGGCATCAAACTGGAAGTCATTAGTTAGAATTTTGAGTGCTGAATTTAAACAGGAAGGATTGCGAGTCTGTAAGATTGCTTTTAAGGGATCCTTTAAACCTCGTAAAAATGCACGAATTGCCAAATTTTGACTATAATTAATAATAGGCATTTTATGTACTGATTCACTATATATATGAGCTTTTAAAAGTTCTAACATTTTATTATAATAATCAAAAGCATTTATATTTCCTTGTGTGTAAATTAGTCATTTCAATTGCAAGTGTGTAGCAATCACGCTTGTCTGAATATGAGTTAGTTAAAGCATTTTTTAAATCTGCCCAACTATTTATTGAGTAATGAGAGATGGCTTTACCGGCTTCTCCTTTAATTTTTTCTCTAATATTTGCTATTAGAACGAAATTTTCGTAATTCTTTGGCTTTGTTGAAATATAGAATTTATTAATTGTCTTTATATAGTAAGCTAGATCATTTGAATTACCATTAAAGTCGGGTACGGTGTTTAAATACGGTTCCTCTATTCTTTGTTGTGTCATGTTCTCTGACTAATAAAAATGTATCAATATGCAATATTCACTAACAATATTGGTACGAAGTACATGGACTGTCGCTTAAAATCACTCTGCATGTGCTGCAATGTCCAAGGAGAATATTTTGCTTGCCTGTGGTCTAGAAGGATGTCTTCAGGTTGTTATTGTCTAGAGATGTTCGTCGAAGAACTTGGCTCTCGCTTTGCGGGTGGCTATTCTCTAGAGTTGTTCGTCGAAGAACCTGACTTATATTTTTTGTTGTAGCTGTCGATGATCGATTTTTTTTACTCACACTTTCGGTTGCCACATTAATCGTTGATACGAAACAGTTTATAAGCGTAAAGCATTGTTTTGACAATCCTACCGACTGCGCCAGTTATATGTTGTTTTTCGGGGTTGTGATTTTAACAATGTTTTATTCAATAAAACAATTTTATTTAGGCAAGTTACTTCTATGCAAGCTAACAGTATTCTAATTCATTATTATTCTATTTGAAAATAATATTACAATCATAATAAGATAAGGATATCCTGTTTATATGTGATGATAGGGTATTACTTAAGTAAGCAGTTTTAAGGACAAAGGATGATCTTGGGTGGTTCATATAACCACCGTATAAAGAAAGCGGTCAAACAAAGGGATCAAATTCGGACAACTGTCCACTCGAGCTAACAAGCAATGCAAACTGTACAAATAAAAACAAACCATTAAATGCATCTCGAAAAGTAATGTGTACAATTTGCGAAATCAAGTCTAAATCGCTCTCTGCCACGGTGGCGGCCGAAAATATAGCTCATTTTCTGGACTTTTTTTTCTCTGAACTTAGCAATAGTAAATTGATGGGGTTTACTGCATTTAATAATGTATATATCAAAATTCTTTCAGGATTTTTTTATTGAAAAATAATAGCTTGATCTTTGCGTTCTCCAGAGGCAGCGCAAAGAAGAGGTAGCATCATGGTTAAGGATGTAGTGCAGGTTGTAATGATCTGATAATTTTTTTTTATCTTAATCAATATAGATGTTAATTCAGTTGTACGTAGGATTTTGTAAAAAAAAATATTTGCGAAATAGTGGACATTTGAAAAAAATTACCTATTTTTTGCCCCACTTTTTTGTTCAAAAAGGATACTAAATATAAAAATAAAAAACAACTCCTTCGTCCAACTAAAGCCAATTTTATAAGCTTCAAGTTAAATTAAAAGAAGAACATATCTGATGTAAATTGTAGCGTGGGCGTCCAGCCCCATAACATAAAACAGGGTCTCGAGAGAAACGCGTTTAAAGCGCCGCAGCGTTTGCTGTCGTGTCGTCCTGTTCGATTTCAAAACGATTTGAAGGACAACGTTGTCTTCTTTTGTCCTGTCATTGCCGTTTATGGGATTAATCTACTACCTTTTCGATCCATTTTCTCTTCAAAATTTCAACTAATCACACTAAAAATATTATAAACGACCATTGTCAGCAATGTGCGCGTCAAAGGAAAAAGCGGTGTACCTTCGTTATTTGTACGAATTTCAGCATAATATTTTAGGAATATATTCTCAAAGATACATTCTTTAAAATTATATAAAACAGAAAAATCGATTTTTTTAAAACCGTCTCAGTGTTGTTCCCCCTTAAATGAACATATGCGAATGCACAAATACCAAGTTTGTGCTCAACCATTCCTTGTAACCGATTTAAAAACAACATGAAGTGTACATTGGGGAGAAACCATTTTCATGTTCAATTTGTGGGAAAATATGTTTCTCACTTAAGCATATTAGAATCCATATGCAATCACATGATGACAATAAACCATATCCATGTACGAAATGTGATGTTAAATTTTCCAATAATAAATATCTGTATGCACATATGGAAAGGTGCATATTGATTTAAAAAGACAAATGTGAAGTCTGCAGTCGATTTTTCCACCATAGTTCTATCGTGAGAGTTCATATGAAGCGACATTCGAAGGAAAAATTATTTTCTTGTTCAATGTGTAGGAAATCATTTTTGAATAAAGAATATTGTGATGATCATATGCAAACCCATTACAATAATAAAGGGTTTCCTTGTCCGATTTGCAACCATTTACTCAACAAGAAGTGGCGCTAGCGCAGTGTATTTTGAGATTTGCCTGGTTAAATTTTTCAAAAACTAATTTAATATTTTGTTCATGTTCTTACGTTTTTCCAACGATGATAATATCGTCTAGATAAACTAGACATATTTTATTAACTAATTCACCTAGGGCAATATTTATCATGCGTTGAAATGTGGCGGGTGCATTTTTCAACCCGAATGGCATACGCAGTGTCCTGACGGGGTAGAGAATGCAGTTTTCTCTATATTCTTTATGAAATTTAAACAAGTAATATTTTATCTTTTGCTTGTTTATTAATAAATTAACAAATTGTGAACAAGTACATTTTCCATTAACAGTTTTGAATGTTAGTTTATGTGTGAAAGTTTTAAAATTTATAGGTGACCCGGTGTCGAATAATATAACAAATGGGTCTTGTCTGAGAGTTGGTAAATTTTTGGTTATAGAAGACATTACGTATTCGTCTAGTCTTCTGATTCTACTTCTAAAAAAGATGCCTCAGAGTCAATTTCGTCAAGTGATTCGTCAAATTCATTGAATTTTTCGTTCTTATTTTCTTCAATATTATAATTTTGTGTTAAGGATTGTTCACAGCGAAACAATTATTAATTAAGCTTAGAAATTATAAGTAATAATTCCTGTTTGTTGTATGACATACAAAGTTAACGTTCACAGCAACAAAATTTATCATATATTGTGTTAATTTTGTTGCTTGGAATGCTAGCATTGCTTGTCATAATACAAACTAGATTATTATTTGTAGTTTTCTAAGTTTAATTACTAATTGTTTCGCTGTGAACAATCCTCTATGGCGGACATGGGTTGTGTTTGTTTTGTTTGTTGTGTCATTGGTCTTGGTTGAAAGCTTCTTTTTGTTTCGTAAAATTTTTGTAAATTTTTTCTAGGTGCGAACTGTTGTGGTCTTTGTGAAGTATATTGTTGTGGATAAGTTTGTTGAAATTGTATAGGTTTAGATGGGAAAATTTGTCCAGGAAATTTACGGGGGAGTGGATGTGTAGTAAAAATTTTATTTTCGGATTTTAATAATGGTGACTGATGTCTAAAATTGAGTTCGTTATTTAATAATTGTTCACATTGGTTGTTGGATTTTTAACTACGAAAGCAGCTCTTATTGACATAGGTAATAGGTTTATAAATGTTGTTATTGCAAATTTTTGGTTTTCTGCAATAATTCCGTTTCTGGTTGGTATCCATAGAATAATTTTTCAAGAATATTTTTGATTTGTAATGTGAAAATTGTTCTAAAAAGATTTTTAATGTATCTACTGAATTGTTTTAAATTTCCGATTTCAAATAATATTGTTTCTGGAGTGGATTGATCAGTGAAATTTGTAGTTATGTATAATTTCAGATCTTCCCAGGAATTAAAATTATTCTCTGATAAAAGTTCCATTGCTTTTCCTATCATTTTATTTTGAATTATTTCAAATATTTTTTTTTGTTGTATTTGAGTAATAGCTATTCCGGTTAAACTCTGATATACTTTATCTACGGCTTTTATAAATCTATTTAAAAAATTTATGTTACCGTCGTATTGGGGTATCATTTCTGAAAGAGTTTTTAGCTCGGAAAGATTTGTATTAGCTATTAACAATTTTATATTTGTTTTGTGAAATTATAATTTCACTTGATTCTGAATTTGATGATTCTGTATTAATTGACTCTTGGTCACTAAACATTAATTTTTTAAATATGCTTGGGATTGTAATTGTCCCTGGATCAATTTATTACTAGTCACAGCTAGATTGATCTTTATTTGGGTAGTAATAATTATTATTTACTTGCCATCATTAATATTACGATGATGTCATTGTCGAGCATCGTCTTCGGGTTCGGTATCTTGTTTTGTAGACGTAGAACAGGAGGTTCACAGCAATAGGTGTCCTCTCTTGAAAGAAGCAACGGTTGTCTTTCGTGTAGATGATGTGATCGAATTTTTCGAACAGCAAATCTTCTGTGTAGACGAACGTATTGGACGACGCGCTGTATCTTTGCGATCGGATGGGCACTGATTTGCTTTTAACGTTGATTTGTAGGTGGTTTGTGCGATGTTAAATACAATGCTGCACAGATTTGAATTTCCTTTTAATTTTTATACAATTTTTACTTGCATCAATTATGTCAAAAAAAAAACACTTTTTTTTATTAACAACTTAAACATAAAAACATAAACATAAAACTATCTCCTAAGCAACGTGAACCTTGTTACCTTGGTACATAACATTCCGCCCACCTTAAAACAATAGTTTTAATTTTTTAATAGTGACACTAATCTGAATCCATGGGTAATAAAGCTAATTTAGCTATCGGTCTCTTCATTTCATTGATGGCTGTGCGAACTGTGACAGTCCGTACGAGTTCATCAACTCCGGGATGGACTTCTGTAACGCGTCCCAGTTTCCATTTTAATGGAGGCATACGTTCGTCTTTAATTAAGACTAGATCACCAACTTTTACATTTTCTTTCTTGATCCACCATTTTGGACGCTGTTGCAAGCATGTTAAATATTCCGTGCTCCATCTTTGCCAAAAATGCTGTAACAACTTTTGAATGTGTTGCCATCTTGATAGCCTAGATAACTTGACATCAATTATGTTTGGTTCAGGAATACTAAGGAGAGCATCTCCAATTAAAAAATGTCCAGGCGTCAGGGCATTGAGATCTGATGGGTCAGTTGATAAAGCAGTTAGAGGTCGAGAATTTAGACATGATTCAATTTGATAAATCAAGGTTGTTAATTCTTCATACGTTAACGTAGTATCGCCAACAACACGTTTGAGATGATATTTTACGCTCTTCACTCCCGCTTCCCACAGTCCGCCAAAATGTGGAGCAGATGGAGGATTGAATATCCATTTGATGCTTTGCTCATTTAGATAGTTTGTAATATTATTATTATGATTTGGAGATTTTATCAGTTTTACTAATTCTGATAATTCACGACTTGCACCAACAAAATTGGTACCACAATCGCTGTAGATTTCTGATGGTTTTCCTCTTCTAGCCACGAATCTCTTTAGAGCAGCTATAAATGCTCCTGTTGTGAGATTACTAACCAGTTCTAGATGAATGGCGCGTGTTGAAAAACATACAAATAATGCTATGTATGCCTTGAAAGTAACCTTGCTTCGTTTTAACATTGAACGTAAAATGAGTGGTCCAGTATAATCGACTCCTGCATGAAGGAAGGCTCGTGCTGGTTTTACTCTTGCAATTGGCAAGTTGGCCATCATTTGGTTTGTTATACAAGCTTTCTGGCGAAAGCATATCAAACACTTTCTTAATGTTTGTCGAACTACGTCTCGACTATTAATTATCCAATAACGTTTTTGAAGCAATGCTAATGTCAGTTGCAGACCAGAATGTAAATTTTTTACTGCGGCACATAGTTCTAATCTTGGAATTGATAATTGTTTTATTGGTGACACCCTTGATTTTGACGTGATAAGAACTACGTTTGATTGTCCATCCTTTGTTATTGATTTTAAGTAAACTACAGCAGCATATGCCCTCTCAGATGCATCAGCGAAGGCGTGAAGATGATATGTGCATGAGCCACTTAATGTTACACATCTTGGTATACGTAATTCTGAGATATTCTTTAAGTTTTCGCATATATTAGTCCACTTAATTCTTACTTGATCTGGTACTTCGTCATCCCAATCTAAATCTAGCAACCATAACTCTTGTAATAATATTTTTGAAGTAATAATTACTGGTGTTAATAAACCGAGAGGATCAAATAGTCTTGCAATTTGCGATAGTATATTTCTTTTAGTAAGAATGATTGGCTGTATATTGGTTTCACTAATGAATGAGAATTCGTCAGTTACTGGATGCCATTGAATGCCAAGTGTCTTAATCGTTGGACTAGTTTTAAAACACAGAGGTATATGGATTTCTCTTTCGGTTTCAGGAATTGATTCGAGAACTGATGAACAATTTGAAGCCCATTTTCTTAGTCTAAAACCACCTGCTTTGAGTAAATTTACTACTTCAGCTTGTAGCTTTCGAGCTTCTTCAGTTGTTTTTACGCTGACTAGAAAATCGTCAACATAGAAACTATTCAGTGCTGTAGCTGATGCTATTGGATAAGAATGGTTTTCATCAATTGCTAATTGCTGCAAGCATTTTGTTGCCTGATACGGTGCGCTCGCAGTTCCATAAGTTACAGTTAACAATCGATAAGTTTTAATTGGTTCATAAGTTTCTCCAGACAATACATTGATATTTTGTATGTGTATTGTCCACACGAATTTGACGATACATTTTTTCAATGTCACCAATCATTGTCACTTGATATAAGCGGAATCTCATTAGAATGTCAATGAGATCACTTTGTACTTTTGGTCCAATTAGAAGATTGTCATTTAAGGATTGCCCTGTTGATGTTTTAGCAGATGCATCAAAGACAACTCTTAACTTAGTTGTTGTACTCTGTTCTCTAATGACGGCATGATGTGGAATGTAATAATTTGTGCTGTCATTGGATTGTTCATTTTCATTGTAAAATTGCATATGTCCCATTTGAATGTATTCATCCATGAATTTTATGTATTGATCTCTTAGTTTTGGTGAATTTAATGATCGACGCTCTACTTGTTTTAAACGATTAATGGCATTGATTTTAGATGAGCCAAGTACAGGAGGGTTGATTCTAAATGGATATTTAACGATGTATCTTCCTGTTGAATCCCTACTGTGTGTCATATCAAAATGTCTTTCACATTCTTCTTCTTCTGGTGACATGATATTTTCCCTAGGAATTTCTTCTAGTTCCCAGAATTGCCTTAGAATCGTATCTGTGTTGCATGATGCATGATGCACAGATATTCTTGCTTTTTTTTGGGTAGATTGAATTTTACCAGATAAAACCCAACCTAAAATAGTTTCATGAGCGATTGCTGTTCCATCTGGACCATCGCAACGTCCGGCAGATAGAAGCGTTGAAAATATGTCGGCCCCTAACAATACATCTACTTGGCCTGGTTTGTTGAATCCTGGATCTGCTAATTGTAATTTATTTAAATGTGACCAAGTCTCGATGTCAATAAATGTTGTTGGACGTATTCCGGTAACTTTTGACAATACTAATGGTTCTATTTTGTGAGTTTGACTAACATCGTTGTTTGAACTAAATTCAAGATTTACGTAGTTGCGTGCAGTCGTGATACCTGTTGCTGAAATTCCAGCTATTGGTATGTTTGTTCGTCGTTTTGTTAACATAAGTTCTTGAATACATCTTTCTGTGATAAAACTTGCTTCCGAAGCAGAGTCTAGCAATGCTCGGTATGTCTTGAACTGACCAAAACGATTCTTGATTTTAATTAGTGCTGTTGCTAACAATACTTGTTGTTTCCATCCAGAATTGCCAACGAAATGTGATGTAACAATTGGAGTGGATGCTTCTTTCGCATTATGTTGTGTATGTTCAACATGTAATAAGGTGTTATGCCGTTTATTGCATGTTCGGCAAGTATTGTTTGATTTGCACATTTGATTATTATGATTTGAACGTAAACAATTGAAACACAATTTTAATTTCTTGGCTACTTCATATCGTTCTGAAGTTGTTAACTTGAGAAAGTCTGGACATTTGTATAATGAATGTTCATTGTTGCAAAGCAGACATTTTGCTGGGATTACCCCATGATGGACTGAGGTTGTATACCCTGGTTTGGTTTTGTTTGAATTTATGAATTTGTTCCTACTTACAGTTACAGAAGTTGGAGTACTGGCTACTAGAGCTCTGGCGCGTCGACTCATAAAGTCAGAGAGGTCTAGAAAAGATGGTGTTGACTGATCAGCGGTTGATAGTTCCCATTGTCGTCTTGTAGTTTGATGTAACTTCTTTGATACGACGTGTACTAGCACTAGATCCCAATGTTGTGTAGGAGCTTTCATAACATTCAATGAGCGAACACACTCGACAGAGGTGTCTAGAAGTGTACGTAAGCAGCTAGCTGTGTCTTCTTGCATTATTGGTTGCGAGAAAAATCGATCCAAAAACGAGTTGATGATTTCTTTTGTATTTTGGTACCGCTCGATCAAAATACGCCACGCTTCGAGATACACTGGGCAACAAAAAAAACGCACCACTCAAAAATACGCGAAAAAAACCGAGTTTTCAAACCTTCGTAACTTGGTTAAATTTGGTCGAAAATCGACGAAACTTTGAGGTTTGAAAAGTTTCTAATCTTATCTTTAAGGGTGTGCAGTTGATTTCGACCCCAAGTCCAACGCATCCCCCGTAACAACGCTTTGAAACAAAAATGGTTTTTATGTAAAAAATTGTCCAACTTTGACGAGTTGTACCGTGCGCAAAAAAAATCGGGGGGAAGTTTTTCCACAATGGCAACAAAATTTAATCAATTTTCTTCAAATTCCTAAAAATTCCAGTCGTTTCGATGATTTGGAGCAAAGTTATGAATTTTTGAAAAAAAATTACATTTTCCACTTTTTTGGCCATAACTCGGGTAATTTTGCACCAAAATCATTGAACTTTTGCAATCTGAACAGTTTAAAATTTTCTCTTCAAGGTCTTGTTAATGGTTTTGTTGCTTGAACCATTCCACTCCCTGCCACCCCCTAAAGAAAAATTTTTTTTTTTGTCTGAATGTGCAAATGTGTTTACTTGTACAGTGTGCAAAAAAAAAATCGTGGACTCAATCGGTTCACATGGCAATAAAGTTCAATCATTTTCCTCCAATTTCCTCCAAAATTCAAATCATTGCGATGAGTTGGCGCGAAGTTATGCACGTTTGAAAAAAAAATTCCTTTTTTCGCCGTAACTAGGCGAATTGGGCACGAAAATCGATGGAATTTAGCGATTTAAAAAGTGTTCGCCTTTCCTGGCCCCCTAGAGAGAAACATGTTTTCGACAGGGTGAAAAATTGCGTTCATTTTAATTTACAAAAAAAATACAATAACTCACGATGATTTTGCGCTAAGTTATGAATTTTTTAATTGTATCGTGTTTTTTGGCTTTTGTTATTCTGTAAATAAACATTGAAATGCAGAAATTTTACAAATTCTCGTGAAGTCGATTAAAAAAATGGGGGTTATTCAACCACTGACATTAGCATTACCCGATGTGCACCACGAGGAGGTTGTCAGTTGGATTTTGCACATCGTGTGTATCTGTAATGAGTATCTGTATTGTGCATCTCTACTTGTGTGAGTGTCAGTGTTTTATGTCTGTGTTGTTTGCGTTTGTGTGAATGTAAGTGTTTCTGATCTAATAATGCGTGTTACCGCCGCGTCGTTCACGCACCTCTCGCAACCTCGCTGGCATGTTGATGACCTTGCGGATTTCAGCTTGTGGGATGTTGTTCCACACCTGCCTCAGATGGTCAGACAATTCGGCCAGCGTTGTTGGAGGTCTCTCAAGATTCCTCAGATGCCTTCCCATGATGTCCCAAACGTGCTCTATAGGGTTCAAGTCGGGACTCACGGCCGGATGCGGAAGAACCTGCACGTTGTGTTCTCGGAAGAAGTCCTGGGTCACTCGAGCAGTATGTGGCCGCGCATTGTCTTGCATGTACACGAACCGTTGCCCCATACGCTGTTTCATAGGCAAGACGTGAGGTCGCAAAACTTCGCCAATATATCGGACCGCCGTCATTCCTGGAGGTGGGATGATGACCAGCTCAGTGCGATGGTTGTAGCTGACGCCACCCCAAACCATGACAGATCCGCCGTTGAAAGCGCGCTTCGGGTTGACGAATTGGCGATCAAACCTCTCACCTCGACGACGCCACACTCGAACACGCGCGTCGGATTGGAACAGGCAGAATCTGCTCTCGTCGGTGAAAAGGACGTTCCGCCATCTCCATGGAGTCCAGTCACCGTACTCATTCGCGAACCTCAGTCGTTCCTGACGATGGCGAGCCGTCAGATGTGGAACGTTGGCTCTCGCACGAGATCCGAGAGGAGCTTCATGAAGACGACGGCGCGCCGTCTGATCTGAGATCTGCCGGTTGAGCTGGATATCCGCGGCTATCAAATGGGCACTTCTAGCAGGATCCCGTCGAGCTGCACGCACAATCCTTCGATCCTCACGACGTGTGGTAATCCGAGGACGACCAGAGCCTTGACGACGACAAAAATTCTGCGTCTCCTGGTACCGAGCCCACGTCCGCGCTACGACACTATGATTAACATTGAATCGCAATGCTACTTGTCGTCTACTCAATCCTTCTTGCAATAACACTACAATTTGACTACGTTGCACCTCAGTTAACTGCGGCATTGTTACTCGTTTGAATAACTCAGCCAAAGTGAGAATAAAATGTTCAAAACAAAACATTTTTCTCAAACAAATTCAACGAATTTCGTTTCCACGAAAAAAAAACAAACAAGTGGCCGACTCACTAAATTTTAACGGACTGTATTCGAAACATTATTTACTCCAGTTTTTCCAGGAATAATGTATCCTAACAGACATAAACAGAAGAACTGGAAACATGTGTAGAATTACACATACACATTCATTTTTAATAACCCTCATTTTTTTAATCGACTTCACGAGAATTTGTAAAATTTCTGCATTTCAATGTTTATTTACAGAATAACAAAAGCCAAAAAACACGATACAATTAAAAAATTCATAACTTAGCGCAAAATCATCGTGAGTTATTGTATTTTTTTTTGTAAATTAAAATGAACGCAATTTTTCACCCTGTCGAAAACATGTTTCTCTCTAGGGGGCCAGGAAAGGCGAACACTTTTTAAATCGCAAAATTCCATCGATTTTCGTGCCCAATTCGCCTAGTTACGGCAAAAAAAGGAATTTTTTTTTCAAACGTGCATAACTTCGCGCCAACTCATCGCAATGATTTGAATTTTGGAGGAAATTGGAGGAAAATGATTGAACTTTATTGCCATGTGAACCGATTGAGTCCACGATTTTTTTTTTGCACACTGTACAAGTAAACACATTTGCACATTCAGACAAAAAAAAATTTTTTTCTTTAGGGGGTGGCAGGGAGTGGAATGGTTCAAGCAACAAAACCATTAACAAGACCTTGAAGAGAAAATTTTAAACTGTTCAGATTGCAAAAGTTCAATGATTTTGGTGCAAAATTACCCGAGTTATGGCCAAAAAAGTGGAAAATGTAATTTTTTTTCAAAAATTCATAACTTTGCTCCAAATCATCGAAACGACTGGAATTTTTAGGAATTTGAAGAAAATTGATTAAATTTTGTTGCCATTGTGGAAAAACTTCCCCCCGATTTTTTTTGCGCACGGTACAACTCGTCAAAGTTGGACAATTTTTTACATAAAAACCATTTTTGTTTCAAAGCGTTGTTACGGGGGATGCGTTGGACTTGGGGTCGAAATCAACTGCACACCCTTAAAGATAAGATTAGAAACTTTTCAAACCTCAAAGTTTCGTCGATTTTCGACCAAATTTAACCAAGTTACGAAGGTTTGAAAACTCGGTTTTTTTCGCGTATTTTTGAGTGGTGCGTTTTTTTTGTTGCCCAGTGTAGTTGGCATCCGTAAGCTGCATTGTCTGGATGAGAAAGGCTGGTTCACCTTGCAGTGAAGCCTTAAGATATTGCAGCTTTTGAGCACCACTCAAACTTGTATTGTTGTGGATTGCAGCTACAAATAGATCGTGAAATGAAATCCAAGTTTCATAGTTACCTGAAAACACGGGCAGTTCCAATTTGGGCAATTTAATTTCTGATCTTCTGGATGGCACCTCAGTATGGTTTGACAGCGACTCTTCTCTTAACTGATTTCGTTTGAGTAGCAATGTAGTACGCATTTCTTGCACTCGTATTTCTTGCTCGTTGTGCTCTTCTTCGTGGATTCCATATTCATCATCTTCGCATTGTTCATTAATTTGCATGAGAAGAGTATCTAGGTCTTGACTCAGCAAATCAAGTTTGTTTAAGTTTGAATCGATTAATATGGAACACGATAGATCTAGTATTGAATTTTGAATACGCGTTATTTTTCCCTTCAAATACCGTTTTCGTTTTTGTAAGGTTTCCATAATGTTTGATGCTTGTTTGTGGACAGATTTATTTGAAACACTACGCGCACTATCACTAACCGATACTGCAAATCTTTTTGATAGAATTGAATGGAGTCGATTTATTGTTATTGCTTAATATTTTACTATTCTATTCTATCTTTTGCTATCCGGTTCGAAGGACCAATGGTTTGTGCGATGTTGAATAAAATGCTGCACAGATTTGAATTTCCTTTTAATTTTTATACAATTTTTACTTGCATCAATTATGTCAAAAAAAAAACACTTTATTTTATTAACAACATAAACATAAAAACATAAACATAAAACTATCTCCTAAGCAACGTGAACCTTGTTACCTTGGTACATAACATTAGGATAGCAAAAGCGAAGAATTAATATTCACCACACAATTACTTTTTGTGTTTCTTTTTGCAATCCTATCGACTGCGCCAATTAAATTTGTTCCCTTTTTAATATAAAGAAATAAAGACTTTTATTTATATTTATTTTATTATATATGTGTTACATGTACAAGATACCGTCTGTAACTGACTACATAAACGTGTTGTTTCTATGTTTCTATAATCTACTAATGTTTCAGACGAACATGTTGACGTTGAATTAATAGAGATGAAATAAGACTATACATAATTCACGTGATCCTCGTCCTGACTTCCCCCTCTTCGCTCTCCGCCAGTATACGGCGCTCGCTAAGGTAGTCGGCAATTATCCTCCCCGTATTCGGAGCTCTCTCACGATCAGCCATCATTGGGCAGTGTTGAAGGCGTTCCTTATGTTAAGGGTTATAAGGACACATAGTTTCCTAGTTTTGTGTCCCTTCCCTGGCATCATCGACTATGCTTACTACCCGCTGAATTGCGTCGATCGTGCTTCTCCCTTCCCTGAACCCGTATTGGTTCTCCGCCAAATTGCCGGTTCGCTCTACCTCAGTTCGCAGCCGCATCCTTATCAAGTGCTCGAGCAGCTTTCCCAGACAGTCTAGGAGGCACAGTGGTCTGTAAACCCTTGGGTCCTGCGGTGCCTTGTCTCCTTTCTTGATGAAAACAAGGCGGGCCGTTTTCCAGCAGCGTCCCGTTCATTGCATCCAAGACTACCTCTGGGTGCTCGCTTACAGCCATCTTGGTAACCTCTGATGGGATGCCATCTGGGCCAGGGGCTCGTCCGATGGTGAGCTTTGTAGCCGCCGTACGAAGCTCCGCTGCCGTGAACGGAGGCACTTCCTCCCGGACGTCAATTTGGATCCAGTTGACCTCCCGCTGTTGTGGGAAAAGGGTACCTATCCCCAAACCCAGTTGGTCTGTGGTGAGCCTCAGGGGTGGAGATCCTCCCTTCAGCCGTCTGGTTACAATTTTGTACCCCTCTCCCCACACGTCGTTGTCAACGTCATCACAAATTTCTCTCTAGCACCTTCTCTGAGATCGCGTGATAGCAAGCCGGAGAGCTTTCTTCGCTGCCCTCTCGGCCTTCCTCTCCAGCCTGCTATCCTCTTCTGTGCTGCTTCTGCCTCTGGCGCTAAGGTCACCTGGCCTTAAGAGAGTCCCGTATCAACTCTGCCAGCTCATCGTTCCACCAGTAGTCGGGTCATTTTTCTTTTCCTAGGCATCGCCGCGTTGCAAGCCTTTGTGATGATTTCCTGGATCCTTTTTGGGTCAGCAACCCACGCCCTGTAATTCAGCTGGCACCCTAAACTTTCTCTAAGCTTCTGAGTATCCAGCTTCCTGCAGTTCCATCCTCCAATGGTCTGCGGCATCGCTGGCACGGTTTTCTCCTTATGGAAACGTGTACGTGATGTATTGATGAAGACAAAGTTTCTTCATCGGACACGCTCCACCCTCGTATGCGCGAGGTCATCCCAGGGGATGCCCACGTTAGGTCAATAATAGAGGCAGAGACGCCTCGCCTAAACGTGGGTTCATCTCCCCTGTTCATGACCGTGAGGTTCATGCTCGCAGCCCATTCCGTGAGTCGCCTTCCCTTGCGTCCATTTTCGATGCCCCCCAGTCCGGGGCTTTCGCGTTGAAGTCTCCAGCTACCAGAACTGATGCATTTTGTCGCTGGATACTTGCTCCCAGGAGTGACAGGAACTCGTCGTACTCCTCAACGCTCCTGTTGGGTGAAAAGTAGCAGCTGAAAACGGACCAGCGACTAAGTTTCACCCAAACGAACTCCTCTCCTTTGCCTGAGTCCTGCACAGCAAGCGTGGTATTTAGGAGCTTGATTGCTGCATCCCCTCTGTCGTCCAAGAGCCAGTCCCTACAGGCACTGGTTGGGCTCAGAGACAATGAGTATCTCAGCTCCCGTGCTTGCCGCTGTAGCGTACAAAAGATCATGCGCCGCCCGACTACGCCCCACGTTAATCTGTATGACTTTAGCCATTTTGTTCCAGCCGTGCCCTTCTTCGCCAGTGCTAGTGCGACCTTATGTGCTGGGCACGCTACCGTCCCGCTCCTATGCCCCTTATCCTTGCACACAATGCAGAAGGGAGCCCTGTTGCAATCTTTGGCCTTGTGCCCTTCCTGCCCACACCTGTGGCACCGCGCCCCCTGGTCCTCCCCCTTGCACTGTGTGGCCATGTGGTTGTAACCGTGACTATAGCACTGTACTACCTTGACCCAGGTCCGGATCCTGCAGCTTATCTAGCCCACCCGGAATGTCTTGTCCTCGAGCAGTTTCCTAGCCGCACCCCGAGGCACGTCAATGATCGCCAACTGCGTCTCACCATACGCCGGCCTCAGGGATGTTAGCTCCGGCTTCTAGGAGATCACGTTGAAGACCGTTGCCTCAACCTCTTCCTTGGTGGCTGTCCCGTCCAGGTCCCGGATGACCAGAGTCTCCTTCTGACCCAGGAGCTTTGCCACACCGCCCTTCATTTTCCCCTCTATGGCAGCCTGGAGCTCTGCAGCTTGCTGCCCTTCTCTGCCAACCTCTATGATGAGGTCTCCCGCTTGACTTCTCCTCATGGCAGTCACCGTCACCCCCACTGATGGCAGATCGACCGTCGTCTTCAGTGACCTGACAACATCCGCATATCTGGCACCCCCAACTTTGTAGAGGACCCCCTCCGTCAGCTCCTGTCTTCTCTGTTGTAGCCTAGGCGTTTTAGGTGTTTCTGGGAGGTCACGTTGCTTTTGGCGCTTTTTTCGCTTTTGGCCGCTTCTTCCCTCTATCGTAAGCAAGGACTTTCACCTCCGTCCCCCCAAATGCAGACTCCAGCATTTTCCTGACTAGCCCCCATTTGAGCAGCCCCTTGTCGCTCTCTATACGGGGGATAGCCAGCGTGTCCACCTTCAACCCGATAAGTTGTTCCTTCAGCTTTATGAAACTGTCGTACAGCATAGCTTCCTCCGGCAGCTTGTCGATCTCTTTCTTCGCAAAGAGGCAGAAAGTGTGTTTGACCACACTTTCCTGTCCTTCAATGCTCCTGGTGATGCAGCAGTGAGCCACCTTCCCATTTTGCGCCTGGAGAGTTTCCTTCGTAATTACCCCCCTCCCCCCCCCGATCGCCGTCTAGCATGTCGCCGTCCACCATGCCGCCGTCTCCTTCCTGTAGCTGAACGCCACAGCCTGCTCGTCTATCTCCTGAGAGAAGACGCCCTTGACCTCAGACACATTTACGTACGTGTCCTCGGGCCAGTAGCAGTTCATGTTGGCCTTGGCCTCCTCGTAGGTGGCGTCTGGCCTCATGGCTGCCCTGATTTCAGTAACCGTCCTAAGCTCCTCTACCCCCGGCGTCTGCGTCCCAGCCTCCGCAGTGTTCAGGACTATTGGCCTGAAGCCTCAACTTTCTTGGGCAGGAGTTTCTCTATGGTACTTGCCATTTTCAGCGCCGTTTTCCTCACCTCTCTGCGGATGTTTGTTGAGTTTTTTAGCAAAGTCCGCATCTTTGCTGCCACCTCCACTCCTTCCCTGATTTCCTCCTCTGCTGCTAGTGAGCCTCTGTTTTTCTCGGGCAGCAGCTTGTTTTCCTGGTTTGCCCTCCTTTCCATCCCTAGCTCTGCCTTCACTTCCGCCAGTTCAGCTGCTGTTGCCGCTTGAGCCTGGGCAGTGGTTCGTATCTGTCGTTCAATATTCCGCATGATCCACCAGGTACCCTGGACACTCTCCTTTCTATTGGCCTTTATGCTCCGATATGTTGCGTGGACCTGCCCAATCGTGCGCATCACTAGAGACGTAGAATCATGCTTGGAGGACAGCAATTTATCCACGTCCATTAGTAGGTCACCCATCCTCTGCAGCTCCTCCCCATTTTCTCCGCTGGCCCTAGCTTTCTTGATTAGCCGGTGGGTGCCAGGAGATATGAAACTATCCTCTCTAGCCCGCTTTTCCGTGGACTCCCTACTGATGTCTCCGCTGATGCTCCAGCGTCTTCTCAATGGAATGCTGTTCGTAGGCATTTCTGAAGCACCAGGTGTCCTCATCAATTTGTCCAGGATAGTACAACTCGGCGA
This sequence comes from Leistus spinibarbis, assembly GCA_933228885.1. Lineage (NCBI taxonomy): Eukaryota > Metazoa > Arthropoda > Insecta > Coleoptera > Carabidae > Leistus > Leistus spinibarbis. The sequence continues at coordinate 1,343,183 of OW121795.1, read as the reverse complement.
CACCACAACGTCAGCTACATCGACACATTCCTCTTCCACCATGGTCTGTCCCATGTTGGGAATCTCGTCCTCACCCCCCTCTTTTCCACATTCATATCCATTTCCATTGCTGTTGTTGTCAACTGGTTTTCCCTCTGCAGCTTCTTCTTCTTCCTTATTTTTTTACTTTTTGGTTTGCTCTTCCCGCTTCTTGTTTTTGTTTAAGTTTGGTTTAATATCTGACATATTTGGACCCACGAGTAGGGACGAAGTAAGATATTCTCCCCGGCAGTGCGCCCTTACCCAGGAGAAGGGTAATACTCGGGGGTTCCCCAGGTACCCCGAGAATTCCTTTAGCAGCCAGCCCCCCCCCTGACCATGCATCCCTTTGGCACGGCTTAATTTCTAACACCATGGGATTGGGAATTTGTTCATGGGGCTTATTCCCCCAAGCGGCCTTGGAGGTCTACGACCGCCCATTCTGGGTCAGACATCGCAGCCCCACTCACCCCTGCTATTTTTGGTCCACGGGAACTATTTTATTTCGCTCCTGCCACCCCATATCTGGAAAGCATTCCTCTATCCGCCACCTGAGGACGCGCTCGATGGGGGAAGTTAAAACCCCTCACGAGAAGTCTAGTGGTTCTAGTACATATAATCCGCACAGGGTTCGTTTATCAAAATAAACTATTCCCGTTGTTACATGTCGTAGAGGAATAATTAAATTCTCCCTTAATCGAACTTTAAAAATCTGCGATTTATTTAACCTTTAACTACGCGCGCATTAAAGTATAACATAAATACGCGCGCGGTGTATTCCAGGCACCCGCCCTTAAATGGCACTAAAGGATTGCTGTTTTTAATAAATAGTATACTTATTATAGAAATAATGTATATTTAGACTCATTAGGCGATAATATGGAAACAAACATATAAAGTGTTATAATTGTATCAATAAAAAAAATATTCTTAACTAAAAACACTTTCTTGCAAAAAAATTATCGCAAATGTTCTGCAACTGAATGACTACTCACTATTATTCTCGCTATCACCACCAATAGTACACTCTTCACAAGTTAAGACTGAATGCTCTTTACATATCGAAGTGTTACACTTACGACATGACACGGTTGTATTTTTTTGTCTTCCACAATAAAAACACCGCTTTCGTTTTTTTTGTGGAACTTCCTCATCCTGCTCCTCTTGATGACTTGTATTTACATAGAAACAGTTTGATATCACAAGGTAAGAACTTTAATTCAGCTCTTTTCGACAGTTGTTGTTTCATCAAAGACATAGACAATTTTTTTAAGAATATTCTTCTATATTTTTGACCTTCCTCGATATTAGTGGCGTTGTATAAAAATTGACTATTTATACCCGCTATGTTCAGCAATTGGAAAAATAAAACAAAAGGCCACCTTCTGGTTCTTCTGTTTACGGAGTATGTGCCGCACATTTTATCCACGGTATCGACTCCCCCTTTATTAGAATGGTAGTTCATAATAATGGTCGGCTTACTGGTTGTAGTAACTATCGCAGAATCATCGTGCATGGAAGACAGCAGATCTACTGCCCTATTTTTTTTTGGAGTATAGGACACAATAGTGACCTCCTTTTGAAATCCAAAGATAGATGAACCTGCTTCCTTCTTTTTGTTTGGCAAGAACTCCTACGGCAGCTCTCTTTTATTTTATTGTTCCAACAATTGTAGTTTTATCTTTCAAAAGTGCTATCGCCAAAGGGTAACTTGTATACCAATTGTCACAAGTCAAATTTCTGTTTTTCCTTTCCATATCTGAAGCAAACGGTGGGTGATGTCAGTTGGTGTATTCGATTTTTTGTAGACCCCTTCTGGTTGTTGACCACAATATACCTCAAAAGTACTGACGTAAAATGTTTTAGAGTCGCATAAAACAAATACTTTTAACCCATATTTTGCGGGTTTGTTGGGAATATAGTGGATAAAGCTGCATCTGCCCCTAAAGGCAGATGCAGCTTTACAGCTTATCATGTGACATTTCATCAATTGTCACATGTTCGCCAACAGTATAGTTATTTTTACAGTTTTTTTTGCAAAATGGTCAAGCGTAAATCTAATAGCAGCAAGTTTGTCATTTTTTTCTGTCATCCCTGGTTGTTTTATCATCGAATCCAATAGCAATAAGCAAAAGTAGAAACCGTTTTCCGCCCATACAAGCTCGAAATATTTCTGATCCGGTTCCATCTCTAGTCCACAATTCAAGAAAATGTGTATGGCTTTGCTTTTTTGTTCCTGCTAGTAGTAATAAACCAATAAATGCTAAAATTTGTGGTATTATGTGCATCTCATGGACGGCTATAACTTACTCTCATTTTCGCAATCTCTAAGTTTGTACATTCAACAATATTTTCAATATCATCAGTAAAAAATTTCCCAAATGCACTTATTTCATCGGTTATTTTACGTGCGCATAGCTTAGGTCCAGGAAATATTTTTACGATGTTTTTCCTATTTGTTTTACTAAATTTGCTTACAATTGGGCCTTTTTTTCACTTATTCATTTTATCTTTAACCACAAAATATTCTTCACCATTTTCCATGTCTTCATCGCAGTCTGAATTCTCTTCTTCGAGATCTAAATTTTGTTGATTTGAGTCCTCTTCACTCAGTTCTTCTTCCGAATCTGTTTGGTGATCATTGTTCTCTATAAGTTCATTATCTGATTCTCCGCCCACTTCTCCTTTAGATTCATCATCCATAATTTCTTTCGCCATAGCATGAAGTTCATGTTCAGTAAGACGTTCTTGGTTTCTGACTGGTATACGATGCCTACAAAAACGATTTTTTAATTTAAAATTGTCTATGGCTACTTATATGAACGTAAAAATCCAAAATAATATGTTTTATTTAAAGAAACATAACTTAAAATGTTCAAAAAATACTTACATTACTACGCGCGCGGTGTATTCTAGGCACCGCTGTTAAGTTTATTTTAAACTGCAAAGTAACCTCTGCGACAACACGAACAGTACAGACATGGGTTGTAACTAACGTATCTATAATAGGTTAGATCCGCAAGTGCGCATGCCTTTTTTTGCTAATAATGGTGACTGGTTTAGTCATAGTGGTGCCTCGAATACACCAGCGCGCGCACATAAAGGTTAAATCTAATTTTTTCTTTGGCGATGTTTCAACCTCGCAGCGGTTCGGATCTACATCTTCCAATGGATCTGCCGTTCGTGATCCTACTGCCTTCAGACATGGGTAAACATATACCGTTCAAAATAATTGCATCTTTCAAAAAATCTAATGTTACTTTATGCTTCCTCAAAAAGTCAACTCCGATCAGTCCATCTGTCGATAAGCACAGATCATCTGGACATATACAATAAAGCGATGTTCTAGTTTCTGTAATCCGAACTGGTAGTTGACGCTCACCGAGCCGTCCCTACTTAATTGATTACCAGAAACATCAACAAAAACTTCGCTTACGGGTGAGTTTAAACATTTAAGATTAGTAACTATGGAGCGTTTCACTAAAGAAACTGCTGCTCCCGAATCGATTAAAAATGAAAAGTTCTGATTATTTAATTTAAGATATATGTATCTACTCGAATCCATGTCTGAATCAGCGACCCTTGGAACTAATTTGACAGAATAAGGGTTGGAACTGCCTAGGCGGGGGTCATCCCTAAGGCAGGTTTGGAGTTCCCGGCTTTATAGCCCACCTTCACACAAGCAAAGCACAGGATCTGTGGAGGTTTAGGACATGCTTTTGTTAAATGCTCTGTTTCTCTACAATTGTAACAACGAGCCTTCATGCGATGATATCATTGGTCAGTTCTGAGAGAGGCTTTCGGATTCCTTGGCGGAGCAGCCCTTGGTTTAGCCGTTTCAGTCGCCGGTTTGCTGACTGTGCGAATAGCTGCCCGAGCACTATCAGATTTCGTAACCTTAAACATTCTGGCAAAAACTTCTTTGCAGTGCTCCGCATATGGAAGTGTTTCTTCCATCGTCTCGAATTTTCGGAATTTACAAACTTCGTTCGCTAATCGAGTCTCTAATCCTTCGAAGAACTGTTGTACTAATGCCGTTTCTCGTTTTATTCGATTCCGTAATGCGCTGTACTCGTCCATATATCCGGGAGAATTTTGATAGATTTTCGCAGCTGCAATTTCCAGGCGAAACGCGTATTTTTGCAAGCTTTCGTCCTTCTTGCGATACAATTTTTGAAAATCCCTTTCTGCAGTAGCTGCATTTAATTTACGTCCAAATAATTGTGTTAACCACTGATGCATGGTTAGTACCGTGGTTGGTCGGCGGTCAGCCGGTAACGAATAGAGAGGTCTGCGCTTCCCCGCGTAATTTCAATTTTATTGCGTGAACCACTAGAGTGTCTGTCCACTCGTAGCATTCCGCGACTGCGGCTACATTATCTAAAAATGGTTCCAGATCTGGTCCACCAGAATATGTCTCTACATTCTTCAGCGCGTTCATGGTGGCAGGAGTTGTAAAAATCTGGCCTGGTGAGCTTTGTTTGAAATTCGGGGCGGAAGGGACAAACTTGGGTAAATGGTACGAAAAAGAGACCTTTGATGATGGGTTAGCTGCTTCTACTGGTATTCCGTACGGGTTGTATGGTGGAGTCCCGGGATCCCCAACAGAGACCTGGTAATTTGCGTTTGCCATCGTTGTTGTCGTTGTGGTTGCCGTTGATACGACAGGTGAGGTTGTTACGGGTGGTGCCATGTTAGATAAATTGATATACTTACCTGAACTGTGTTCGTTGCGGGTTGCTTCGTAGAATCACTACACTACGAGTTTAACGCGTGAATGAGGATTACAAATAATGAATAATTTATTATTAGATAAATTTACACACACAATGAAAATGAAGTTAAAATAAAGAATAACGGTAAATGAAAATACAAAAATGAAGTTAATACATAAAAAGTTATAAGAAGACCAATCTTCTTCTACAAACGCCAAACCGGGACTGACTCGTCGATCATCTCAACGTTTCCTGCCCAGCTCGGTTCTTAGGCAAATTTCGCATAGGTTGACAATGTAACAATAGGAAATCTTTGGCTAATATTGTCCGGTCGGCGGAATACAGCAACTTTATCATTGGTGTCAGCGACTGGCGGTGCAAAAGTCACTGCATCCGGTATATTATGTCAACTAGGTAAAAACGCTAACAAACGCGTTTGTTACAGTTTGATTTGAATGCAGCAGAAAAATAGAGCAATCCCAGAAATGCCTTTACTTCTTTCATATCTAATACTTTTATTTCTGGTCAATTTTGGTTTTTGTATTTTTTTCTTTCTCTTTCAATTCGAGTATTAGTCCAACTTAAAACTTCAGATAAAATATTGTTGGCCATAAGTAAATTCCACATTTCTTCTGGAGTTGCACTTTCATGTCTATCAGGTCCTCGTAAACCAGGGCGCTGAGATATTATATTGTGTTTTCTTTTTTGTTTTTTGTTTTGCGTAATAAGGTTTTCAAAGTTTTAATTGTTGGTACAATAAAATGTGCCTTTAAAAATTTATAAGACCCTCGTAAGCTCTTCAACATAGTTAAAGCTACTACTTTTTCATCATGCGTGAATCGCTTCCCTTTCTTCTTTTTGCCAGATTCTCTTACTTGTAGTAATAAAATTTTTTTGGCAACTTCGTCCAGTGGACCAAGGCCCTTTTCCAGCAGCACTGTACACTTATTCGAGGCGGCTGCCTTTAAGGCCTGCTTTAATTGAATTACCTTCTTCGTCCGTGATACCAACTTCCTCGTTAATAATTTGTTGCATTCGTATAGACTTCTCGCTCTAGTCCCCAGTTTGCATACTCTCGTTGTATGTAGGTCACGCAATGACCGATGACCTAGAAATAAATTTGTGTAATTTATAAAAATTAGGACGTATTATTACAAGAAATTTCACTCGGATGAATATAATTTATATTTATTTACTATCTTATTTTAAGTGAACATTGCTCTTGCCAAATTTAAGAAAACTTCACAAATTTTCAAAACGAAGTGCTTAAAATAATGTGCAAATAAAAAGAAATTGCGGTAATTAAACTGACTGTCACATTTATCTCGTATTGTTATAGTTAGCTGCTTCTACTGGTATTCCGTACGGGTTGTATGGTGGAGTCCCGGGAACCCCAACAGAGACCTGATAATTTGCGTTTGCCATCGTTGTTGTCGTTGTGGTTGCCGTTGATACGACAGGTAAGGTTGTTACGGGTGGTGCCATGTTAGATTCTTTTCACACGAATTTGCAATACTAGATCCTATCCGTTCAATCGGTGATTGTGATATTTCTTAAGTAAAGAGTGTCGATCACAATTTACCACCGATCCTACCGACTGCGCCAATGTAAACATACGCGAGAATTTTTGCAACGATCCCTAACACGTCTTACGTCTCAAGTATTGTCGAGTCCAAATAAGATAAATTGATATACTTACCTGAACTGTGTTCGTTGCGGGTTGCTTCGTAGAATCACTACACTACGAGTTTAACGCGTGAATGAGGATTACAAATAATTAATAATTTATTATTAGATAAATTTACACACACAATGAAAATGAAGTTAAAATAAAGAATAACGGTAAATGAAAATACAAAAATGAAGTTAATACATAAAAAGTTATAAGAAGACCAATCTTCTTCTACAAACGCCAAACCGGGACTGACTCGTCGATCATCTCAACGTTTCCTGCCCAGCTCGGTTCTTAGGCAAATTTCGCATAGGTTGACAATGTAACAATAGGAAAACTTTGGCTAATATTGTCCGGTCGGCGGAATACAGCAACTTTATCATTGGAGTCAGCGACTGGCGGTGCAAAAGTCACTGCATCCGGTATATTATGTCAACTAGGTAAAAACGCTAACAAACGCGTTTGTTACAGTTTGATTTGAATGCAGCAGAAAAATAGAGCAATCCCAGAAATGCCTTTACTTCTTTCATATCTAATACTTTTATTTCTGGACAATTTTGGTTTTTGTATTTTTTTCTGTCTCTTTCAATTCGAGTATTAGTCCAACTTAAAACTTCAGATAAAATATTGTTGGCCATAAGTAAATTCCACATTTCTTCTGGAGTTGCACTTTCTTGTCTATCAGGTCCTCGTAAACCAGGGCGCTGAGATATTATATTGTGTTTTCTTTTTTGTTTTTTGTTTTGCGTAATAAGGATTTCAAAGTTTTAATTGTTGGTACAATAAAATGTGCCTTTAAAAATTTATAAGACCCTCGTAAGCTCTTCAACATAGTTAAAGCTACTACTTTTTCATCATGCGTGAATCGCTTCCCTTTCTTCTTTTTGCCAGATTCTCTTACTTGTAGTAATAAAATTTTTTTGGCAACTTCGTCCAGTGGACCAAGGCCCTTTTCCAGCAGCACTGTACACTTATTCGAGGCGGCTGCCTTTAAGGCCTGCTTTAATTGAATTACCTTCTTCGTCCGTGATACCAACTTCCTCGTTAATAATTTGTTGCATTCGTATAGACTTCTCGCTCTAGTCCCCAGTTTGCATACTTTCGTTGTATGTAGGTCACGCAATGACCGATGACCTAGAAATAAATTTGTGTAATTTATAAAAATTAGGACGTATTATTACAAGAAATTTCACTCGGATGAATATAATTTATATTTATTTACTATCTTATTTTAAATGAGCATTGCTCGTGCCAAATTTAAGAAAACTTTACAAATTTTCAAAACGAAGTGCTTAAAATAATGTGCAAATAAAAAGAAATTGCGGTAATTAAACTGACTGTCACATTTATCTCGTATTGTTATAGTTAGCTGCTTCTACTGGTATTCCGTACGGGTTGTATGGTGGAGTCCCGGGAACCCCAACAGAGACCTGATAATTTGCGTTTGCCATCGTTGTTGTCGTTGTGGTTGCCGTTGATACGACAGGTGAGGTTGTTACGGGTGGTGCCATGTTAGATTCTTTTCACACGAATTTGCCGTACTAGATCCTATCCGTTCAATCGGTGATTGTGATATTTCTTAAGTAAAGAGTGTCGATCACAATTTACCACCGATCCTACCGACTGCGCCAATGTAAACATACGCGAGAATTTTTGCAACGATCCCTAACACGTCTTACGTCTCAAGTATTGTCGAGTCCAAATAAGATAAATTGATATACTTACCTGAACTGTGTTCGTTGCGGGTTGCTTCGTAGAATCACTACACTACGAGTTTAACGCGTGAATGAGGATTACAAATAATGAATAATTTATTATTAGATAAATTTACACACACAATGAAAATGAAGTTAAAATAAAGAATAACGGTAAATGAAAATACAAAAATGAAGTTAATACATAAAAAGTTATAAGAAGACTAATCTTCTTCTACAAACGCCAAACCGGGACTGACTCGTCGATCATCTCAGCGTTTCCTGCCCAGCTCGGTTCTTAGGCAAATTTCGCATAGGTTGACAATGTAACAATAGGAAAACTTTGGCTAATATTGTCCGGTCGGCGGAATACAGCAACTTTATCATTGGAGTCAGCGACTGGCGGTGCAAAAGTCACTGCATCCGGATATTATGTCAACTAGGTAAAAACGCTAACAAACGCGTTTGTTACAGTTTGATTTGAATGCAGCAGAAAAATAGAGCAATCCCAGAAATGCCTTTACTTCTTTCATATCTAATACTTTTATTTGTGGTCAATTTTGGTTTTTGTATTTTTTTCTTTCTCTTTCAATTCGAGTATTAGTCCAACTTAAAACTTCAGATAAAATATTGTTGGCCATAAGTAAATTCCACATTTCTTCGGTAGTTGCACTTTCTTGTCTATCAGGTCCTCGTAAACCAGGGCGCTGAGATATTATATTGTGTTTTCTTTTTTGTTTTTTGTTTTGCGTAATAAGGTTTTCAAAGTTTTAATTGTTGGTACATAAGTCCGACAAACCCCCACTGACGTGGTTTGGTTTGCTTTTATATATTAACGTGGCGACACCTGTCAAGCGGCATATCCGCCACGGCCCCCATGGGCACGGGATTGGCGAGAACGGTCAATCAACGCGACTGTGCAAACACAAGTCTACCAGTATATTTTCGGTCTGCAAGACCTCCATCCTCATAGGTGGAAGCGAGACCTATCTAAATCTCTACTGGCTATGCAGGTCATTGCCCGAGCTATTTTGGGACGTAGCTCACCCGCCGGGAGAGAAGCCCCCTAGTCCGCATCGTGACTTTTAACCACTGCCACCACGAATCCGACCGCGATGGCCAGGCACGGGTTTTTCGTAGGGCACCTGGCCTCCCGTGGTACCAGAAGTATCTCTGGTCAGATTTCGACACCGAAGTGTCTACCATATTGGGCTACTTGCAGTCTGGGCTATGGTGAGCCAGCATAAGGTACGGCAGGGTCGCCACACCCCGTAGCCATGTCCGTGTCAGACCCGCGCAAGCGCGCAAGCATGCAAAACGCGGGCATGACATCGGAACATGACCCCCTGCGTGTCCAACGATGTGTGTTGCACGCCGCCGCTGAATACAAGTGCGGTCAGGGGCCCACATTCGCATACAACTCCTTGCGGAGTACAAACATTCTCGAAGCACATTCATTCAAAGCGTGGAAGCTATCTTCGTCGGTGACCAGGGAGTCGAAACTCCACTGGTCCGGGTCGCCAACCCTATCGATCCTCCATTGATCCCACTCCCGCAGTCCGTCGTAGAGCTCGCACTCGAGCAATAAGTGCTTCCAGCTCTCATTTTCATTCCCGCAGAGACATTCTGACGAGGCGGCCAGCCTTCTTTCATACAAAAATTCATTCATACTGCCATGACCCGTGAGAATGAAGCAAAGCCCCATCCCCGGGTCGAACCATTGACAGTCCGCAAAGGTGACGTCCCTAATGAACAGATGCGTAACACGACCCTTGGTGCCTTCGTCCCACCTCGCCTGGTGTGCTTCCACCAATTTGTCGAACACAAACTTGGTTTTAGCAGCACGTGTTAGTTCAATCGGGACGCCCCCCGGCAAAGCAAGGTCGTCGATGGGGATGGACCGCTGGATCTTGTAGCCTAACCCCCGCCTTCTGACCTCCAAGTCCCACGGTAACACCCCCATCAAAACCTGCATTGCCTCTGTCGACACGGTCCGGCACACTCGCAGGCAGGCGTAAAGGACAACCCTCTGCGCTCGGGCGATAGCCGCCCGGGCGTACGCCTGAACCATTATGTCATACCATACTCCAGCTGCGTATGTAACGCTTGCCAAGACCATACCCCTGTAGATAACACGCATAGCGCGCCGTCCCAGGCCCCATTCGTGTTTCAACACACGCCTCAAGCCACCAATAGCATGGACGACCTTCATGCGTAAAGCTCTTAAGTGCGGCGTGAAACTCATTCTCTCACCAACGCGTACTCCGAGGTACGTGACCTCGGTCACGTACTTCAGTTGTCTATCATTCAGTCTTACGTTTGGGACTCGACGACCGGATAATCTTCCCCGAAGAAGCATCATCACAGTCTTGTCGTCCGACACGTCTACCCCAACCCAAGTTCCCCATGCGTGAGCGCAAGCTAATCCAATAGAGCCAAGTCTTTCCAACTCCCTCCTGCTGTTGGCTTCCACCAACAATAGAAGGTCGTCTGCGTAGGCTATGGTCTCTATCCCCCTCGCCGTCAGATCGTGCAACAAATCGTCCAGCATGAGGTTCCACACCGTGGGGGCGCATACAGACCCTTGCGGACAACCACGTTCGACGTCCTTCCAAACCACGTCCGTAACACCCCGAATACAGACCCTGCGGTCCCGGAAGTAGCTCTGCCACAGCCCCACTTCAGCACAACCAACATCCGCCAACTTCCTGAGAGTGCATTGCCATTCTAGGTGGTCAAAAGCACCTCGGAAGTCGACGAATATGCCGAGAACGTACCTCCTTCCCGACTCCTGGACGAGACTTTTGGCCCTGTACCAAGCGTCAACAGTTGATCTTCCGCAACGGAAGCCATACTGCCGATCACTCATGTCAGGAGCCAATTTCTCGCTCAGTCGATTAACCATCAAGCGCTCCAGTACTTTGCCTATTACTGGAAGAAGACAGATTGGCCTGTACGATCTGGGGTTCGATCTAGGCTTCTCTGCCGACTTCAGCAATACGCAAACACTGGCCTGCTTCCAGGCGCGAGGATAGTAGCTCTCTCTAAGGCAGCTGTCGTAGAGGTCAGTGATAAGGGCCGGGATATTCCGCCACAAGTGGCGAACTATCTCCGGACCGAAGCCATCCAGACCCGCAGCCCTGTTTCGCTTCATCCGCATTACCGCGCCGTCAATCTCACCAAGCGAGAATCCAGCCTCATCAGCGTTTGCCGTATGCTGTTCAAGAACAGTACCGTGCTCTCGCTTTCTGGGGAAGAACTCGCTCAGCAAGATATCCACGCTCTCACCCCACGTGGTTGCCGCAACACCGTCTTTAACCATTATACTCAAGACATCGCCCCACCGGCGTTTTTCTCGGCAGATTTTGTAAACCTCACCCCACGATTCCTCGTTACCACGATCTCGCACAAACTCCCTCCAGTTACTCTCCTTCGTGGAGCGCAGCGCCTGCTTATAGCAGTTTTCCCTGCGCTTCCATTCCGTACGAAGTTCGTCTGTGCGAGGACCCTGTCTCTTTCTCGAACGTTGGAAGGTGCTTCGCGACTGTCTAGCATCCGCGCGCATCTGCCGCAGCTCAGGAGTCCACCAGGCGTAGCGCTTACGTTTACTACCCGATGTTCATCTAAGCTGACGATCACATACGGCGGCCAAACGGGTGTTAATGTAATCAACCTTCTCGTCGATATTGAGGCGTTTGAATTCCTCAATATCGCCGTGAAACTCAAAGGTCAACAGTCTGGCAAACTCGTCCCAGTCTACATTCCTGACACACCAGCCAGGCGCGTCGGGGGTTAGCCGACGACGCCTGGGATGGGCAAGATTGACGAGTATCGCGTTGTGGTCGCTAACACTCAGCTCGGGTCGCAGTTGCCATCCGACATCTAAGCCACCGCCCAGCACCCCGCTGAGTAAGGTGACGTCGATATCGGACTCGCCCTGCGCCGAACTGAATGTGTAAAAATCACTGGGCTCGTTCAACACAGTCAAACGGTGCTGGAGGATGAACTCCTCCAGCAGCACACCTCTTTGTTCAGTTTCACGGTATCTGTTAGTGATCTTACTGTACCACAACGGCGATACAGTGTTCGCGTCTAAGCCGATCAGGACGGTTCCGCCGTTCGCAGTATTTAACACCCTCTCAACAAATTCGAGATGAGGTTTCAGGTCTTGTCCGAACTGACAGTATACCGACGCCACGTACAGTTCCCCAAAAGGATCTTTAACCCAAGCACACACACCATGTTCGCTAACACAGTCATTCACGGCCACGACATCGATATCGGCGTTAACGATGACGGCCGCCTTGACAGCGCCGCCAGCGGGCAGTCCGCACTCAACATAGAGTTAGTGCATGGTAGCTTCTTGAGGCCGCAGTTTCGACATTTGTCCGTCGCCTGCGTGCAAGCGGCGAGCAAATGCCCGAAACTGCCACACTTCCTGCAGATTCGTTCTTTCTCCTTACATTCCTTTGAACGATGGCCAAAGCCGTAGCACTTGTAACACTGCTGAACAGCGTCAAAAGTTCGTACTTTGTACCCCTGCCAGCCCACATACACACGCTCTTGCTCTAGCAGTCTGTCCTTAGCACGGACCGTCAGTTCTAGAATGACATTCTTACACTTGCTGTCTTTCTTTCCATTCCTGAAAATGAGCCTAACCCGCTCCTTCCAGTCCTTTTCAGACACACAGTCTTTAAGGTTCCTCTCAAACACACCGGTCATAAATTCCTCGTCAGTAAGGTCGTTGTCTACGTCGTAAACAATGACCTTAGGCCCTACTCGACGTGGCTCAGAAAGGGTAAGACCGAGGTCCTTGAACTTGCTACATTCTCGGATCTCTCTTAAATCCCTCTCTGAGGCCACCTCGATTGCCACTCCGCCGCTGCGGGTCTAGCGGGTATTTACCACCTTAACCCAGTCTTTTACTACTGGCCGCACAGACGTTTGGACCAGCTTTTGGATGTCATCCCCGGACATATCCTCGGTCGAATTGACCACGCAGGCATATGTCCGTTTAGGGATCTTTATCTCAACAGCGGCGGGGGTTGAACCCGCCGGCGGACCGGTAACCACCTCTTTCCTTACGGTTTTAACCGCCTCTGCCTGACGCCAGATGGTGTTTGTCATTTCATCCACCCTTCCTGCCATGCGTTCATTGGTTAATAAAACATTAACCAATACCTCCTCATACTCGGAAACACGTTCCATTAGGAACTTGGTTGCCGCCTTGCTAATCTTACTACTGTCGTCCGCAACGAACTTGCGCAACGACATGCTGATTATCCGCATTCGCGTTAAGTTCGCATCTTTCACACTATCTACTTTCTCGCACCTATCTCCTGACCTACCTCGTTTTCGTGGTCCAGCGGCGTCATCGGATGCGAGTGCTCGTGCTAATGATGGACTCAGCTCCAGGTCCATCAGGTCGGCGACGGGAACGCCCTCCATCCCGAAGGGGGAGGCACTCGCCATCACAACACTAATAGATCGAAACAATCGACGCAGTCACGATATCCGCGAAACGGTTAAAAACTGACAGAAACACGCCCACGTTTAACCGCACTCGAAATATATGCTGTTATGCACACAGAAAACACGTCACTTCACAAGCCCGCTAGGTCGCGGAAGCAGACCTAGTCGCCGCGGTATATCGCGAACGAGACGGGATTCAGCGGTATGACACGGAAAAAACAAAACACTAGAGACGTCAAAAATTTTCCCTTTCGCAGAATTTGCTAAATTCCTTGCGGAATCACGCAAACTCCAACGGGCACAACGAAAGGAAGCACTAATGAGGGTAACGAACCACAAAAACACAATATTCACAATGAATATCAGCAAAAAAGATAATTTTCACCAGAGAGAAAATTCTTGTTTACTTGTCGGTTGCTAGGAACAACAACACTTAATTGTTGGTACAATAAAATGTGCCTTTAAAAATTTATAAGACCCTCGTAAGCTCTTCAACATAGTTAAAGCTACTACTTTTTCATCATACGTGAATCGCCTCCCTTTCTTCTTTTTGCCAGATTCTCTTACTTGTAGTAATAATTTTTTTTTGGCAACTTTGTCGAGTGGACCAAGGCCCTTTTCCAGCAGCACTGTACACTTATTCGAGGTGGCTGCCTTTAAGGCCTGCTTTTATTGAATTACCTTCTTCGTCCGTGATACCAACTTCCTCGTTAATAATTTGTTGCATTCGTATATAATTTGTTAGCATTCGTATAGACTTCTCGCTCTAGTCCCCAGTTTGCATACTCTCGTTGTATGTAGGTCACGCAATGACCGATGACCTAGAAATAAATTTGTGTAATTTATAAAATTTAGGACGTATTATTACAAGAAATTTCACTCGGATGAATATAATTTATATTTATTTACTATCTTATTTTAAGTGAGCATTGCTCGTGCCAAATTTAAGAAAACTTCACAAATTTTCAAAACGAAGTGCTTAAAATAATGTGCAAATAAAAAGAAATTGCGGTAATTAAACTGACTGTCACATTTATCTCGTATTGTTATAGTTTGCTGCTTCTACTGGTATTCCGTACGGCTTGTATGGTGGAGTCCCGGGAACCCCAACAGAGACCTGATAATTTGCGTTTGCCATCGTTGTTGTCGTTGTGGTTGCCGTTGATACGACAGGTGAGGTTGTTACGGGTGGTGCCATGTTAGATTCTTTTCACACGAATTTGCCGTACTAGATCCTATCCGTTCAATCGGTGATTGTGATATTTCTTAAGTAAAGAGTGTCGATCACAATTTACCACCGATCCTACCGACTGCGCCAATGTAAACATACGCGAGAATTTTTGCAACGATCCCTAACACGTCTTACGTCTCAAGTATTGTCGAGTCCAAATAAGATAAATTGATATACTTACCTGAACTGTGTTCGTTGCGGGTTGCTTCGTAGAATCACTACACTACGAGTTTAACGCGTGAATGAGGATTACAAATAATTAATAATTTATTATTAGATAAATTTACACACACAATGAAAATGAAGTTAAAATAAAGAATAACGGTAAATGAAAATACAAAAATGAAGTTAATACATAAAAAGTTATAAGAAGACCAATCTTCTTCTACAAACGCCAAACCGGGACTGACTCGTCGATCATCTCAACGTTTCCTGCCCAGCTCGGTTCTTAGGCAAATTTCGCATAGGTTGACAATGTAACAATAGGAAATCTTTGGCTAATATTGTCCGGTCGGCGGAATACAGCAACTTTATCATTGGTGTCAGCGACTGGCGGTGCAAAAGTCACTGCATCCGGTATATTATGTCAACTAGGTAAAAACGCTAACAAACGCGTTTGTTACAGTTTGATTTGAATGCAGCAGAAAAATAGAGCAATCCCGGAAATGCCTTTACTTCTTTCATATCTAATACTTTTATTTCTGGTCAATTTTGGTTTTTGTATTTTTTTCTTTCTCTTTCAATTCGAGTATTAGTCCAACTTAAAACTTCAGATAAAATATTGTTGGCCATAAGTAAATTCCACATTTCTTCTGGAGTTGCACTTTCTTGTCTATCAGGTCCTCGTAAACCAGGGCGCTGAGATATTATATTGTGTTTTCTTTTTTGTTTTTTGTTTTGCGTAATAAGGATTTCAAAGTTTTAATTGTTGGTACAATAAAATGTGCCTTTAAAAATTTATAAGACCCTCGTAAGCTCTTCAACATAGTTAAAGCTACTACTTTTTCATCATGCGTGAATCGCTTCCCTTTCTTCTTTTTGCCAGATTCTCTTACTTGTAGTAATAAAATTTTTTTGGCAACTTCGTCCAGTGGACCAAGGCCCTTTTCCAGCAGCACTGTACACTTATTCGAGGCGGCTGCCTTTAAGGCCTGCTTTAATTGAATTACCTTCTTCGTCCGTGATACCAACTTCCTCGTTAATAATTTGTTGCATTCGTATAGACTTCTCGCTCTAGTCCCCAGTTTGCATACTCTCGTTGTATGTAGGTCACGCAATGACCGATGACCTAGAAATAAATTTGTGTAATTTATAAAAATTAGGACGTATTATTACAAGAAATTTCACTCGGATGAATATAATTTATATTTATTTACTATCTTATTTTAAATGAGCATTGCTCGTGCCAAATTTAAGAAAACTTTACAAATTTTCAAAACGAAGTGCTTAAAATAATGTGCAAATAAAAAGAAATTGCGGTAATTAAACTGACTGTCACATTTATCTCGTATTGTTATAGTTAGCTGCTTCTACTGGTATTCCGTACGGGTTGTATGGTGGAGTCCCGGGAACCCCAACAGAGACCTGATAATTTGCGTTTGCCATCGTTGTTGTCGTTGTGGTTGCCGTTGATACGACAGGTGAGGTTGTTACGGGTGGTGCCATGTTAGATTCTTTTCACACGAATTTGCCGTACTAGATCCTATCCGTTCAATCGGTGATTGTGATATTTCTTAAGTAAAGAGTGTCGATCACAATTTACCACCGATCCTACCGACTGCGCCAATGTAAACATACGCGAGAATTTTTGCAACGATCCCTAACACGTCTTACGTCTCAAGTATTGTCGAGTCCAAATAAGATAAATTGATATACTTACCTGAACTGTGTTCGTTGCGGGTTGCTTCGTAGAATCACTACACTACGAGTTTAACGCGTGAATGAGGATTACAAATAATTAATAATTTATTATTAGATAAATTTACACACACAATGAAAATGAAGTTAAAATAAAGAATAACGGTAAATGAAAATACAAAAATGAAGTTAATACATAAAAAGTTATAAGAAGACCAATCTTCTTCTACAAACGCCAAACCGGGACTGACTCGTCGATCATCTCAACGTTTCCTGCCCAGCTCGGTTCTTAGGCAAATTTCGCATAGGTTGACAATGTAACAATAGGAAATCTTTGGCTAATATTGTCCGGTCGGCGGAATACAGCAACTTTATCATTGGTGTCAGCGACTGGCGGTGCAAAAGTCACTGCATCCGGTATATTATGTCAACTAGGTAAAAACGCTAACAAACGCGTTTGTTACAGTTTGATTTGAATGCAGCAGAAAAATAGAGCAATCCCGGAAATGCCTTTACTTCTTTCATATCTAATACTTTTATTTCTGGTCAATTTTGGTTTTTGTATTTTTTTCTTTCTCTTTCAATTCGAGTATTAGTCCAACTTAAAACTTCAGATAAAATATTGTTGGCCATAAGTAAATTCCACATTTCTTCTGGAGTTGCACTTTCTTGTCTATCAGGTCCTCGTAAACCAGGGCGCTGAGATATTATATTGTGTTTTCTTTTTTGTTTTTTGTTTTGCGTAATAAGGATTTCAAAGTTTTAATTGTTGGTACAATAAAATGTGCCTTTAAAAATTTATAAGACCCTCGTAAGCTCTTCAACATAGTTAAAGCTACTACTTTTTCATCATGCGTGAATCGCTTCCCTTTCTTCTTTTTGCCAGATTCTCTTACTTGTAGTAATAAAATTTTTTTGGCAACTTCGTCCAGTGGACCAAGGCCCTTTTCCAGCAGCACTGTACACTTATTCGAGGCGGCTGCCTTTAAGGCCTGCTTTAATTGAATTACCGTCTTCGTCCGTGAGACCAACTTCCTCGTTAATAATTTGTTGCATTCGTATAGACTTCTCGCTCTAGTCCCCAGTTTGCATACTCTCGTTGTATGTAGGTCACGCAATGACCGATGACCTAGAAATAAATTTGTGTAATTTATAAAAATTAGGACGTATTATTACAAGAAATTTCACTCAGATGAATATAATTTATATTTATTTACTATCTTATTTTAAGTGAGCATTGCTCGTGCCAAATTTAAGAAAACTTCACAAATTTTCAAAACGAAGTGCTTAAAATAATGTGCAAATAAAAAGAAATTGCGGTAATTAAACTGACTGTCACATTTATCTCGTATTGTTATAGTTAGCTGCTTCTACTGGTATTCCGTACGGGTTGTATGGTGGAGTCCCGGGAACCCCAACAGAGACCTGATAATTTGCGTTTGCCATCGTTGTTGTCGTTGTGGTTGCCGTTGATACGACAGGTAAGGTTGTTACGGGTGGTGCCATGTTAGATTCTTTTCACACGAATTTGCAATACTAAATCCTATCCGTTCAATCGGTGATTGTGATATTTCTTAAGTAAAGAGTGTCGATCACAATTTACCACCGATCCTACCGACTGCGCCAATGTAAACATACGCGAGAATTTTTGCAACGATCCCTAACACGTCTTACGTCTCAAGTATTGTCGAGTCCAAATAAGATAAATTGATATACTTACCTGAACTGTGTTCGTTGCGGGTTGCTTCGTAGAATCACTACACTACGAGTTTAACGCGTGAATGAGGATTACAAATAATGAATAATTTATTATTAGATAAATTTACACACACAATGAAAATGAAGTTAAAATAAAGAATAACGGTAAATGAAAATACAAAAATGAAGTTAATACATAAAAAGTTATAAGAAGACCAAGCTTCTTCTACAAACGCCAAACCGGGACTGACTCGTCGATCATCTCAGCGTTTCCTGCCCAGCTCGGTTCTTAGGCAAATTTCGCATAGGTTGACAATGTAACAATAGGAAAACTTTGGCTAATATTGTCCGGTCGGCGGAATACAGCAACTTTATCATTAGAGTCAGCGACTGGCGGTGCAAAAGTCACTGCATCCGGATATTATGTCAACTAGGTAAAAACGCTAACAAACGCGTTTGTTACAGTTTGATTTGAATGCAGCAGAAAAATAGAGCAATCCCAGAAATGCCTTTACTTCTTTCATATCTAATACTTTTATTTCTGGTCAATTTTGGTTTTTGTATTTTTTTCTTTCTCTTTCAATTCGAGTATTAGTCCAACTTAAAACTTCAGATAAAATATTGTTGGCCATAAGTAAATTCCACATTTCTTCGGTAGTTGCACTTTCTTGTCTATCAGGTCCTCGTAAACCAGGGCGCTGAGATATTATATTGTGTTTTCTTTTTTGTTTTTTGTTTTGCGTAATAAGGTTTTCAAAGTTTTAATTGTTGGTACATAAGTCCGACAAACCCCCACTGACGTGGTTTGGTTTGCTTTTATATATTAACGTGGCGACACCTGTCAAGCGGCATATCCGCCACGGCCCCCATGGGCACGGGATTGGCGAGAACGGTCAATCAACGCGACTGTGCAAACACAAGTCTACCAGTATATTTTCGGTCTGCAAGACCTCCATCCTCATAGGTGGAAGCGAGACCTATCTAAATCTCTACTGGCTATGCAGGTCATTGCCCGAGCTATTTTGGGACGTAGCTCACCCGCCGGGAGAGAAGCCCCCTAGTCCGCATCGTGACTTTTAACCACTGCCACCACGAATCCGACCGCGATGGCCAGGCACGGGTTTTTCGTAGGGCACCTGGCCTCCCGTGGTACCAGAAGTATCTCTGGTCAGATTTCGACACCGAAGTGTCTACCATATTGGGCTACTTGCAGTCTGGGCTATGGTGAGCCAGCATAAGGTACGGCAGGGTCGCCACACCCCGTAGCCATGTCCGTGTCAGACCCGCGCAAGCGCGCAAGCATGCAAAACGCGGGCATGACATCGGAACATGACCCCCTGCGTGTCCAACGATGTGTGTTGCACGCCGCCGCTGAATACAAGTGCGGTCAGGGGCCCACATTCGCATACAACTCCTTGCGGAGTACAAACATTCTCGAAGCACATTCATTCAAAGCGTGGAAGCTATCTTCGTCGGTGACCAGGGAGTCGAAACTCCACTGGTCCGGGTCGCCAACCCTATCGATCCTCCATTGATCCCACTCCCGCAGTCCGTCGTAGAGCTCGCACTCGAGCAATAAGTGCTTCCAGCTCTCATTTTCATTCCCGCAGAGACATTCTGACGAGGCGGCCAGCCTTCTTTCATACAAAAATTCATTCATACTGCCATGACCCGTGAGAATGAAGCAAAGCCCCATCCCCGGGTCGAACCATTGACAGTCCGCAAAGGTGACGTCCCTAATGAACAGATGCGTAACACGACCCTTGGTGCCTTCGTCCCACCTCGCCTGGTGTGCTTCCACCAATTTGTCGAACACAAACTTGGTTTTAGCAGCACGTGTTAGTTCAATCGGGACGCCCCCCGGCAAAGCAAGGTCGTCGATGGGGATGGACCGCTGGATCTTGTAGCCTAACCCCCGCCTTCTGACCTCCAAGTCCCACGGTAACACCCCCATCAAAACCTGCATTGCCTCTGTCGACACGGTCCGGCACACTCGCAGGCAGGCGTAAAGGACAACCCTCTGCGCTCGGGCGATAGCCGCCCGGGCGTACGCCTGAACCATTATGTCATACCATACTCCAGCTGCGTATGTAACGCTTGCCAAGACCATACCCCTGAAGAAGCATCATCACAGTCTTGTCGTCCGACACGTCTACCCCAACCCAAGTTCCCCATGCGTGAGCGCAAGCTAATCCAATAGAGCCAAGTCTTTCCAACTCCCTCCTGCTGTTGGCTTCCACCAACAATAGAAGGTCGTCTGCGTAGGCTATGGTCTCTATCCCCCTCGCCGTCAGATCGTGCAACAAATCGTCCAGCATGAGGTTCCACACCGTGGGGGCGCATACAGACCCTTGCGGACAACCACGTTCGACGTCCTTCCAAACCACGTCCGTAACACCCCGAATACAGACCCTGCGGTCCCGGAAGTAGCTCTGCCACAGCCCCACTTCAGCACAACCAACATCCGCCAACTTCCTGAGAGTGCATTGCCATTCTAGGTGGTCAAAAGCACCTCGGAAGTCGACGAATATGCCGAGAACGTACCTCCTTCCCGACTCCTGGACGAGACTTTTGGCCCTGTACCAAGCGTCAACAGTTGATCTTCCGCAACGGAAGCCATACTGCCGATCACTCATGTCAGGAGCCAATTTCTCGCTCAGTCGATTAACCATCAAGCGCTCCAGTACTTTGCCTATTACTGGAAGAAGACAGATTGGCCTGTACGATCTGGGGTTCGATCTAGGCTTCTCTGCCGACTTCAGCAATACGCAAACACTGGCCTGCTTCCAGGCGCGAGGATAGTAGCTCTCTCTAAGGCAGCTGTCGTAGAGGTCAGTGATAAGGGCCGGGATATTCCGCCACAAGTGGCGAACTATCTCCGGACCGAAGCCATCCAGACCCGCAGCCCTGTTTCGCTTCATCCGCATTACCGCGCCGTCAATCTCACCAAGCGAGAATCCAGCCTCATCAGCGTTTGCCGTATGCTGTTCAAGAACAGTACCGTGCTCTCGCTTTCTGGGGAAGAACTCGCTCAGCAAGATATCCACGCTCTCACCCCACGTGGTTGCCGCAACACCGTCTTTAACCATTATACTCAAGACATCGCCCCACCGGCGTTTTTCTCGGCAGATTTTGTAAACCTCACCCCACGATTCCTCGTTACCACGATCTCGCACAAACTCCCTCCAGTTACTCTCCTTCGTGGAGCGCAGCGCCTGCTTATAGCAGTTTTCCCTGCGCTTCCATTCCGTACGAAGTTCGTCTGTGCGAGGACCCTGTCTCTTTCTCGAACGTTGGAAGGTGCTTCGCGACTGTCTAGCATCCGCGCGCATCTGCCGCAGCTCAGGAGTCCACCAGGCGTAGCGCTTACGTTTACTACCCGATGTTCATCTAAGCTGACGATCACATACGGCGGCCAAACGGGTGTTAATGTAATCAACCTTCTCGTCGATATTGAGGCGTTTGAATTCCTCAATATCGCCGTGAAACTCAAAGGTCAACAGTCTGGCAAACTCGTCCCAGTCTACATTCCTGACACACCAGCCAGGCGCGTCGGGGGTTAGCCGACGACGCCTGGGATGGGCAAGATTGACGAGTATCGCGTTGTGGTCGCTAACACTCAGCTCGGGTCGCAGTTGCCATCCGACATCTAAGCCACCGCCCAGCACCCCGCTGAGTAAGGTGACGTCGATATCGGACTCGCCCTGCGCCGAACTGAATGTGTAAAAATCACTGGGCTCGTTCAACACAGTCAAACGGTGCTGGAGGATGAACTCCTCCAGCAGCACACCTCTTTGTTCAGTTTCACGGTATCTGTTAGTGATCTTACTGTACCACAACGGCGATACAGTGTTCGCGTCTAAGCCGATCAGGACGGTTCCGCCGTTCGCAGTATTTAACACCCTCTCAACAAATTCGAGATGAGGTTTCAGGTCTTGTCCGAACTGACAGTATACCGACGCCACGTACAGTTCCCCAAAAGGATCTTTAACCCAAGCACACACACCATGTTCGCTAACACAGTCATTCACGGCCACGACATCGATATCGGCGTTAACGATGACGGCCGCCTTGACAGCGCCGCCAGCGGGCAGTCCGCACTCAACATAGAGTTAGTGCATGGTAGCTTCTTGAGGCCGCAGTTTCGACATTTGTCCGTCGCCTGCGTGCAAGCGGCGAGCAAATGCCCGAAACTGCCACACTTCCTGCAGATTCGTTCTTTCTCCTTACATTCCTTTGAACGATGGCCAAAGCCGTAGCACTTGTAACACTGCTGAACAGTGTCAAAAGTTCGTACTTTGTACCCCTGCCAGCCCACATACACACGCTCTTGCTCTAGCAGTCTGTCCTTAGCACGGACCGTCAGTTCTAGAATGACATTCTTACACTTGCTGTCTTTCTTTCCATTCCTGAAAATGAGCCTAACCCGCTCCTTCCAGTCCTTTTCAGACACACAGTCTTTAAGGTTCCTCTCAAACACACCGGTCATAAATTCCTCGTCAGTAAGGTCGTTGTCTACGTCGTAAACAATGACCTTAGGCCCTACTCGACGTGGCTCAGAAAGGGTAAGACCGAGGTCCTTGAACTTGCTACATTCTCGGATCTCTCTTAAATCCCTCTCTGAGGCCACCTCGATTGCCACTCCGCCGCTGCGGGTCTAGCGGGTATTTACCACCTTAACCCAGTCTTTTACTACTGGCCGCACAGACGTTTGGACCAGCTTTTGGATGTCATCCCCGGACATATCCTCGGTCGAATTGACCACGCAGGCATATGTCCGTTTAGGGATCTTTATCTCAACAGCGGCGGGGGTTGAACCCGCCGGCGGACCGGTAACCACCTCTTTCCTTACGGTTTTAACCGCCTCTGCCTGACGCCAGATGGTGTTTGTCATTTCATCCACCCTTCCTGCCATGCGTTCATTGGTTAATAAAACATTAACCAATACCTCCTCATACTCGGAAACACGTTCCATTAGGAACTTGGTTGCCGCCTTGCTAATCTTACTACTGTCGTCCGCAACGAACTTGCGCAACGACATGCTGATTATCCGCATTCGCGTTAAGTTCGCATCTTTCACACTATCTACTTTCTCGCACCTATCTCCTGACCTACCTCGTTTTCGTGGTCCAGCGGCGTCATCGGATGCGAGTGCTCGTGCTAATGATGGACTCAGCTCCAGGTCCATCAGGTCGGCGACGGGAACGCCCTCCATCCCGAAGGGGGAGGCACTCGCCATCACAACACTAATAGATCGAAACAATCGACGCAGTCACGATATCCGCGAAACGGTTAAAAACTGACAGAAACACGCCCACGTTTAACCGCACTCGAAATATATGCTGTTATGCACACAGAAAACACGTCACTTCACAAGCCCGCTAGGTCGCGGAAGCAGACCTAGTCGCCGCGGTATATCGCGAACGAGACGGGATTCAGCGGTATGACACGGAAAAAACAAAACACTAGAGACTTCAAAAATTTTCCCTTTCGCAGAATTTGCTAAATTCCTTGCGGAATCACGCAAACTCCAACGGGCACAACGAAAGGAAGCACTAATGAGGGTAACGAACCACAAAAACACAATATTCACAATGAATATCAGCAAAAAAGATAATTTTCACCAGAGAGAAAATTCTTGTTTACTTGTCGGTTGCTAGGAACAACAACACTTAATTGTTGGTACAATAAAATGTGCCTTTAAAAATTTATAAGACCCTCGTAAGCTCTTCAACATAGTTAAAGCTACTACTTTTTCATCATACGTGAATCGCCTCCCTTTCTTCTTTTTGCCAGATTCTCTTACTTGTAGTAATAATTTTTTTTTGGCAACTTTGTCGAGTGGACCAAGGCCCTTTTCCAGCAGCACTGTACACTTATTCGAGGTGGCTGCCTTTAAGGCCTGCTTTTATTGAATTACCTTCTTCGTCCGTGATACCAACTTCCTCGTTAATAATTTGTTGCATTCGTATATAATTTGTTAGCATTCGTATAGACTTCTCGCTCTAGTCCCCAGTTTGCATACTCTCGTTGTATGTAGGTCACGCAATGACCGATGACCTAGAAATAAATTTGTGTAATTTATAAAATTTAGGACGTATTATTACAAGAAATTTCACTCGGATGAATATAATTTATATTTATTTACTATCTTATTTTAAGTGAGCATTGCTCGTGCCAAATTTAAGAAAACTTCACAAATTTTCAAAACGAAGTGCTTAAAATAATGTGCAAATAAAAAGAAATTGCGGTAATTAAACTGACTGTCACATTTATCTCGTATTGTTATAGTTTGCTGCTTCTACTGGTATTCCGTACGGCTTGTATGGTGGAGTCCCGGGAACCCCAACAGAGACCTGATAATTTGCGTTTGCCATCGTTGTTGTCGTTGTGGTTGCCGTTGATACGACAGGTGAGGTTGTTACGGGTGGTGCCATGTTAGATTCTTTTCACACGAATTTGCCGTACTAGATCCTATCCGTTCAATCGGTGATTGTGATATTTCTTAAGTAAAGAGTGTCGATCACAATTTACCACCGATCCTACCGACTGCGCCAATGTAAACATACGCGAGAATTTTTGCAACGATCCCTAACACGTCTTACGTCTCAAGTATTGTCGAGTCCAAATAAGATAAATTGATATACTTACCTGAACTGTGTTCGTTGCGGGTTGCTTCGTAGAATCACTACACTACGAGTTTAACGCGTGAATGAGGATTACAAATAATTAATAATTTATTATTAGATAAATTTACACACACAATGAAAATGAAGTTAAAATAAAGAATAACGGTAAATGAAAATACAAAAATGAAGTTAATACATAAAAAGTTATAAGAAGACCAATCTTCTTCTACAAACGCCAAACCGGGACTGACTCGTCGATCATCTCAACGTTTCCTGCCCAGCTCGGTTCTTAGGCAAATTTCGCATAGGTTGACAATGTAACAATAGGAAATCTTTGGCTAATATTGTCCGGTCGGCGGAATACAGCAACTTCCGTTCAATCGGTGATTGTGATATTTCTTAAGGAGGTATTACTCTTTCGACGGCCTGTTTTAGACGGTGTTCATGATTTTTTTTTGTGGGTAAACTAAAACACTTGGGACCTTGAGCTTTTTTGCATCTTGTTTATTAATTCTTGGCGTACAAAATGTATTTTTTTTTATGTATGTGGTCCATGTCGATCCGTCTCAAAATGGCGACCATGTCCGGCGCCTCAGTCTGTGCGGCCGGAAAGGTTTTGGTACTTTCCGCTATTTGAAACTTAAAACCAAAATATTGACTGACACATATCATAAAATGATAGATTAAAATGGGTTTTGTGTCAACGAAGTTAGAACATTGACGAATTTTTAGCGTCTTTAATACTTTTCATACATTTATGAAATGAATATAGTGAATAAAAGTGGAAATAAATATATATATATATATATATATATATATATATATATATATATATATATATATATATTTATTTCCACTAACCGAGTGTGTTTTATTTTATATATATATATATATATATATATATATATATATATATATATATATATATATATATATATATATATATTTATATATATATATATATATATATATATATATATATATATATATATATATATATATATATATATATTAGTGTGTCCCTTATATGAGCGAAAAAAAATTTTTTTGTGTTATTAAAACGCATACCCCCAAATCCTGTTTATTACTCAAATCTTTACTAAAATTTAAAATTTGAACCTCCTACGTTAGTTTTAACCCGTGCCGACAGAGCCTCAAAGTTTTAGAAAATGGCTATTTTTAACCACCCCTTAAATATGTTAGTAGATCATCGCAAATAGTTATAAGTTAGGTATTTTTTGATAAAAATACATATTTATGTAATGTTTATCTTTTATTATAAAAAAATCCAAAAATAAAATCATAGAATCAGTTAGGATATTTCCTTTTTAAAGTGTCTTTTTTGCAATCTGGATACATTTTTCTATGTTCTTGCACACAGCGTAGAAGGAACTGTTTTTGTTCTTCATTGGCGGTTATCAAACCATGAAAATCTTGTATTAGTTTGACAGCCCTCTCAGCTGTATCATTAACTGCTTTTAAGTGAAAAACCTTCTTTTTAGCTTCCACAAAGCCGGCATTTTCTTCCCAAGAAGACACTTGTTCTTGAAGGAAACTGCTATCAATTTTCAGTCGCAAAAATATAGCTTTGCTCTTGTGAGAGACGAAATCACACAAAGATTTACCTAAAACAAGAAAAAAAAAGTTATATTGCATGCATTAAATAAACCTAATTTAATAATAAGAATGAAATATCACTTACCATATAAAGTTACAGCCATGTCTTCCTTCGATGGAACATATCTCTTTCCAAAGTTAGGTAAGCTTTCTCTTTGTAAGTTTGCTACAATGTTAATTTTTGTTTGTTCATTAACTTCGTCATCAAAAATTGATAGGACAGCGATTTCCTCCGATAAATACCACAAATGTTGACTAAATTTGCTTAAAGCCGCTTTTGAAATCGAATTATCCATTTTTTCATAATCTTTCAGTGTCTTTAAAAATCGCAAATCTTGATTCGGTGCTTTTACCGCCAAACTACATTCAAGCCAGGACTTTATGTAAACTGTCACGATGAACAAACAAACGTCTTGTAAAGCTTTCTTGTCTTTAGCGCTCATTTTAAATTGAGACTGCAGCAAGCATATTTTCAGGGAGTAAATAGCTCTTGCCATCCAGCGCGCTTGATGCATTGCCCCTGGAGGTCTAATTTTTATTTTGTTCTCATAATCTCCTCCTAAAAATATAATACCGAGTCCAATAAGTTCTCGATAATCATCGCGCACAATCGATTTTTTCAGTTTGTTGTTAAAGAATGTCACCAATTCATTAATGATCGTGTCACTGACATGTTGTTTGACAAATTCAGAGCATAGTTCGATGGTATTTGGATTAATATTCTTCCAGTTTTCTCTAAACTTTTTGAATAGTGGAATATCGGGACTGTTTCTGACTTGTGGGATCTTTGATTCGAATACACTTTTGAGCACAAGCTCATAAACATGATGGCGACAAGCAAATAGTAACAATTCTCTTTCTAGATCTTGTTCTAAAAGCGCACAAGCTCCATTAAAGCGGCCTGTGTTAGATGCTGTCGTGTCACAGCACATTATTTGTACGCAATCAATAAGGTTCCAATCAATAAGCGCGTTTATTACTGCTTTTGCTTGATCTTTGCCGGAAGAGCTCTCTAATTTCGGTACTGCAAGAAGTTGTTCCTTCTCTCCAAATGTAATGATAATTGGCAAGCGTTCTTCTTTACAACTTCTCACATCCAAACCAGGTAACAATTTGCCATCCCAATGAACAGTAACCACTTCGGGCACGTTATTCTGAAAATCGGATTTAATGGATTCCGCTCTATCTTTTCTCATCTGTGTTCTAATGCGTTGAATAGAAGATTTGTTGATCGGGTAATCGTCGCAACTAAGCCTACTACAGCCTGAATTATATAAACGGAATCTCTGATACTTAGTTGACATCTGTCTAAAGTCGCAACTAATTTATAAGTGATGAAATCTTTCCTTCCTCTTTTTGTTGTCATAGTTAAAGAATTAACAGATTGCGATGTGGAAGGCAAAGGTTCTTCCTGACTTTCTTCGGAGCTCGTAGATTGATCTTCTATTTCTTGAGATGTTATAACGCTGTGTGAAATAACAGAGGTCAATAAGCTCTCTGAAGGCATTTGCTTCAATCGTTTTTTTTTCTTCTGCTAGTTTTCTTAACCGTGCTCTTTCTTCCATTTCAGCTAACTTTTTGTCTACACCCGCTAGGCAACCCGGACGGCCTGGCTCTCTCTGTTTTTGCAAGAAAATTTTATCTTCGTCTATTTTAATTTTCTGAAGAGCATCTGCGTGTGCGATATCGAATAAATTATCCAAATCCTGTTCGAATTTATCCTCACGCCATCTATAAAAATCCTGTGCCTTTTTGCAATTTTTTTGTAGGTCTCGCCAGACTTGATATAAATCCACAAGCTTCTTAACACAATTAGGAACGGCTCTAGTAGGTATTCTAGCTTTTTCCCAGAATATAATACACTCCCTAATGACTAGGTTTGCGCTTTCACTAACAGTCATTTTAACTTCGCGTATGTTAAAAAATAGTACTGCGAGAACTTGACGATTACACGGTAATTTTGCACCCGTTATTTGGTGATTTACCTCACCAACTAAGTAAATACTTTTTTTATTGCTTCTTAGTTCCACCGACATCTTCGAAAAACAAAACAATTCACGTTAATTACACGACAACCCGAGACTAAATGACAATAACAGCGAGTTCGCACTGCGCCTGTAATGCAACTTGTTTGCATTTGTTCTCGCGCCTGTCGGCACAGGTTGCAATACTCCATATGATGTAAAAAGAATATTTTCGAGTATTTTAGGGACTAATGAACGAATTTAGGGGGTATGCGTTATAAAATAAAAACTTTGAAATATAAGGGACACCCTAATATATATATATATATATATATATATATATATATATATATATATATATATATATATATATATATATATATCTGTCCCACAGGTATAAACAAAAAGGTTTCATGGTTAGAAACATGGTTTATGTACTGCAATCTTAATAGCTTGCTTCGAAAATTTTATTGTAATCCATGGAACAGTCAAAATGATACACAAGAACAGTCTCAGCTTAAAGTCATAAAATGCCTACAAATGTTATTTTTCTTAAGTCAGGTATAGACAAGAACCAGATGGTTTGAACACATCTGGCTAATATTATATCTAACCCGGGTACCTGAACCTGGTTCTTTGTTACAGCACTACTATATATCTATAAAAGTTCCACCCAAAATATATTGGGGGTTGACAGAAACAAATTTATTGCAAAATTATTTATATGGATAACTAAAACTAAACTAATATATGGATAACTATAATTATGGCGTACTACATTTTTATGGAAAATGTAACTTTTGCTGAAAATTTACCTTTAAAAATGGTTATTGTATATTTGTTTCTCTATGTTACACATTATTCATATATATTTATCGTCAAAAAAAAATACTATTTAAAAATCTAATTTATTTTAGATACAAATATAATTTAGCCTGAATTTTATTTTGGACCAGGTTGCGCTCGTATATAAAAATAGTAAAACTAACCTGTTAAGAACAATGTCGGGTTTGCCCCCCTTTCTAGAATCCGGGCATTGGATCCCGGATAGGGACATGGTCTAACCCACCGGGGTTCAAAATGCTTCACGCATATCACATGGTTCCTTCGCACTTGTTCCTGTGGTTTTTCAAACAACACAGGATTTTTGACGATATTTAACCAATGTTGATATTCATCGTGCTTCAGCGGACACATCACAAAACGAACCTGTGTTGACCTGCATCCTGGAACGCTGCAGGTACGAAACCCAAGCGGCATGATTCCTAAGTTTAAATTAGAATAAGTTATAACTTATATAAGAATATAACTTACAATTATTCAATACTAACTTCACCAAACTTCACAAAGCACGAGTTTATAGCAAGTCTTTAACTTTTAGTGTAAACTGAAATACAAAAACAAATAAACTATAACTTTAACAAACTATAACAAAATTTAATAATAAATAACAAAAACAAAATGAACAATAACCAACAAATAAAAACAAACGATTCTAATAAAACAAGAAGGGAAGTCTTGAAAAAGACTGATTATGACACGGAGTTATTGATTTTAATAAAGAAAAACTAACATATTAAAACTGAACAAAACAAAGAAAATACAAAGCACAACTAGATCAGCCGAAGACTTGACAAGAAGTAACGCACGTGTTTGTGTCAGTTCATGAGTTTTCATTTCTCACTGCGCATCTCTGCTTGCATGGCACACAAGAATAATTTACATTGCAAAATATAACTTTATTCAAGTTACTCGCCAGTCGCAATTGGCGCTATATATATACGTCCCGCATTACACATAGGGATTTACGTTTCGAAAAATTAGTTGGTGGCACACTCTCTGGGCATTTAAAAATTATATTCTTTGTAAATCATGTCACTAACGCCTCTAGGGAGCGCAGGGTGTATTTTTATAAAATACTGTCCGAGTGGGGTATATTTCTTCTCACTCCCGCTACTCTCTGGTATATGGTTTTACAGTGTCGAGATGATTTACACTTTCGCGGATTGTGGTTACGTTTCGTTGGTTTAAATTAAAATTTTAAGTGTTGGGAAGTGTTTTTATTTTAAAAATATTGTGTATAATTTTGCGCAATTTGTGATTACGGTATTTTTCGACGTTACTTTCGGTGGTTACATTTGGGAAGTGATGTTATTTTATTAATATCGTGTATATAGTAATAATATAAAAATTCCAACTTCCCGCGCTTACTTTAATAGACACAAAATCAATAATACACATGTGAATTTGAAGCGCGTTCTACCAACTAAAAATCGCCAATATTCTCTAGTAACTAGTCTCAATACACACAACTCTGAAAATCAATAATACACATGTGAAGTTGTGGCGCGTCCTTTAGAACTTCAACCGTCTACTACTAGTAATATACAAGTTCTATCTACAATTACTGCATAAAACGGGACTTATTGTGTGTGTTATTGTGTGTTATTGCGTGTAATTGTGTGCATCTTTAAAGAACTACACTTCCTTCCATCACCGCCCAGAACACAAGTATAGATCGCCACACCACGGCGTCGTTTCTACAAAACTCCAAATTCTGCATTAATAGGTATCGGATCTTAAAATCCCCAATTGCACAATTCTCCTCCAACCCCAGCACTAATTCTACCAACTCCCCAGTAAATAATTCCGCCCCAAAACTCCAAAATCTCCATTCTAAACTTTGGATTTCGGAAAGCCCTGAATCCCTCCGAACACCGCATCGAAAAGGCTTCTCGACAGACGAGACATCTGCTGAGCCGTTGCAGCTATCGAACAGCGCACAATGACAAAAAATCGGCAGTATCTTCTGCCTCCCTTACTAATGTTTCACTACCATCTGAAAAAAGAAGAAGTAATATATAAGTATTTTTAATTTAACTAATTGACAGATATTAGTTTTTAAACTTTCGCTATACTTTCTTATAAGTATTTATCATGTAAAGAAAAATATAACTTACTGGGCCACTGCGCCAAAGTTCTCATGATGGAAGATACCCTCTGGCTCATGATTTGCGCAGCAACTGATACCTTCATCTTTCTGATTTAGCCCGGGATGACATGCTGGTCCGTTAATTTTTGGCATATTTGGTTTGCCTTGCTTTTGTTACATTGCAAATTATAAAATTGTAAAATATGTTCCCATTTGGCAACTTTTACTTTGTCAGTTTCTTTAAAATGAATATCCTTCGACTGGAGATTATTTCGGATACCTTTCAATAGATGAGGAATATCGTACAAATGCACAATTTCTTCCTCATCTATTTCGTAGCCAAGATGGCGTAGTTCTACACATTTTCGAAAATAATCTCCTACCGTGTGTGCTCGCAATAAATGTATTGCTCCAACATTATTAGTTGCCTGGTCCGAAACTGTCGCAATAACCTTGAGACCGACATCGTTCATTGCACGCAGCAACTCTTTTATTATCCTTTTTTAATTTAATCTATTTATAGAGTTTGCCGATAAAATAAACACAATCGGCTGTTTATAACTCCGCACAATCCCCCGTACCATGAATTATCTTACATGTGTTGCAAATTCTTGTTTTCGGTTGCCTCCCCCCAAATCTTCAAAACCGCAAATAATATCCTTACTCTCCTTGTACTCATGGTGCTCTTTGATTGACATTTCGTCAAACATTAAGGTGCACAATCTATCACTCGCATTTTTTATGCGTTTTATAGTATTTTGCAAATTGTTCATAATGCGAACTTTGAAGTCAGGAATAAATTAAATTTGCTTCAGCAAATTCATTAGTGTTTGCCTTGATGGCAATGAAAATACCTTTGCTAGTAGGCGATAAGCTTTAGGCCCGTGCTTCATCAAAGGCAGCGCCAGTATTTTGTCGTCGGAATTGAAGCGGCACCCACTTGGCTTCAAATTTTGCGTGCTTATTTGCGACATGATAAATGCAAATGTAGTCGAATTAACAGAACCAATAATGCGTTTAAACAAATTTTGCTCTGCCATTTTATTTGCTTCATGTACACGTTGCTTGTATGTTAAGGGGTTACATGAGTTTTAAAAATAAAACACTATTTTTCGGATTTTTTTTTCACAAAATGTATAAATATGGTTTATTCTATGTTATGGCATTTGAACAAATTATAAAAAAAAATGTATAAGAAAAAATTAAAATTAAGAATAAGAAGGGGGAACAACAATGACAGTTAAAAAAAAAAACGATTTTTCTGTTTTATATAATTTTTAAGTATGTATCTTTTAGAATATTTCCCTATAATATTATGCTGCAATTCGTACAAATAACGAAGATAACACCGCATTTTCATTTGACGCGCACATTGCTGACAATGGTCGTTCATAATATTTTTAGTGTGATTAGTTCAATTTTTGAAGTGAAAATAGATCGAAAAGGTAGTAGATTAACTCCTAAACGACAATGACAGGACAATAGTAAACAATATTGTCCTCCAAACCGTTTCAAAATCGAACAGGACTACACGACACCAAACGCTGCGGCGCTGTAAACGCGTTTCTCTCGAGAGCCTGTTATTTGTTATGGGGCTGGACGCCCACGCTACAATTTACATCGGATATTTTTTTCTTTTTATTTAACTTGAAGCTTATAAAATTGGCTTCCGTTGCATGTAGGATTTTGTTTAAATTTTGATATTTAGTATCCTTTTCGGACAAAAAAGTGGGGCAAAAAATAGGTAATTTTTTTCAAATGTCCACTATTTCGCGAATTTTTTGCAAAATCCTACGTACAACTGAAATTACATCTATGTAGATTAAGATTAAACAAAATGTTTTTTTATCAGATGATTACAACCTGCGCTACATCCATAACCATGACGCTAGATCTTCTTTGAGCTGCCTCTGGAGAACGCATAGAAAGGGATCAAGCTAATATTATTTTTCAATAAAAAAAATCCTGAAAGAACTTTGATATATACCTTATTTAATGCAACAAATTCCATCAAACTACTATTTCTATGTTCAGAGAAAAAAATTCAAGAAAATGGGCAATTTTTTCGGTTTATCAATAAGTATAGCTTTATTTGAAAATTACAGAAAATAAACTAAAAATAGTCATTTTACAATCACATCGTAACACAAAAATCTTTTGAAAGCAAATAAGCTTCTATATTAATAAAACAAGTTGAAAACTAAAATAACAAATCTTAAATTAACATAAAGAAATAATCTGTGGCTTGTAATGCAGATAGGAAAAAACTATTCACTTTCTGAATTCATTCAATTTTTACAACATATCACAGCATGCTCAAGGCATAATAATGTGTTGCAATAAGTGCAGGAATATTTTGTCTTGCGATCTCGGGTCCTTGGACATGTAGAACACCTTCTTATAACCTTTGGCATATTGGCAGGTGGCACTGTAGGATCATCTTTGACAAAATTATAAATTTTTTGTCGAATTGATCTATGTAACCTCGGATTATACTTCCTTTCAATTATATAATCCCGGGTTAGCTCAAGACCCAACATTTTGATGAACTTTCTTCTGGGAAGTTTGAAATCGTTATTGTTTGCTCTGTATATCACCAGAGCGTTTATGGCAGCAGTATTCATGAGAGAAAACACGATCGTGAGAGGCCATCTGCGTGAATTTCGCGACACGTTATACGATGCAGAAAGTTCATCTACAACGTCTACGCCACCTTTAGTAAAGTTGTAAAAGCTAATCATTTCCGGTAATTTCTTTTTTCCATTTGCATCATCAATTGCTCCATCATGGTGCATAGTAGACATTAGCAGCACATTTTTATTCTTCTTTGACACATATGATAAAAGTGTTAGTCTTTTTGGAAACCAAATAAACTTGTGCGTGAATCTCTACTCTTGACCGATACAAATTGTTCTGGAATGCAACTTTTGTTCTTTCAAAGCGTACCTACTGATGTCAATTTATGCTCATTCAGCAGTTTCATCATCAATTCGTGACTAGTGAATCAGTTTTTAAAGGTAATATTTCGATTGGAACCTGAAATGGGCTGTATCAGTCTCTCAACTATATCCGTTGGAGAGTTACTTAGATAGTAAGGCCCTTCTGGCTGTTTTCCAGGATATACTTCTAAATTCAAAACATAGTAGGATCGTGCATCAACCAAGGCATGCACTTTGATGCCGTACTTTGCGGGCTTATTAGGCATGTACTGCTTCCACGAAACGACTCCAACTTTACATCTATCGTCATGTACTGTGAAGGACTGTATGATTGCTTGCAGTTGTCGACAAATTTTTCAAGAATTCCACGCTCTCTCTTTACGATTTTCCACCATCAAAAATTGAAAACGATTCATAGGCATTGTACTACGGAAGATATCTACCCCAGTTCCATCAGATTGCCACAAGTCTCTCAAATTCTGACGATTAGATCGGAACATTCCTGCTAAATAGAGCAGTCCAATGAATGCTTTAATTTCAGGAACGGTAGTTGGTTTCACCATACTTTTATTTTGATAAGCAATCGATATCTGCTGAATTTTGACATTGGTCTATCGCACTATATCATCGATCATTTGACGATCGAAAAACAGGTGCCAACAATCATAAGCACTATACGCCTCTTTTGCGTATTGTTTCACACCCGGTAAATGCGCAATAATATTATCTGCTCTTGTTCGAACACGTGAATTCGATTTAATCTTGTTCCACTTCGATCCATCCTTTCCTAGATAATAAACTCTTTTGCTTCTTGTAGTCTCGTCAGTCATTTCTTCTTGCTCAGTCTCATTATCCTCTATTTCATCTCCGGTTGTTATATCTTGCTCCGAGCTGCTGTTGTGTTCGCTCTCAGTGATATGATCAATATCGTCTTCTCTTCCAGATTCTATTACTTCGTTATCGGTTTCTAGTGCATCCCATAGACCTTGAAGCTTTTTTTGCTCCTCTGCATACGACATTTTATTTTTGAGCAAGAAATATGCAAATAAAATATTTTAATAAACCAAATAAGTTCAAAATAATAATTTACCTATAATTCCAAAATCCCGTTATTACATAAGTGGGGTTTGACACACCCCAAAGCTCTTCAACTGCATATAACTTTACTCACTGTCTATGTAGCACTGAACTAATGCTTGATTTTAATAGTGCGGTTATATTTGAGATGCTATTGGGACGGACATGTGCATAAAACTACGTTAAATATATTTTTAAAGCGATTTTCGGCCGCTGGGGTTTCTCAGACTCCTCATACGCTGGGTTGAGCATCTTCGAATCAAAACACATGTTTTTTTTCGGAGTTCAGTAGCTGCTTTATAGAAGAACTGGGCCTGAGTACACAATTCTTCTTGCCGTGAAACGTCCACTGCATGGAGTAGAGATTCTCTCGAAAACAAAATAATTGAATGACTACGATTATGAAGCACATCATTCTTTGACAGTTGTATAGCACTTTGGTTATCACAATAAACGTTAATCGATAATTTAACGCAGTTTTCGAAACCCATGTGATACAAAAAACGCTTAATATAAATAACATCGCGTGACGCTCCAGTAAGTGCGACGTATTCGGTTTCCATCGTTGATAATGTAACTGACGGTTGTTTCTTGGATTTCAAACTAATAGGTCTTCCGGGCAGTACTAAAATGAGTATGTGATACCGTAGTTCGACGTCGTCTTTAAGTATCTCAATACGCGTTTAGCATTGAGCCAATTCTCTTTTCCCGTATCAGAACAAAAACGACTAAAAACGCTCGCAGCAAACGCAATGTCGAGACGAGTCGCGTTTGCTAGATAAATCAAACCTCCTACTAGCTCCCTGAGGGTCAACGTTCCATATCCAGCTTCTCGTTTTCAGTTGATGGACACATCTCCTTCGTTTGTTTTTAGTTCGATTCAATTGGGGTGACATTGTTTTCGCCTGTCGCATGTTGAATCGTTCGAGATGTTGATCGACATATTTCTTCTGTGACAGATGAACGGCTCCCGTAGTTCTATTCCGCTGTACGTTGATTCCAAGTCCATCATT
Organism: Leistus spinibarbis; assembly: GCA_933228885.1. Taxonomy (NCBI): domain Eukaryota; kingdom Metazoa; phylum Arthropoda; class Insecta; order Coleoptera; family Carabidae; genus Leistus; species Leistus spinibarbis. The sequence goes on along the minus strand of OW121795.1, from coordinate 1,306,655 downwards.
CACAGTTCCTAGATCCATCACCTTGAATTTTGATTTTAGTTTGGATTTGACGAGCTCCAACATTTGTACATTTTTTGAAGCCAAGATCAAGACATCGACAATTACTATGACTTGATCAATTTTCTCTCCAAACAAGTAGACACAGGGATCTGCCGGAGTGCGCTGCCTGCTTTCTTGAAAGATATGCGCGTCGAATTTTTTGTACCACCCGCAGCTGGTCTGTTTGAGGGGCCGTAAAGCGGTATTAGAAGCTTACACACTTTGTTCTCATGTCCAGCTTAGACGAACGGTTGTTTCGTAAGAACTTCATCATGCAACTCCCCTTGTACATAAGCCGAAATTACATCAAACACCTGGCCATCACAACAAGCGTGCGGTTAGCTCGTTTTGCCACCTTATTTTTTTGTGGCGTGTACTCAACGGTAAGTTGACGATCAATTCCTTCTTCGTCCCAGAATGCGTTGAATTCGTTGGAAAGATATTCTCGCCCGTTGTCGGTACGTAACATCTTTATGTGTTTACCAGTCTGCTTCTCCACTAGGTTTTTGTAACTTTTGAAGGCCTGAAAACTATCAGATCGTTTGCGCAGCATGATAGTTTCAGTATTTCTGGTATAATTGTCGATGAATGTTGCAAAATATTTCGCACCCCCAATCAATTCAGTATCCATTGGGCCGCAAATGTCGGAATGAACCAGCCCCAATTTACATTTTGTCGTGTTAACAGTTTTATTGAACGGTTGTATGGAGATTTTACATTTAACGCATATTTCAATATGAAATTCGCCCGATTTTTGCACAAAAACCAACTCACAAACCATCTCGTTGTTTACCATTTTCTTTAGATCTGCAATGTTAATGTGACCATACCTCTGGTGCCACTGCAGATTGTTTACATCACTTGTAATTATGGCGCAATTTTTCGTTTCGCTTCTGACATACATACATACAACTGTCGCCTTTACTTGCTGTCAAAATTACAGAACCACCGTTACGATTGACAGTTGCCTTGTGTTTTGTAAACGTAACCGAATAACCGGCATCAGTTACTTGAGAAACGGACAACAGATTCCTTCGCAAGTCTAGGACGAATAAAGCATTTTGCAATTTTACACTGTACACGACGCGTTCACTCAGTTTTACGTTCATATTTCCGACGCCCTCTGACTTTATACACAGGTTCGCGGCTGTGAAATTTTACGATTTTTAAGTCGATACTTGCGAACTTACTTTCGTCATTATACATGTGCCTAGTCGCGCCACAATTAATACATCAATTGTCCGTGTGATTGACTATTTTCGTGTTACAAACAACAACAACCGACGCATCGAGTCCATCGGCTTTCTATTTTGGTTTCGTTTTACAATTTCGACTCATGTGCCCGATATCATCACAATTGAAACATTTCTCGGTAAACTTACGCTTGCCCGATTGCGAATCGTTGGTTGCGTTCACATTTTTCGGGTATTTTGGTTTTGGCTGACCTTTAACAAACAAATCATTAATACAGCGTACATCACCCCCGAGTTTCACGTTGCGATCACTCTGCCTGGTCTCTTTGATGAGTTTTGTCTTCAAACCGTTGAATGCTGGAACAGCGTCATGGAACTCGATGGCTACGCAGAAGTTGTCGAATTCGGTCGGTAGAGAACCTAACAGCATTATCGACAGCAGCCCATCCGGAATGTTGATTCCAGCCTCTTCCAGTTGTTCGGCGTTGTGTCCGAAGTCGGAAACGTACTGCGTCATTGTCAAGTTGGATTTCTTTTCTATCCGCAGCAGTTGCTTATAAAAAGCTGCGTATGAACTCATTAGAAAATTGAATACAAAGCGTCCTAGATTAGATTGATATAGCGTCCCGTGCAGTGGTATAGACAGGATAGCTAAACGTATGGCGCAGATCACACTGACATGCCAGGCGATACAGTCAGTATAAAAAGTAAGTCACAATGTTGTCTTGCAATGCTTGGCCTTGCAATAGAAAAGGGATAAAGTGGAGTCGAAATAGATTTTGTAGGCGAATTTTGCTGATAGGATTGAGCTTTTGGGATATTGTTTAGAGTGATATTATAAATATCTTGTGAAATTTTGCGGCATTTAAATGACTAGCTTGCCCATAATAAGTGCATTTGAAATTAATTTGACATGTTTTTTCGGCTATTTTAATTCGCCTTTTTTTATTTAAACTTGATAAGAAAAAAAAAATAGGGCTATAGAGAGTTAAAAATAGCATAATTCTATGCCAATTACGTGTTTTTGACCCACTGCAGCCTCCGCAAAAAATCGAATGTGTTAAAAAATTACAAAAAAATTATTTTAAAAATGTTTCTTGAATTTTTATTAAGGATGCTTCATATGGTCCAGTAAATATAGTATTTTTGATACTTTATTAAATAAAGTTGTTTTTTTTTTCGAAAAATATATATTTTTTCCGCTCAAAACATGCATATTCGGGAAAATTTTCTAAACCTTTTCATTAGATGACATCGCGATGGATTCAGTTACTTTTTTTAAACCACGCATTTTTGAAGCGCTACAAAGATAAGTGATTATCTATATATATATATATATATATATATATATATATATATATATATATATATATATATATATATATACACTATATATATATATATATATATATATATATATATATATATATATATATATATATATATATATATATATATACACTATATATATATATATATATATATATATACTATATATATATATATATATATATATATTGTAACGGTATATTTGGCTGCTGCTAGCCGGCTACTTACACTATTTACACCACGATTGTTGATAATGTTTACTTGGTGACACAAAAAAATTAAAAATAAGCGTCAACGAGACGTCAATAAACATTTAACATATATGAATGTCGTTCTTATTTTTTATCTTCAAAATTAATTGTGAAATTTAAATTTAGCTACCATTAAGCTAAAATTGGTGACCCCGACGTGATTTTACACGTTACAGTTTTATTTTCCTGTGTTTTCACATTTCAATATCTATTTTTTATTCATTGGAATACATGGATGACCAGAGTGACGTTCCCTCCCCAATCATCGCAACGACGACGTTCAAGCTACCGACTTTAAAGCCCTCAGATGAAACAATTATTGGGTGACAAGTCCTTGACAATTCCATCCTTCAAGAACTCTTTTTGCAAAAACTTCCATACAATACACAGATGATCCTGGCAGCTTCCGGAGACATTTCGCTGGAAGAAAAGGCAAATCTTGCAGACATGATTACAGAAGTAGCTCAGACGTCAGTTTCATCAATTACCCCTTTGGAAACGGGATTATCAATTTTGAGGAAAGAAGTTTCAGCCATGAAGAAGTTGTTGGAAGGAGGCAAGCACAACAACAAGTCTAACTTACCAATTTCGACGAAGGATTATCAAGATTCTGGGTACTGCAGGTACCATTTCAACTTCAAGGATGGAGCCAAAGAATGTATTTCCCCCTGCAAATTTAATGGAAATGCGGAAAACGCCTTCCCCAGCAATCGTTAACGACTAGATTTGCCGGAATTTCCCACTCAAGTGGTTACTGTCAGCAAATCCCACAACTATTTTTTATTTCAGATTAAATTTCAAAAATATCATTCCTTGTCGATACTGGTGCAAAGGTAAGCGTCATTGAACCTACATATCCGTTACAAAAAAATCTAAAACAATTACTGACACTTCAAGCAGCAATTAACCCTAATATACATACTTATGGTGAGAAATTACTTAATTTGGATTTCGGTTTTTCTAAAAAGTTTAGATGGCTTTTTATTATAGTCATACATACAATTATAGGTATTGATTTTCTTAAACATTACAACCTTTTGGTTGACGTTTCGCGAAAACGATTAGTCGATCCAACAACAAAATTAAATATTAAAATTTGTCAACAAATGTGAGTTCAGTTACTCCCATTATTTTATATAATATAGAATATTGTCCATTCAAAAGATTAATTGCAAAGTTTCCATTCATTACACATCCAACTTACGCCGAAGACGATATTAAGCATAACGTCACTCATGTCATTTTGACAAAAGGTTGTGACGCTTACTTTCGGTATGATGTTTGCTCGGGCGCCAATATCAGTCTGTACACCGTGCTTTTGGGTACGGCGACAGATTTCTCGGTAGTCAGTGAAGAAATGTACGGTTTACCAGAGGTCGTTGATAATAAAAGATGACAATGTAGTTTAAACCCCAGACATTTTATTTGTTTCCCAGAATATATGTTACACACATAAACGAATAATATACATTTATTTTACAAACGACACGAAATATATTTTTGGATCAAACCAGCGGTCGCAACCCTTTACGACAACAAATGCTAATTTTGATGTGCCCAAAAATATATAATAAAATAATATATTAGAATTAATCTAATAACAGAATAATGGAAGTTTTTGAAGTTACGTTAAATTAAACAAAAGTATAAATATGTTTTCAAAGACTAAATGTATGAATCAAAGATTCGCTGGTTTACCACCCAAACATATAATAAAATAATATATTAGAAATAATCTAATAACGGTCTTTCGGAAATTTACTTTGAAGTTACGTTAAATTAATCAAGAGAATAAATATGTATTTCGCAAAACGGTATGAAAACATGAATCGGTCAACGGTATACTAAAAACGCGTACAACTATTGTAAAAGCCAACCAGATCCCATCACCTGGCAGCCTGTACAATAGCAGCTGTCATATTTACTAGATCTCAACACCTAGCAAATACCACAGAAACGCTCCACAAATTCCACTCTGAATCTCTGAAGCTCCTTTGCCGGTAACTAGCCTCAACGCTAGCACCGTTCACACCCGATTCTTCCTGATCTCAGCACCAAGAAGAATGAATCTTTATCGTCGATTCGCATTATTTATCAGATCGATCAATTAGTGTTGTACACGTCACGAGTGCGGATTACAGTGGGGTCTCGAATCGAACGAGAGCGCGTGCGTGGCACAGCGAGGTGTGTTTAATATTCCGGACTCGACCGAGCGCTGGCTACCGAATGAAACCCGGAGCGCTGACCGATAACAACTCGTTAGCCGTGCGCACGCGGACGCTTAACTATTTTGCTTCGTTATACCCCCCTCTTACTTTGGAAAAGATAAATATATTTAAATGACTATATTTGATCAAATATGTTTGGTAATTTAAATACGATATTTTTTTGAACCTCTAAACGTACAACTTTACATAGTAGTTATGGTCAATCATTTGGCTGGTCTTTCGGGATGTTCACCCAAAAGTACTTTCCGTTAGCGAGCGGAATCCGTCCTCGGAATTTCCTTTTCTGAACCCGCAAGCTAGGGAGTGATGTGGCTGGTGGCAGTGGGGTTATAGTGGTTGCTAACGGCGCAATCGGCATTTTTTTCTGCGGCGGCTCTTCGGCTGGATTCAGCCGTGGTGGCGTAATGATAACCGAGCATTTTCTATTATTGAAGAAGCTTTAGCAAAAGCAACACTTCTTGTTTTTCCAAACAACAATTCATAAATAACTCTTGGCAACCCATCGCTTTTTATTCACATAAACTTAAACCACCTGAAACCAAATATGATACATTTAGTAGAGAACTTCTTGCAATTTTTCTAAGTGTTAAAAAATTTCGTTATTTTCTAGAAGGTCGCACATTTCACATTCCGACTGATCATAAACCTCTTACTTTCTCATTGGCAAATAAAACAGATAATTATTCGCCAAGACAAGTCAGACATCTAGATTTTATTTCACAATTTACTTCGGATATCAGACATATCCCCGGTAAATACAATGTTGTTGCTGATTCTCTTTCACGTATTGAAGTAAATACATTTAATTTCGAAAATGCTATTGTTACAAGAAACTATGTTCAGCACAACAACTTGATAAAGAACTCAATCACTTTCAACACTCTTTATCAACATCACTCATTTTAAAAGAAATCTATTTACCTACCAAAAAAATCTATCATTTGTTATATTTCTACTGGTTAACCTAAACCTTTCATTCCTCAACAACATCGTAAAGAAATTTTTAACATTTTACACTCTTTATCGCATCCTGGAGTTAAAGGAACTGCATAATTAATAAGTTCTCGTTTTGTCTGGCCAAATATGAAGAAAGATATAAAAATCTGGTCAAATTCTTGTTTGGTTTGCCAAAAATCAAAAATTCAAAGGAATACTTTTTTACCTTTATCAACATTCGCCTTAGCCGATAAACGTTTTTATATGATACACATTGATATCGTTGGTCCATTACCAATTTCACAAGGTTATTCTTACATTTTAACATGTATTGATCGTTTCACACGATGGCCTGAAGCGTGTGCTTTAGTAAATATTACAGCAAAAACTTTAACTAATAATTTCTTTAATTGTTGGATCTCTCGTTTTGGTGTTCTATCAACTGTTACAACAGATCGCGGATCCCAATTTGAATCTAAATTATTTAATCAGCTACTTAATTTTCTGGGAACTAAAAGAATTAGAACCACAGCCTACCATCCAATTGCAAATGTTATAATAGAACGTTTTCACAGACAACTAAAAACTTCTATCAGAGCTCACAACTCGAAAGACTGGGTAAATATTTTACCAGTTGTTTTATTAGGATTTCGATCAGCCCTTAAGGAATCCATTAATTGTGGTTCAGCGGATTTAGTTTACGGCACAAGTTTACGCCTTCCAGGTGAATTTTTTAGTAACAACGAGCCAACCATATCAGATATTGAAATATTGCTCCGATAGCACATTCGAGAAAAGTTTTTATTTATGCAACAAGACTTATTTAAATCCTCACATGTTTTTATTAGAAACGATACCGTTAAGAAATCTTTGACTAACTCTTACGACGGCCCTTTTAAAGTAATTTCTCGTTCACCAAAGTATTTTTCCATTGAAAAAAATGGAAAGACAGGCAAAATTTCCATCGATAGACTCAATCCAGCATTTATTTTGTAACACCTTCTCTACACCATTATGGACAAGTCTTCGATTTTTATTTGTTAATTCAAGTTTAAAGCAATATATCAATGTCAATATTTATTAAGCATCATTGTTTTGTAATTGTCTATTCTTCACCTAATGACGTCAAACATTTCTTTGAATAGGTAATTCCATCTTTGATTGTGTCAACTCAAAACACATGGCTCAAACAAATTTAGATAATAACTTACTCATAACCCTTTCTCACTCTAGTTATTATTTAAATTTTGTTTTACTTGTTTTGAGACGTTTATACACTTTCAAATTTATATACAACTTATGCAATACTGATATTTTTATATAAATGTTTTACTTTTGTTATTTTGGTTAGAGATGTATTGTTGTGGTATGTTCGTACTCCTTGGTCCTTTTCTAGGAGGGGGATAATGTAGCCGGCTACATTATACACTATTTACACCACGATGTCGTTCTTATTTTTTTTTTCTTAAATTTAATTGTGAAATTTAAATTTAGCTACCATAAAGCTAAACCCTGATTCATTACAGAGTTCGACATGTCCAAAACTCGGTTTCATACTGTTCGTACAATAATACAAAATACGAGAAATTACTTTTTCGTCATAATATATATATATATATATATATATATATATATATATATATATATATATATATATATATATATATATATATGTTATACATATATATTCCAATTATTTCTTAAATAAATATAACTAGAACAATAATAAAATAAAATCCTTCTCACTGATTTGTAATTCGATGCTTTTTTTTAATCGCTTCAGTTATATCTCTGATTGTCATTGTTGTCACCTTACAAATGATGAGCATATTTTCTGTTTGAATTCGATATGTTTTCTTATCAATATTTTTCTTTATTGTCACTATACTTTTTTACATGCCATTGTTTTGTTGTTTTGTTTTTTTTGTGGTAACTGCGATAAGGTCGCAACAGTCATATTTCTGGTAATACGTGGATCTATTATTTCAGGAAGAACGCAATTCATATAAAATATGATAAGTTTATTTTCCATATTATTTTTTCAGAAAGAATTACATTTTTTAATATAATGATCTGTCATGGGACAATTATTTCCAGCCCATAAACCTAAAATACACATATTTCTCCCCGTGACAGCTAATTGACCCTGAATTTGAAAATACCATTTATCATTTGTATTTAAAATAAGTTTATCGTCCTTCAAACTTCAAGATTGATAATTTTTTGTTACGTACAGCATCTTCTATTGCAATATTATAGATTGTCAGTGGACATTTAATCTCTACAATCGTATCCTTACCTATTACACCATCTGGAGTGGCACCAAGAAACGTAAATTCTTTATGAACACTCCACAATTATTAATTTTTACAGTCAATTGTTGTTCGAGCTTTCGAAGTGTCATAAATTCATTATATTTTCCATGCTTAATCGCTGGTACACTAAGTTCTTTAAAATTGTATAACAATGATTTAACTAAATTAGCACAACTGTGGTGCAACCACGCCGTATTGATACTAGATATTGCATTGACAACCGTAGCAACTTATTTTTGTCAATATCCATTTGAAACTACGCCTTATTGACTGCTACTGATTGATAAGTAGTTCGGGTAACTTCGGCGAACATTGCTATTTGTAAAGATATTTATAAAAACATTAGCCAATTTTGTAATTTTTAGCAAAGTAAAACGCTCTTATTTGACAGTTACTTATGTTTATATAATATTCATAACCTCTGATTATTCTAAAAATTTAATATAATATCCAAAAGGACTTTCAAGGTAAGAAGAATCTTTTAATATTTAATATATAATTCAATTACGAATTATATCGGGTTCTAGATGCTACCTGCCAACTATTTGATAATGTGACAGTTATTGTGTTATGTTATTTACCTTTCAGGTTATAATTTACCAACAACGTAACGATCGATGCTTGAACTGCGAATGTATATCTTATTCTCTCTTACATGTACAAATAAATGTTTATCAATAACAAGGATAACAACAAAGCGGTGTGAATATATTCACGCTACGAGTCATGGCAATCGGGGAGTAGTGGTGAAAGGGTATGAAGCAATGTCAATTTGGTAGAGTACCAAATTTAAACAATATTGTCAAGGCGGTAGGGGGGGTAGGGTTTTATTGTCAATAGCAATACGGCGTGGTTGCACCACTGGTTGTATCTCATCTTTGACAAACAGAATAAGAATTTGAAGCCGTCAATATTTTTCGTCGTTCTTCCATCCATTTTCCACTATCAGCTTGGCATCTAGTTTCTTCTTCCAGATTTTTGCGTTCTTCGTCTTTTCAAATTATTTAAAAATAAAGTTTTCTTGATTTGATTTCTGCATTCGATTTTTTCCACTGTTAAATTTTCGTATGGTCGTGAATCAAATTTTTCTTTATATGCACTGCTATCTCCATCGGCAATTATTTTATTATAAATAACTCCGTGAGTAGCCATACTACTTTTTAATCCTTCTACTAATATGGCCGACTCCATACCAGTTGAACTATCCGTAAAAAATGTATAGCATTTATGTTCTACAGTTATTCCATCTTTTAAAGTTCTATCACAAATCATGCAATATTTATTTTTCACGCCAATGAATAATACTTCTTTGTAATGAAATCCTATGAGTGCCGCTACTCCAGAAAGAGCTTTGTAGTTGGTCCCGTAAGACTTTCTCGACCAACATCCATCGCCAACAACAGTTATTAGGGGTGTTCCATCTTCAGTTACATTTTTAATTTGCTTAGCGTACTCGGCTTCTTTCTTGACTGCTTCTTCCATACAAATTAATGCTGTTTTTTCCATGCATTATTAATTTCATTTTGTAATCGCGTAAATGTTGTTTGGAACATGCACGGGATATTCATGCTTCTCATCAGTTCTTCCAAATTATAAAATCCTGATAGTTCCAGATACAGCTCCAGTATTAATATCCATTTTTTCTGCTTCTGAATATTAGTTGGAATTGTAAACAACCCATTACACATATTGCATTTAAAAAAGAAATCCGATGTAAGACCTTTTCTAATTTTTTTTACTAGAATTATGTTATTTATAGTGCAATTAAATGCTGGCGAATGTGAACTAATATTCTTTAATTACTTATAAGGCAAAGTCTACAATTCTCCGTCCCTCGTATTCGTAAGATTCTTCATTTGGTTTTTCTTCTTCAATCAAAAGCGAGTAACTTTCAAGGTTTGATGTGCTTGCAGTTACGATAGGAGCACTATCTGTTATCTTGGTCATCTAATAGATGTTTCATTCACCTGTTTCAGGTGAACTATATATGCTGCATGCGCAGCTTTCAGTCATATATTCTAAAATCAAGGTAAATTTCAAAAATGTCATGAAGAAATAAACAACATAATTTTTACTTACTTAAAGTATGGCTGGAGAGTTTATAGATAAATTCTTATCGGTTTCTCCATAATATCTATTAAGGCCCTACACTGTGCACATCGTCCGCCAACGCGATTGAAAATTTGTTCTACGCACTTTCCACAAAATATATGACCAGTGTAGGGCATAAGATTTTCTTTGATCCAAACAAAGAGCACAGCGCAGTTCAAGAGGTACTGCTTTTTCTAAAATTTAATTATGGCATCTAGAATAATAATACTGTCACCTACGAAAATAACATACCTGTTTGTTCCGTGTCACAGTGCTACTGCAATGCCTCGTCTATTAATTGTGGGACAATTTCGTCAGGTAATAAATCATCTATAAGAAATCATTAAAATAGCAAAATTAATTGTCCAAATTTTTCCTGTAATGCAATTACTTGGAATAATGCCATCTGCATCCACTACTGCGGGCTCTTGAACCTCATGGCCATTTATTAATTCGGCTTTATCACCTGCTTCACTTTCAGGTTAGCTTATCACAATTGGTAAATGTGTGACAAGTTGACTTGCCTGGTAAAGAAATTCAGAAACCAATAATGTCCCAAGCTCTAATTTTTCCCATCATTTCAGTATGTGTTTTTCATGCCGAATTTGAGCAGGACTTTGGCTTCTAGTTATCTGTAGACCATTCTGCAACCTCCCTAAATTTAGCATGGTTTATCTATAATTAAAGATATAATATTATAATTGAAAAACGTATATTAAGGCTAAAACTATGAAAAAAGGTGTTTTTCATATATTTACCATTTAAAACCCAAATAGACGGATGCTCAATTCCAATATTTGAATTTAAGCGTCTATTAAACGATTCCAAATTATTATTGGTACGTTTGCATCTACTGTTTTTCGAAATATTGTTCAAAGGTGTTGTACATTGGGATAATTGGTCCGGAAATGGTTTTTATACAGTCAAACCCTTCCACAATTTTGTTCGCAGGTAAGAGAAGTGGAGTATAATATAACTGCAAAAATTTTCTCCCCAAAACACTATCTTGTATTGCTCGCGCTACACCCAGCGATCGGGATTTGCGGAATAAGGCCTAAAAACGATTATTATCTATTATCTTTGAATAAATAACAGACCATTTTTCGGTGCTAATTTACAATATTATACATAAAAGCTGAAATTGTTTCGATTCAACTTTTTAGGTAAAACATTCAAAATTACCGGCGAAGAATTGCCTGTTAATTAATAATTATTTCAATTATTATAACATATATATAAAAGAATACGTACTTGGCAGTAAAGAAAATGGCACCCTTTAATTGTAGCGTCAGGGAAAATATGCCTAGCTGCTGAATATAAATGCTGTTTCGTAATCTGACATGATTGTCAATCCAATATTTTTATTGCTCAGAAGCAATTTCACAAAATTAATCACTTCAACATAGTATTCTTTTGTTTTCCTTTCCATTAGTGCAAATAGAATTGGCAATCCCTGTGAATATCGCAAAATGATACTGTTGGAAGGACATATTTTTTTTTGTATATACATCCTTAGGAACCAGTGGCCTATGGGGGCCGATATGAAAAGTTGATTAATCAATCAAAATAGATGTTTCATTTAAATTTGCAAAGAAAATTGTTTATATGTATTAAAGCGATTTAATCCTTGAAAAGTATAAAATTGTTTACATCGATTATATTATTTTAAATGTTTGATATCAACGGTTTATGACAAATAAAATTTAAAAAAAAATTACAGATACTTACATGCATATATGCAAATCCTAAAATTACCATGAGTTGGTAACAAGTTGGAAATCTAGGAACGCATTTAAAAGTAGCATCTATGTGCATTTCTGGATACTGAGATACAATGTCTAGTAAAAATTGCGGATGACCTAGAATTACGGCGTGACTCTCATCAGTCGCTGTCACAGTGCTCATGTGAAATGTTGAACCCTCAGAAATAGTGCTGAATCGTCGCCAGTCAGGATCGTCCAATATATTTCCATAATCTACCAGAGTCTGCGGTATTCTGGGCATCGTTGTGCTTCTCCAACTCCTTATTTGCGATTCTTAACTTATATATGATATCGTTGTAGCGGCTTCAGGATATCTGAATAGCAATTATATATAAAATATATTTAAAAAAAATTATGTATCTAATTTTTGCTTACATTATACTGACTATGTCAAATATCTTTTTAGGCTGTTCGGCAGAATTTACCGCCATTCGTTTAATTTCTTATTGAAATAATTCCTTCTGATCCAATAAATCATCAGGCATATGATTATGCTCTTGGAGAAGTTGCAAATCATCTAATGGTGTACCAGATAAAAGTTTGGCTCGAGTCTTACAAAAACCTAGTTTATAACGGGAACATCTGTAATATCTAAGTGCAAAATAAATTATATTAAATAATAATAGTATATTATAATAGAAAATCAATCTATTATTGATGTTTTATATTGAATAAAAGATTATGTATTAATTTATAAATTCAAGATTTATAATCCGTGACCTGTTCAAGTCAATATTATCCATATCTTAATTTACACGTTTACAAAACTTATAACATTCGATATCTTAACCGGAAGCAACTTTTTAAATATCTTGAAAATGGCATTAGTTATAGGCGACGTAAAAAATAAGAAATTAATTACAAAAACAAATTAAATATATATTTTCTTAATATATGAAATATATTAGGCAAAAATTGTTAATAATATAATTTGTATTACTTATACAAAATTTAATGAACTTTGTGGATTGAAAACTTTTACAACTCTGTCCCTCACCTTATAATTATTCCACAATGGACTTAAACCCTCTACAATAATTATATTAATGAAAATGTAAATCGTATAATTACTCACAATTTTTTTTTTTTTTTTGTTAAGCGGACCGACTACTTAGGTCATTTGCTGCTTTGCTCAGTTCTTTAAATAGCTTTCATAATTTTTGTTTCAGAGCAAAATCGGATAATTTTTTTCATTGCCGAACTTTCATTTTCCAGTATTTCCTTCAAGTTATTAGTTATACCCAAATTTATGCGAATTTGGTTGTATTTGGTACAATCCACTAGTATGTGTCGCACTGAGAGTCTAACTTCGCATTCATCACAAATTGGGGAATCAATTCCGAGGAGTAGGTGGCTGTGTGTCGCATTTGTGTGTCCTATTCACAACCGGGTGAGAATGACCTGTTCGGGTCGGGTCATGGGATATGTGTTTTTCTACTTGTGGTTTGATGTTTTTTAATTTTGCTGTAGTGTGATTCCATTCGTCTTGCCACACACTCATGTGGTAATTGTAAGCAACATTGCGTATATCGTCCCCTCAGACTGGCACATTTTCAACATATCTGTGATTGGCAGCGTCACTCGCAACTTCATCTGCCTTCTGATTACCGAGTATGCCTACATGTCCAGGAACCCACATAATTGTGAATCGCTTTCCTGATTGTAACAGTTCGTTTGTGTTGTCATAAATGGCTCGTACTACTGGATCTGATTCATATTTGCCCGCTTGAATACAAGTAATGGCACTCAGTGAGTCTGAGCATAAAACCATGCTTTTATCTGTTAGTGTTGTACAGTGTATTATTGCTTTATATATAGCAATAAGTTCTGTGCTAAATACTGAATTTGTAGGTGAAAGGGGGATCTTTATGATTTCGTTGTGTATGAGGTATGCACATGCGGTTCCATTTACTGATTTTGATCCGTCGGTGTAGATGATTACTGTAGTTGCGTCGTAGGATTCCATGATTTCGTAAATTTTTTGTAAATACATCACATTTGGTGTGTCATGTTTTTTCATCGCTGCAAGACTTGTATTAATGTTGATTTTTGGTACACACCATGGTGGTTTGTGACAGTTTCCATATGCAAAAACACTTTCAGGTAATAAAGCTAATTTATAGAATAAATTTTTGAGCGTTATTGCTATTGGACATATTGTTCTAGCTCTGCGTGCATATTCGTTTTCAGCACGTTGAAAAATGATTGGGTGACACAAATGCTGGGGTTTGGTCCATATATTAATAGCATAGTTGCACATTAACATTTGTCGGCGAATATGGAGTGGTGGTATACTGGACTCGCAATATAAGCTACTAGATGGGCTTGTGCGAAACGCTCCGGTAATACATCGAATTCCAGTATGATGTACTGCGTCGAGCTTCTTCATATGGCATTGTTTTGCTGTGGAGTATGCTATACATCCAAAGGCGATTTTTGATTGATTTAAGGAGGTGTAAAGACTTGTGAGCGACTCTCGGTTTGCTCCCCAATTTATATTCGCGAGACATTTTATTAGATTCAATGCTTTGCGGCACTTACTTGTTAGGTTGTTGATGTGTAGACCCCAGGTCAGCTTTTTGTCAAATGTTATTCCTCAGAACTTTGCTTCATCCGCATTTTGTATTTGTGTGTCGTATAGTTTTAATATTGGACTTGCATGTGGTTTGCGGATACGGCAGAAATCAACACACTTTGTTTTTTCTGCGGAGAAACGGAAACCGGTATCTGTGGCAGCTTTAGATACAGTATCGATGGCTCTTTGTAGTCGATGTTTACATAGCGGGATGGAGGAAGCAGCTTTGAAGAGTACTAGTTCATCTACGTATAGACATTTATCAACTGAATGTGGTATGTTGCTCGCGATATTGTTTATTGCAATCATAAATAGTGTTACGCTAATTGTAGAGCCTTGTGGTGTGCCATTTTCAAGGGGGTGAGGTCGTGAATATGTATCACCCACCCGGACGCGAAAAGATCGGTTACTCAGAAAGTTATTGATAAAAATTGGTAGGTTACCGCGCAATCCCCATTCGTGCAATTTCTTCAATATACCGTATTTCCATGTCATGTCGAAGGCTTTTTCTAAGTCGAAAAAGACGGCAACTAGGTGTTGTCTTTTGATGAAGCTATTTTGTATGGAATTTATCAAGTGTATGAGAAGATCAGTAGTAGAGTGTTTTTTCCGGGATCCACATTGTTGTTTTATGATAAGATTATTAGACTCTAAATGCCATGTTAGTCTAGCGTTTATCATTTTTTCATAGACTTTAGCCATGTGACACGCAAGGGAGATAGGTCTATAGCTGATTGGATGTGTTTGATCTTTGTTTGGTTTCAACGGTGGTGTAATTATCGCTTCTTTCCATATTGTTGGGTAGGTGTCGTTTCTCCAGATATTATTGTAGAAGTTCAAGATTCCTCCTTTCATTCTTGTAGAGAGATTTCGTAGCATGCCGTAAGGAATGTTGTGTCGGGGCCTACAGATGCATTACCAGTATCTTTGAGCGCATTATTTAGCTCAGAAAGACTGAAAGGGAGGTTATAGTTGAGACTTAGCGCGCTGTCAAAGTAGAGAGGCAGTTCTTGTTCCTGTTTATGTTTTATGAATTGGGGTGAATAATTATTGTTAGCACTGACAGATTTAAAGTGTTCCGCGAACAATTCTTCTATTACTTGTCGATCTACATACACTTGTCCATTGATCTGTAGCATCGTAATGTGAGTATATTTTCTGTAACCGTTCATAGTACGTATCTTTTTCCATAGTTCACTTGACTGTGTATTTGATGTTATTGTTGATATGTAATTGTGCCATGTTTCTTGTTAAGCTTTAAGTATGATACGTCGACACTGTGCTCGTGCTCGTTTAAAATTAATTATAATGCTGATATTGTTATTACGTTTCACGGTTTTCATTAAGCGTTTTTTAAGGGGGATAGCATCTGCAATAGTAATATTCCACCATGGAACGCATTTCTTAACAGATTTTCCGGAGGAAATTGGTATGCTGTTTTCTGCAGCGGATAAAATTGCCATATTTATATTATTTAATTCGGTGCTGCATTTGAACTTAAGGCCAGGAGAGTGATTGCGTTGGTGAACTGTGTCCAGTTTGCCAAATCGAGTCGCCATTTTTTGGGGAAATTATTTGGTTGTTTTGTTGGCAGTGTATAATTAATCTTTATTGGAAAGTGATCACTTCCATGCGGATCATCGACTACGTCCCATTCGAAACGGGTTGCTAATATAGGTGTACACAAAGCAAGATCGATTGCCGAAAAGGTACCAGAATGAATGTTTATGTGTGTTGGTTTACCTGAATTCATTAATATAACGTCATTTGTGTCTAAAAATTTTTCAATTACTCGACCTCTTGGGTCGGCATAGGAAGATCCCCACATGGGTTGATGGGCATTAAAATCTCCTATTAAAATGAAAGGTGTTTCGAGTTGATTCGTTATATTTTCTAGGTCATGAATATCCCATGTGTAGTCAGGTAGATATATATTACATATCGTCAGTTTATAGGGTATGTAAAGTTTTAGTGCCACTGCTTGTAGTTGTGTTTGAAGAGTGTAACGTTGAAAAGGCAGTGTTTTATTTAATAATATGGCGACGCCACCATGGACACGTTCCCCAGGTGGAATATCATGCCTTAAGCCTGTTTTACATTATACAAGTTTCATACTAGAAACTAGTACAAGTTTTAATACTAGAATCTAGTATGAAACTTGGGTAATGTAAATTAGACAAAATCACATCAAAGTTTCTGTACTAGATACTTTTTATAAACTAGGTCCGGACCTATTTTTCATGCAAGTTCGATACTATTTTGGTAGATACCAACCTTGAAACAAATTACACACGATATAGTTCACAGTTTGACGTTTATTAAAATTTATATTTGTTATAAATTATGGCTTCAAAACCAAAAAAGTGGTCACAAGAAATAACAAAAACATAGTCCTTGAGATAACCCGGGGGTTTCCGCTTGCGGGTGGGACGTGCGTCCTCCCTTTCTTCACACTGTTCTGTGATGCTATCTTTCTGGTCACCTTCCTCCGTTTCGTCACAAAGATCATCTTCATGATTCTGATACATTTTCATTTGTGAAACATGAGCAGTGCTGCAAAACGTCCGATTTTCTTCGGGGTTTAGGTATGATATCCTGTACGTATCACTTGGCAATACATCAGTGACTACGAATGGTCCCTTGTATCGCACTTGAGTTTTGGTTGGCATCCCGGTGCTCGTTACGGCGCCCTTGATCACTATAATATCGCCGACCTGATATTTTGATGCTGCGTACCGTTTTCGATCGTGTTGTGCCTTGTATTGTCCCTGTTGTTGTACAATATGATTCCTCACTTCATCTTGAATTTCTACTGGTGGCGTCCATTCTTCGACCGCTTTGTCTGTCTCGTGCCTTAACTTCCCATCTACATGGCTCGGTAAGTATCCATACAGGTTTTCGAATGGTGAACGTCCTGTCGTTTGATTTTCCGCCACGTTTACATCTCGCTCGACCTCCTAAATATTTGCGTCCCACGTCACGTCATCCTTCATCTTGGCTAATATGCTGGGTACTATGGTCCGATTTACCCTCTCGACTAGTCCATTTGCTCTCGGATGTCTGCTTGAGTTTAGGGTATGGTGTATTCCGTTGTCTACACAGTACCTTTGAAAATCGTTTGAGGTAAAACAGGTCCCTCTGTCCGTTACAATTATTTTGGGTAGCCCGTGTTCTAACACGAAGTGTCTTAAGTGCCTTCAGTACCAGCGTCGTTTTGGTGGATTTTATGGGGTAGATCCTAGTGAATCGCGTCAATCCATCTATGATGATCATCAAGTACATGTTTCCTCTACTACTTCGTAGGAATGGTCCCAAATGATCCATATGTACTCTTTCGAATGGTCTCTTCCCTGGTGGGATGGGTTGTAACAACCCTGGTTGTCGCCCAGCGGGTGTCTTGGTGAGCAAACACTCGAAGCAGGATCGTATGTGTTGGCGAATGTATCTTCGCATACCTCTGAACCAATATTTTCGTAGTATGTGTTTCACCGTTCGCTCTAGTGAGAAATGCCCCAACATGTCATGGTATTTCACCGCTAAACTTTTCCTCATGCTGTCCGGCATTACATACAGTCTTCTCTCGTTTCCGTTTACTTCGATCTTTTTGTACAATCTTCCATTGTTTAGTTCGTAACTGTTCATTATGTCCTTTTCCTTTGTTGTCGGTGGGTCACTTCTTTTTAAAATAGTCATTATTTGTTTTAATCTTCCGTCGCTATATTGAATCATCTGCACTTGATCTTCTTCTGACATTGTCACAAGAATGTTGTAACGAAGATCGTAAACCGCTTCCATCGTATCTTCTTCTTTCTCCGTCGGTGCTCGACTCAATGAGTCGACGTGTTGCATTTTGCTACCGGCTCTGTGTTTGATCGTGTAATCAAACTCCTGTAACAAATGGCTCCATCTTGCTATCTGCGGATTTGTTGTTTTCTGTGTGTTTAGGTACACCAACGCCTGACAATTTGTGATTATGGTGAACGGTACGTCATACAATAGGTTCCGTAATCGATCCACACTCCAGACTATTGCCATTAGTTCTAGTTTACTGCTGTGGTTCATGCTTTCCACTTCCGTCGTTTTCTTCGAGACACAGTGCACTAAGTGCAACCTGCCATCATGGTCCGCTTGTAACAGCATTCCCGCTAATCCGGCTGCGCTAGCGTCCGTGTGAAGTTCAGTATAGGCTTTTGGATTGTAGAGTCTCAGTACTGGTTCACTTATTAGAATTCTCTTCAAACTCTCAAAGGCTTCGTCTTGTACGACTCCCCACTTGAATTCATTTGACTTT
This sequence comes from Leistus spinibarbis, assembly GCA_933228885.1. Taxonomy (NCBI): domain Eukaryota; kingdom Metazoa; phylum Arthropoda; class Insecta; order Coleoptera; family Carabidae; genus Leistus; species Leistus spinibarbis. The sequence goes on along the minus strand of OW121795.1, from coordinate 1,287,644 downwards.
CTTGTCAGATCGCTAATCGGTCGTACTCGTTCCGCGTACCCTTGTACAAACTTCCGGAAAAATCCCGTCAAGCCTAAAAATCTTTTGACCTCATGTCCGTTTTTGGGCTTCGGAAACAATCGTATTGCTTCAACTTTGTCAGGTCTAGGTTTTAGTCCTTCGGCTGAAAGCTGTAGACCCAAATATTCAACTTGTCTACGTCCGAAAACACATTTGCGGAGCTTTAACGTTAGGTTCGCTTTTTGCAAAGCCGCGAAAACCATTTCCAACCTTGTTATCATGTCCTTCCAATCCTTTGCTGGAACCAACAAATCATCCAGGTAGCACATAGCTACACGATTTCGCAATGGCCCTAATGTTAACGCCATTAATCTCGAAAATTCGTAAGGAGCGTTTGTTAGCCCGAATATCATTCGTTCGAATTGTCCAACTTCGTCTTGTGTAATAAACGCCGTTTTAGCTTTTGCTTCTTCTGTTAAGGGGACTTGTAGATAGCCGTGTGCTAAATCTAGAGTCGTAAATAGCGTACAGCCCGTTAGTTGCTCGAACTGTTCCTCAATGTTTGGTATTGGATAATTTTTCCTCTTGGTTTGACTGTTGAGTTTTCGGTAGCAAATTACCAAACGTGGTTCGCCCGTCTTCTTCCTGACTAACATAACTGGACTTGAATACTGTGATGTTGTATCCGTAACTAGTCCTTGTTCTCGCCATTCTTGAATGATTTTTGCAATCGTTCTTCGATCTTCCAATGCTGCTCTGTATGGCTTCGCAACGACTGGAACGTTGTTATCTTCGATATCCATCTTCATGAGTTTAGTACATCCCAACTCAGATAATGTCAACGCAAAACACTCGCGGTATTTCGATATTAATTTTAACAGCTGATTAATATCATCTTCGTTCACATCCGAATTAATGTTCAATTGTTCTTTCGTAATCTCCTTACACGGTTCTATTGTCTGTTCAGGTAACTGTTCGCGATATCCACCTACCGACTCATCTTCACGTATAAACTTATGTTGTTTGGTGTCGTTTCTGATTGGCACCGAAAGTATCGAATCGTCCACGTATACATTTATGAAATTTATCGAGTTTGGTTCTATCACTTGCTGCTGAGCTGATTTTAAATTTTCACGCGGTTTTATAGGTTCGAGATATAAGTCTTTAAACGGATTTTCGTCGCGATACCCGAAACATAGTTGATCATCTACACGCACATATGCGATGTGTGGTAATTCAGTGAATGATCGACCAACGATCATGTCGGTACTTTGCACGTTGTCCGGCACAACAAATGTTTTCACGTTTTCAGCTCGCACCCCGTCTACGCTTAACCCGATTGTTGCGACCGCTTCGCATTTTACCCGATGGTCAGTGTTACTGCCAAAACCGTAAAGTACCTGATTCGTGGTTTCACACAATAGTCTTAGTTTATTCGCGCACGATTCGCGTACTGTACATACACCACTTCCTTGGTCAATAAACGCCTGTACACTTTTGTCGTTATTTACTTGAGCCGTCTTCAGGAACTTGACGTAATCTTGAGTTGAATCATCTACAATATTCATTGTTTGTTTCGCTAGTGGATCGCCTTTCGCCGTATTCTTTCGCTTGCATATATGACATATCAGTTCACGAGGCTTTGAACAGCCGCTTGCAATGTGTCCGTACGCGTTGCAGTTGAAACATTTCGCCTCACCCTTCTCGTTTCTTGGCGGAAGTCGTCGTTCCTCCTTCATCGGGCGATTTCCTTGATCCCTCGTCTTCTGATTTTCTACGTATGTCGTCGCCTTTAGTGTGTCCCTGGATTTGTCATCTTTTCCTTTTCCGCGTTCCCGTTGTGTCCTGAATCGATCTCCTCTCGAAATGATTATTCGGTCCGACTGTTGCAAATCATGTAATAGTTCATCACAGTCTCTGTGGTGCTTCCCGACCACCATCGTACATAGTTCTCGTGATTCGAGTCCTATCAACACCTGTTCTTTCAGTTCGCTGAACGATAGTCCTACACTCAAACAGAGTTTGACCTTTTCATGATAATACGCGCTGATTGATTCGTTCTTGCCTTGCAATCTGTCGTTCATCAGCCGCCATCTTGTTGTTGCGCTTAGTTCACCGGCAAACGTTTTCTTAAAAGCCGTTTGAAAACTTTCCCATGAATTTATATCTTCTCGTCTCGTACTGTACCAGTGGCGCGCACCGCCCACCAGATGAGTCCGTGCCGTCTCCAAAGCGAACGCGTCCGGCCAGTTGTGAAGCGTTTGCATTCCGGTTATATTTTTCAACCAATCTTTGGCCTTACTTGTATCGGCCTCGCCCTCGAAATTTCCAATCGTTTTAGTTAAGTCAGGCATTATTTGAAAGGACTGACCTTGATGTACATTTGGTGTTCCACTCGTCGCAGATGGGACACTTCGCATCTGTGTACTGGATATCCTTTCCATTAATGTCATCATTAACTCGTCTCGCCGTCGGTTTTCTGTTAGCATCAACTGGAACATTCTCGCCACGTTCATTTCTGGTGTCTATTGTGGTGGTACCTCCGTTTTCCTCGGGGTAGCCAGCGAAAGCTCCTTCTAGGCTGTCGGAATCATGGGTCACGTTCTGTGCTTCGTCTTCGGCCATTTTTTTTGTGCACTACGCACTTTTCACTACGCACGTGGTTTATTATTTTATTAATTGTAATCCCACTTCTGAATTGTTAGATGATTTTTTTTGCTTAATTGTTGGCTTTATTATACATGTAGTTACACACTCTCCATCGCCATTCCCTCCCTCTTCCACTCTATTCTAACTTCAACCCTATTCCAACTTTTTTTTTTCCGGTTTTCTTTTTCTTCTGTTCTTCTTTTTCTTATCTCTAACATAACTAATTGATTTTATTACTCTTTTTCTTTAATAACAGTTGTTTTACAATTTTATTTTACTAGTTGGATAAAAGAGCCAATCTCGGCGATTTTAGTATGGTGCAAGACGATGACATCTTACCATCTGCTGAAGATCTGTTGAGTCCATCTTCAGTCATAGACACTGAAAATTGGACACCAACACAACCACTCAAAAAAGAAAAGAAAACGAGTTGAAAATGAAGTAGATCAGGCTGTGGTAAGAGCAATAGAGAAAATTGCTTCTTCTCTGGAGAAAACTTCATTGCCGGAAAACATTAAAGTATTTTGTGATTTCGTGGGACAAGAACTAAATTCTATAAAAAATCCAAAAATTCTTAAACAGTGTAAATGGGATATTCAAAACATCTTACACAGTAAACAGGAAGAAGATGACTTGTAATTTTAAGAAAATATTATTATTATAAATATATTTAAATATTTAATGCAAAAATACAAATATATATATGTATACATTTTTTACTTTCATATTTTCAAGAATATGAACAAGAAACATTTAAATAAACATATATGTTTATAATTTATTTCATTATGCCCTTAAAATATTCTCCATCAAAATAAATAACAATTTATAAAACTTCGAGACTAATGGTGCGATAGTACCTATAGGAAAAACGCGATTCTGTGCGCACCTGTAACTTACAGCTATTCGTAACTTACTATAGATATATATAAAGTTTACGGTGACAGGATACTTGACCATAAGCTTACAGTTTTCGTAATCTTTGAAAAATGAATAATTATCAACAACTAGTGTTTATCGGTGCCATTTTGGAGGAAAATTACAACAGGTACGTAAAAATATATATATAAATAATATAATATATAAGGTTATATAGTTCGTTGTCCTATATATAAATATAATAAATAAAAAAAATATATATATATATATATATATATATATATATATATATATATATATATATATATATATATATATATAGAAACTTCTTAAGAATCACACGGAGAAATTTGAGAGACACGATGAACGCATTTGAAATACCTGAAAATCAGTTTAGGCAAATGCTCCGATTAGATAAACAGAGTGTGATAAGTTTAATTAATGAATTAAGACCATTTGATGATCGACATGGAATTCTTCAACTACACATAAAAGTAATACATAAATTATTTTTAAATGAGACTTTAAAATTATTTTTTTGTTCTTAGCTACTAGCTACATTAAACTTTGCGGCAACTGGATCATTTCAAAATTCAGTTGGCTGTAATAGTTGGATATCTCTGAGCCAGTCTTCAGTTTGCCTAGCTATCGACGAAATTTCATCTCTTATTTGTGAACATTTATTAGCAAATTGGATAAAATATCCAGTTAGTAGAGAAAACATTGATTCTGTGAAGCAAGGGTTTGTGAATAAAGATCTCAATATGTATATCATTGTGTTAATGCAAACTATTTAGATTCTATGTAAAATGGGGAGTACGCGGGGTAGTAGGAGTTATTGATGGTACTCATGTTGATGTCATTGCACCACCCGTCACTGATTTACAACATCCTCCATTTGTATACATTAATAGGTAGGGAAAACATTCAATAAATGTTATGCTTGTAAGTGTTCGTAAATTATATTATTTACATAATTAATATATGTAAGTACTTATACACAACTTCTTGGATTAAGATTTCAGATTCTGATGCGAAAATTATAGGGTGCAATGCAAGATATCCTGGATCTGTACACGATTCGGCGATATGGCAAATGAGTAATATAAGAAATCATCTACGAGTCCAGTACGAAAACGGAGATAAACTACCACATCTACTTGGTAAATATTAATCATATTTTTTTCTAGGACATGTACAAAAATTATATTTTATAGGCGACAGTGGTTATCCTCTCGAACCCTGGTTATTTACTCCATTTTCTGTTATTGAAGATGGCACACCAGAAGCCAGGTTCAATCAACAATTTAATACGGTGAGAAATGTAATTGAGAGGACTAACGGGATTCTGAAAGGACGATTTAGATATCTATCAAAACACAGAGTACTTCTATATCATCCTATAAAAGCAGGAAAATTAATATATACATGCTGCGTTCTACACAATATGGCATTAAAAGCACGTTTACCACTACTAGAAGACGATATAGAATATCGAGACAATGATGATCCCCAAAATAATATAAGTACTGCTATTCCAAATGATGGCAACATTCTTCAACTTGGTAGAGCAGCACGTACAGAATATTTACGAGAAAATATAATATATAAACAAAAAAAATTCTACAATCTCAATATATTTATTAATATTTTTAAAAAGTTATATATATATATATATATATATATATATATATATATATATATATATATATATATATATCTTATACTTATAGAAAAATAAAATGTAACTCTACAAAAATTATAAATTAGTATTTAAAAAACGAAAAATATAACGTAATACACTTTATACATATTATAAATCAAACTCAAAGTTCTTATTTTCATGTTTATATTTAGCAATATCAAATAAAAATGTATCTCTTACTAATTGTCTATTCTCTTTTTAGCTCGCCGTACGTAGTACCGAAGAGGCTAAAGCATTCGGTCGTGTGTCTGTAGCATTCTCGGATCAAAAAATTTCATTAAGAAAAAGTGTTCGTCTCGTCGCCCTGATTCCGAAAATGTATATAACTTATATACTTGGATGTTAGTCGTCGCACGCTCGGTCGCTCGTAAGACCAAATTTGTGCCCTCTACTCCTCTGAAGGTACCGGAGCGATTCACTCCAAATTTGGTACACATATTATTTGGCATCCCATTTGAATCCGCTCGCAGTTTAAATCCAATCGCCCGTATACTTCCCGAGTTATAGGGCCTCAAAATTTAGAGCCCCCCTTAATACTGCTCTTAAAAAAATAATTAATACACTTAAAAATTCTACTAAAAATTCTAAGATATTTTATGTCTACAACATTTTTTCATTTTGTTAACCCAAAGCCCGAAAAAAATTATTAAATATTATAATTTTGAATTTTAAAATATGAACTAATTTTTTTTTTATCAATATAATTTAAAATTAAATGTAAGACTTTTTATATCTATAACATTTTTTCAAATTGTTAACCAAAAGGCCATAATAATTAAAAACCACTGCTCGCAACGCATATTTTACCTAAGGTCGAGCTCTGCGCGTTGGTGCGTTCTACGCGTACCAAATCTTGTTCATTTTCAATGTAATCAACTAAAAATGTTTTTACTGTTGGAATAAATTCCAACAGTATGTTTTGATGTTCATCATTGCTTAAAATTAATTTTCGAGCTAATTCTGCCAAAGGTTGCGATTTTAAATCTCTTGGTTTTATATTATGCCGATTTGACGTTTTTAATACATTTGCATTTACGTCATCCAGTGGTAAAACCTCTTCACGTGTTGAAACATCCTTGTTTTGAAACAGAATGACATAAATTGAAATGTTTTGAAGGATCTACTTCGACTGGTAGTGCTTCATTATCTTGTGTGTCGATAATATGTATGTCTTCAATGAAATCAATCTGTACTGGTAACGTAGGAGAAAGGCCATCAAAATCCTGTATGAAAGGTGTTCCAGTTACCGCTACCTTCCCCCAAACAGCCAAACCCCTTTCTTCCAAATTTGTTAATTTTATATCTGATTGAGGACCTGAACCTGTTTTTTTTCTGTATGACTCAAGCTTTCGATATTTACTTCTTGTGGCGTATTTCCAGTCAAGGAATCGCTGAAAATAATATTTATAGTTAAACGAATGTTGACAATATTTAATCATTTTAAAAATACCTTTTTCCATTCTTCTACAGTTAAATTGGCACCATCTCCTATGGCATTTAATTTGATAGCTAATTCTGCTTCTCCTCTCGGATGTGAATACTTTTATTATTTGGTCGACCTCTTCTGAAATTTGTGCTATTTAAATCATTTCTTTGGTCTCTCCACGCACCATTTTGAATTAGACCATTATCCAGTTCCTTATCAGTTTGAGTTAAAATTACATTACCCGATTCAACTTTTAAAAAATTGTGCAGTGTGCAACAGGCCTGAGTTATTAAAACAACTTTGTCCCTAGACAAATTTATCGGTTTTGAAAGAATTCTAAAGCGATTAGCTAGTATTCCAAATGCATTCTCTACGACGCGTTTGCCACGACTTAATCTATAATTAAATATGCGCTCTTCCTTCGACATATTTTTAAATAAATATGGTTTTAAAATATGTTCTTGTAAGGGAAATGCAGCATCAGCCAAAATAACGTAAAGAATAGGTTCTTGCATTCCAGAAAGTGGAACGTCTTGTGGTAAATTTAGTGTTTGTTGATTTAGTGCAATCGCAAATTCACTATCTTCGAATACTTCTGTAAACAATTATTGATTGATATATCATTTTAATTTAGAACTCGAAAGAAATACCTCCATCACTAACACGTCCATTTGCACCCACATCAATATAAATAAATTTTTAGTTTGCATCTACTATCGCTAAAAGAATAATACTGTGTGTACCCTTGTAATTATAATAATGTGATCCGGCACTTTTTGGTGCTCTAAAAACAACATGTTTCCCATCCATTGCACCGATAGCATTAGAAATATTCCATTTGCTAAAAAATAATTTTGAAATTACTTTCCAATCTGAAGGACTCGATGGAAACTAAAATATTATTAGTAAGAAATAATTGAAACATGTTTTGAATTTCTTACCTTAAAATATATATATCTTTTAGTTCTTCGCTAATCGCTTTTAGCACTTCCGGTACAAATTTCGAAATAGCACTTATAGATATTCGAGTACTGTAAGATAAACTTGTGTATGATTCGCCTGTTGCTAGATATCTTAAAGTAACTATTAATCTAGATCGTGATGAAATACTCTATCTAAACGTAGTGTCATATCTCCTAATCTTTAATTCAATTAAATCATGCAATCTTTCAAATTTTCCATTGTCCATGCGCAAATAATTTTCATATGAACTTATATCCACTAATAATAATTCATTGGAAACAAACGAACAGGCTCCTAATATTTTTGAATCTCGGCGTAATAACCAAGAACGACTCCACAATCTTTTCTTTTTTGGATTGTATAATTTATAAAGTTTAGATAATTTCATAATTTTGGAAATTTTAATTAATTTATCTTTTTTTGAATTCATATTTTGCTACTTAACCTCCAAATGTCAAATATATAAAAATATTGGCAGAACTGTATTAGACGAAGAACACGAATATCTCTATTTACATCACACTTGACTTTACTATTTTGAATCCAAGTTTCATACTAGATTCTAGTATTAAAACTTGTACAAGTTTCTAGTATTAGAAAGTTGTAGTTTTTCAGATGGAAAAACTCGAGTGGTTTCAAGTGTGTTTCTTGAAGACAAATACATGAAGCGTCTGAGTCAGCAAGGAGCAACTTAAGTTCACAAATGTGTGCAATTAACTCATTACAGTTCCATTGGATAATGAATATATTGGTATAGGGTTTTTAATATCTTATGACATCGATTGCTGATTTGGACGCAGGTTAGACTGGCTTGCGCGGTCTTCTCTTCTTTGTCAACCTGGTTTTCGTTTTTGACGATATTTTATTATTTGCAAATGATCAATTTTCTCGCCTTTATCATTTTCGGAGCAAGTGACTGATATGTCACTGTCTTCAATTGTATCATCTTGATCTTTATTTTGGGGTGTTGTAAAAAAATACGATGAAGTTGGTGTGGAAGGTAAGTTAACATTTGTAGAAGATGTAGTAGCGTGTGGTATTGGGTTCGTTTGTTTGGCTTTATATTCTGGTTGAAATTGTGCTGGCTTATTTTTAGTAGATAAATTTTTAGTTGTAGGTGGGTTTGACGTTAAACTTTTAATGGTGGGATTATCAGCGATGACTTTTGGCAATAAATTTCGACAGATATTTTGTGCAATTGTGGGGAAATTTACGGTTAGTAATTCTGTTATAAATTTTTTAATTTCTGTTATGAGAAGAGATACGAGTTCTGATGTGCTTGTGGGCGCGCTTGATTGTGAGGTGATTTTGGCATATGATGCGTTAGGATTTGAGGTTTTTGGTTTGATGATGTTTTTGGCTTCTAGATATGAGCATTTATAAAGTGTTTTATATTCACTTATCGCATATTCCTCTTTAAATATTTGGCAGTTGCGTGAGTTTGACCTTCGTGTAATTCCTTACCACATGCACAAATTTGTATGTTATCACATCGGACAGCTGTATGCCCAAATTTTTGACATTTATAGCACTGCATTGGGTTTGGTATGTAAGCTCTTACTGGTAGTCTATACATGGCTACATTAATTTTAGTGGGGAGTTGTATAATGTAAAATGTCAAAATTGTTGATGCTGTATTTTGAATTATTCCGTGTCTTCTAGATGAAATTCGTCTTGCTTCAATAACACCCTATGTTTTCATCTCTTCACATATTTCGTCTGTAGTGCAATTTAGGAGATCACTGCAAGTTATAACTCCCTTGCAGGAGTTCAGTGATAAGATAATCACCCAGTTTGTTTGTTGCAAGTAATTTATTAGATTGTTTTGAATTTTTTGTTTGAACTAAAATTCCTTGTTTAATTTTCTTTATTGATTCTGTTTCACCAATGATTCCGAACAACAATTTACTTAGGATATATGGACTTACTTTAGAGAAGTCCGTGTTGTCATTTCTTTTAATCACCAAAAACCGGGATGCTAGGCCTACCTTTTCTTGGCTGATTTTATGTTCTTTGGTGGGTTTATGGCGAGAAATCCACCTTCACCATAGTCTCCTGTCTCCATAAGGAGGCAGGTTCAAAATTTTACGGGAAACACAGCCGAAATCCAAGAATAGAGAGTAAAATTCGACCAAAATGACACAAACAAACACGGAAAACGACACTATGCAAGTTAAAACTTAGGTTTCAACAGGAATATTTATTCACGGAGCTCACAAATAACACGTCTGCTCGCTCTGAGGTGTAAACATACACTGTTTATTATTATTATTTAAGCTCCAAACATTTACATGGTATAAGGAAACTTATTTTTAGAACAATTTATTATAAAATATAATATAAATATTACAATACATTATTAACTAAAATAAATTTTCCTTAACATATAATTTTTATTTTTTTTTAAAGAGAGAGTAATTTAAAAAAAATCCGGTTAAACACTGAATAATTTTGAAACATTATGAAAAAAAATATTCTACCTTTATTAGAATTAATATTATTTAAAAATTTATTACCGCTAGTGTTATGACTATGTAAGCAATTGTTTTTCATGAAAATCCAAATAACTTTTCTCTATATTATTTAAAATTTTGTACATCTTCGTATTTTCAAAGAAATTCAGTTGGTTTAAATTGAAATGATTTGATAATTTATAAATGTGGTCTGAAGAAATTAAATAAGAAAAATGATATATGGCTTTAGTGCATCTATTTAAAATTCTACTAACTAAATTAAAATTATTATTTGAGCATAGGCTCCAAATGGATATCAAATAAATTATATGGGATTTAATATGCGCGTGGTAAATTAAATTTGTAGAAAAATTATCTAAATTACCACATATTTTACAATGTTTAACGCATTAACTATAATCATGATAATAGAGGCATGACAGACTCACGTGTTTGAGCACAACAGATATCTAGCAATAAGTACATATGAAAGATAATAATAGTGGTAATATAGGTAAATAATAGATACATATCAATTTATAACATATATCACATATTGCATATCATACTTATTAACACTAAGCACTAGGGGTTGGGATAATTGCTGCGAAGTATTATTGGGTAGAGGTTTAGGGATGCCTGAAAATCGGGCGGGAGCGTTGTTGCATTCTCAAGCAGAGATGCTATGGGGCTGGTGTATTTAGTTTTCGGTCGTCTATGTAGGGGCGGCTGGGGGCGAAGAAAGAGTTCTGAGCTGACTAGATATTGGGCGATGCATTTGTCTGAAAAGTTTTTTGATGATGGCGGAGCCTCTTAAGAATTGGATCGATGTCTCTGCCTTGGTATACTTCAGCCGAAGGGAAGCGCCATGGTAGGCGTCGGATTTGCCGGATGAAACGGCGCTCTGCCGTTGCTAACCTTTTGAGTTGGTTGGGAATTAGTCCAGTGTAAATTGCAGCATATCAAACAAATGCCATTTTTTGCGTTTTATAGCCCCAGATCCACTGCTTTGTTATCTTTTTTTTAATTCTTCCATATACCTATGTCTTATACTTTTCCAGCATTTTTGACACATATCGACTGAAAATTTATTAGCCAAAAGTTCATTATAGTAAATCATATTTGAGTTAAAGAACTCTTACTTTCATTATTTGTATCTTTTGACACCTGATACCATAGCTCCATCATTATTAGATTGTTCTTATAATTTGTGTGTCGCATATTGTATAATGCTGGTCTGCATTCAACCGCACAAATTAATTTCTCGTTGAATTCCATTTATTCCAACAAGTATCGAAATGTCAAACAGCAAAACAATAACTACAAACAACGCTAAGTACGCATACGCGCTGGTCAGCGTGGCTTAGAAACTTGAAGCATTCTCAACTTTCGAGCCGTGCTACTGACTCCGCGCCACGGCGTGAGTTTTTGAAAATCAAGCATTCTTATTGGCTGACTCGCCGAATCCACGCCAGCGAAGCCACCATGAAATTGATGCTTAAAGTATCATTTTCATTGCGGCGCCGCAAGCGCAGCAAGTGTGGTAAGCGTGGTCCGAAATTTTTAACGTTCTAATTTCATGGTAGCGTGCCAGGCGCGGTAAGTGCATATTTTACTTGACAGTTGTAGTATGCGCATGGCTTCTAGTTACAAATAGTTAAGTACGTAAATATATTAAGTTAGTGTTAAAATATGACATCCACATCGCGACGGGAACGTATAGCTCTGTTATATGCGTATTTAAATTAACTTCGATATGAAGAAGAACGATAGTGGGTCCGTCCCATATATGAAAACAGATATCAACAAGGAGATTATATTAATTTGTTGCAAGAAATGAGGCTTACTGATATATATATATAGTTATTTTAACTCCATGAGAATGACTCCAGAAAATTTTGACGAGTTATTGAGCATTGTTGGCCCATTACTGCAAAATAAAGTAGTAGTTAGATTACCTATTGAACCTGGACAAAGGCTTGCTACAACTATAAGGTAAAACAAGTTAAATTTAATTAAAATACGCATTTTGAATAATATACTATTTTTACTTTCTTTTACAGAGTAATAAGTAAGTATTGTAATCATGAAAAATTTCGAACTCGAGATTTCAACGGATATACACGTTTTGATGTTTTCTGAATCGAATGTGACTATTTTCGGAATGACGTCTGTCTGTCTGTGTGTCTGTATGTCTGTGTGTCTGTGAACGCTCTAGAGCCAAAACTGTCGAACCAAAAATTATGAAACTTCAAACTTAAGACTTATATATGCCCTAGATGTGCACCTCTTATTTTGAAAAGATTATTCAAACTGGTAGTGCATGTTTACTCTATGCATTTTTTGTTCTATCTCCAGTAACACTTGAACGGCTGCACTTATGGCAAAAATAGTAATGTTCATAATGAAAGATATTAATATTTCACACAACTTTTGTTTGAAAAGTTTCTTCATAATTTGTACCAGGTATGAGAAAACTGCTACGAAAAAACTCAAATATCTTATTTACGTTGCCATAGTTATACCTACACTAGTGACAAATTTTAATATTTTTAAATTGGATCAACCATGAGTTACATCATTTGTTTCTTATTTATTGAAAACAAAAAGTAAATATCTGGAGTGGCCTGCACTCAACTTTCTTTTACGCAGTTTTCACTAGCAAAACCCTGAAATTATTATTTAATTATGTTAGCAAATATCTAATATAAATTGATTCTATAATAATTTACCTGATAAAATTTATTCTAATAAGAAATCAATATTTTAAATATTAATTCATACAGATAACTGTCAATGTAATGCTTTTTTGTTTTCAATAAACAAGAAACAAATGATTTAACTCATGGTTGATCCTATTTAAAAATTAAATTTGTCACAAGTGTAGGTATCACTATGGCAACGTAAATAAGATATTTGAGTTTTTACGTAGCAGTTATCTTATAACTGGTACAATTTATGAAGAAACTTTTCAAATAAAAGTTGTGCGAAATATTAATATCTTTCATTATGAACATAACTATTTTTGCCGTAAGTGTAGCCGTTCTAGTGATATTGCAGATAGAACAAAAAATGCAATGAATAAACATGCACTTCCGGTATGAATATTCTTTTCAAAAATAGGAGGTGCACATCTAGGGCATATACAAGTCTTAAGTTTGAAGTTTCATAAATTTTCGTTCGACAGTTTTGGTCCTAGAGCGTTCACAGACACATACACAGACACACAGACGTCATGCCGAAAATAGTCACATTCGATTCAGGGAAGGTCAAAACATATATATCCGTTGAAATCTCGAGTTCGAAATTTTTCATGATTACAATACTTACTTATTACTCTGTAAAAGAAAGTAAAAAGCATTACATTGACAGTTATCTGTATGAATTAATATTTAAAATATTGATTTCTTATTAGAATAAATTGTATCAGGTAAATTATTATAGAATCAATTTATATTATATATTTGCTAATATAATTAAATAACAATTTCAGAGTTTTACTGTGGAGTTTGACGGTTTAAGAGTGAATGCGATAAGTACTTCAAATACAGATCCATTATAAATTGGTATAATTATCCAGTTATTATTAAGTTATAGTAATTTAATTTGCATTTTCATTTTATATTGGTTAGCAAAGATTTTGTTATCACTTAATAATAATAATTATTATCTGCGTCCGTTTTTGCCAGGATAACAAAATAGACATTTCATAGTATTCCTGTAGATTATTGGTTAGTTTGACCCTTTGTTTGATATTATATATATATATATATATATATATATATATATATATATATATATATATATATATATATATATATATGTGTGTAGACAGTTTGGGATATATATGTATATTAATATCTATCTATTGAAAACTACGTAAAAGAAAGTTGAGTGCAGGCCACTCCAGATATTTTATATATGCACTTAGCTGCAGGTGATTCTATAACAACTTTATCCTATATTTAACGAAACGGGAAAACTACAGTTTCAAAAATTATTATTGAAACAACGAAGGCGCTTTGGATGTCTTTAAAAAAGATGGTGTTTATAACTCCCAATGAAAACAGTTGCAAAAATATTGCCAAAGATTTTCATAAAAATTTGAACTTTCCGAACTGTATATCCGAATTTTATAATTATAAAGATTTCCATAGCATAGTATTACTAGGTATTTACGATGCTAATTACAAATTTACTTTGGTTGATATCGGTGCATCTGGCAGACAAAGCGATGGAGGAATTTTTAAAAACACAATATTTTATGACAGGTTGAAGTACAATCAATTAAACATTCCTTCAGGAAATTTTCTACCGAACACTTTTATAAAAACTCCATGTGTTTTTATTGGTGATGAAGCTTTTCCATTAGCGCCGTTTTTAATGAGACTATATCCTGGAAGAAATCATAACGTGTTACCTTCTGAAATACGTGTTTATAATTACAGATTATCTCGCACAAGATGAGTGATTGAAAATACGTTTGGAATTATGTTATCGCGATGGAGAATCTTAAGACGGGCCATTATTGGTAAAGTAACTACAATAGAAAACATTGTTAAAGCAACAACATGTTTGCACAACTGGCTTCAACATAATGAAGAAAAATTAGATAATAGAAAATATTGTCCACCAAATTACACAGATAGAGAGAATTTAAATACGGGTGACATTATTCCGGGAGAATGGAGAAACGATGCAACCAATTCTCTACCAAGTATGGGACGCACAAGTTCAACTATGTATTCAAATAATACATCGGAAATTCGTGAAACATATAAAAAATATTTTTTCGATAAGGGTTCTATCCCCTGGCAATGGAAAATCTGCAATGTAGACATGAATGAAAATTAATTTGTACCTAAACACTGTAATAATTTTATTTTTAATCTGAATGTAGTAATATATTTTGGTTAAAAACTAAATGCATTATGATTATAATTAAACAATATAAATATCTACAATAGCTATATTTATTTAATTATGTTCCTTTAATTTTTTTCAAAATCAGTGTTTGAATGTCAATCTAAAGTTCCATTCGTGACACTGGATCTAACATACGCAACATAGGAGCTAAACTTAATAAAAAATGCTGCACATCATCGTGTCCTGGCTTCGTTAATTCAGCTTCAATTAAACTTTCAACTCTCCTTCTTTTTTGTGCTGTAAGAAATTTATTTCGATTATCAATATTGTTTTTTGTATTGCTAATTATTTTAATTACTTACCAATTGTACTGCGAGATGTTGCAGACAGATCTGAAGGTAGTCTCGATGACGTTTCAGAAGCTGGTCTCGATAGTGTTTCAGAATGGGATCTCGCAGGTATTTCAAATTGTGATCTTGAAGTTCCTGGAACCGTTTCTTCATTACTTAATAATTCCAATTGTGTTACTGTATCCGTGTAGGTCATCACTAAATCTTATTCACTATATGTTGGACTGAGAAGAATTTCTGAAGCCTCTATTTCAGAACAGTTGTTGACAGTTTGTGGTGTCGTTTCCTGTCTTACTACAACACATGATGATGTCGTGCTAAAACGCAGCTTTAAGTATATATTGAAAAACTTATGATTAAAATTTTACTTACTCTCCAGTATCGACAGATTGTTTAAAAAATGGGTTGTGACCAACGCTGGACTTTCTTTTACGTAGTTTTCATCAATATTTATTGATTATAAAAATATAATATTAGGAAATAATAATCCATCAGAAACAATATGAAAACCAAGCTTACCTTATATAAATGAATGGGTTGAGAATTATACCAATACCAATTTGTAATGGTTTTGAAATACTAATTATCAAAACTAACCAATTCTTACAGAAATATTCTGAAATGTCATTTATCTAATTCAGACAATTTTGTTTTCTTGTCGAAATGTTGACAGGCGCAAATGATCCGATTAATTAAGCTACATTCGAATCCATGACAACGTAAACAAGATACTTAGGATAAATAGTAGCAATTTTCTCGTAACTGGTACATTTATTGAAGAAACTTTTCAAACAAAAGTTGTGCGAAATATTAATATCATTCATTATAAACATAACTATTTTTATCGTAAGTGCAGCTGTTCTAGTGATATTGGAGATAGAACAAAAAATGCATAGAGTAAACATGCACTGCCGGTTTGAATATTCTTTTCAAAAATAGGAGGTGCACAACTAGACCATATACAAGTCTTAAGTTTGAAGTCTCATAATTTTACGTTGGACAGTTTCGGCTCTAGAGCGTTCACATACACACGCACACACACACACACGCACACACACACAGACATCACTCCGAAAATAGTCACATTCGATTCAGGGAAGCTCAAAACGTGTATATCCGTTGAAATCTCGAGTTTGATTTTTTTGGTGATCCCTATACTTACTTATTACTCTGTAAAAGAAAGTAAAAAGAATGAATGAAAAGTCATAACAACCTATATTTTGTTATCCTCGTATCCTGGTAACACGGGTCTGGTGTGCTGCCACAGTACTCCCTCTCCAGTGCTAAGGTCTCAAATTAACGGATTGGAAATTTTACGTGGCGGTCGCATCTTGTAGTTACGGATTCTTGTTCTTTTGCTACACTAATAATCGATAGAGATTGGAGTGTTGATGGTTTCAATGCGTGATACAGTGTCTGCTACTACATTGCTGAGACCTAAAACATGCCTAATGTCTGTGGTGAATTGGCCGATAAAGTCAAGATGTCGGAGTTGTCTGGGTGAGCAGTTATCATGTTTTTGTGTGAAAGCATAAGTGGTCTATAATCGGTATGCAGGACAAATTGTCTTCCTTCTAACTTGTGGCGGAAATGCTTAATTCCAGAATATGCGCTAGCAATTCTCGATCTTAAGTAGAATAATTCATCTGTGCATCTTTGAGCTTCACTGAGAAGAATCCCAATGGTCTCCAATTTCCATTTTCCCATTGTTGCAAGGCTCCTCCAATAGCGATTTGTGATGCGTCTACCGATAATGATAGAGGGGCAGATTCTTACGGATGTGCTAGCAATGCTGCGTTTGCTAGGCCCTTTTTGACTTTATCGAAAGCTTCATCTGTGGTCGTAGTCCATTCAATTTTTCGACGATCCTTCTTCTTGCAACCTTTTAGGTATTTTAAGAGCATCACTTGTTCTTCCGTTGCGTTAAGAATGATACGTCTGTAAAAATTTGTCATTGCTAAGAATCGACGGAGTCCTTCTATTGTTTCGGGGCGATTGAAAGAGGTGATAGGGGTGACCTTATCCGGTAGAGGTTTAGTACCCTCTTTTGAGATAAGGTAACCTAAAAATTTTACTTCAGGGGATCCGAAAACACATTTAGAGGGGTTAATAACAATACCAAACTGCCTCAGGCGTCCAAATAGCAGTTCTAAATGCTTGCTATGATCGTTTTGGTTTGCGGAAGCCACAAGGATATCATCAACATATGCGAAGCAAAAATCTGGTACGCGCGTTACCTCATGAATAAATTGCTGAAAAGACTGTGCTGCATTGCACAGGCCAAAACTCATGTATGGGAACTCATATAATTCGAATGGAGTAATAGTGGCTGTTTTCTTAGCGCCCTCTGGTTCGACTGGTATCTGATGATAAGCTCTTACAAGATCTATGGTTGAAAAAACAGTTTTTCCGTAAATATTATGTGAAAAATCATCGACAGAGATATCGGCGCCTGTATCTATGAGGTAGCGTAAAATATTATGTGAAAAATCATCGACAGAGATATCGGCGCCTGTATCTATGAGGTAGCGTAAGGTACTGGTATTGTCTCTAAGAAATAAGCGGCCGGATGTTGGCCGTTGACACTAGCCGCTTCTAGTGTCCGGCGTTCTAGTTTTCGTGTTTGTGGTGAAAATTACATGGAGGTGAGCACTTACTTGCGTTAGCACCAAACTTAAACTGGTACCAACATAGACCACCTCGACCACGAGTTCTTGAGCGAGGACGGTTATCCTCAGAGGAGTTAAATTTCCTGTGCCTTAACTCTTCGATATGTATTGTAAGTTCAGCCATTTGTGTTTCCAACCGTGTAATTGCGCTGTGTTGAGGCTTTGGGGTAGGAGTCGATATGGCATTTACCTGGGCGTTGTCAGTAACCTCGCATATTTTGTCAGCCATGGTAACTAACGTTTGAAGATCATTCGTTATGCATACGGATAAGATGGCTTGATCTTGCGAAGGTAGCCGTTGAAGCCACAGTGTTCTGAGTAAGTCGTCGCTTACATTCCCAGACGACAATTCTCTCATTTCGAGTAATAATTGCGATGGTTTCTTGTCACCTAAATCAATTTCTCGCAGTAAACGTTTGAGACGTTTCTCCTCCGATTCTAGAAATTATTCCTCAAATCTCTTTTTTAATGTTATGTACATGTTTGAAGTGGGAGAATTTAACACTATGTCACTTAGCTGACTAAGAACATTACTTTCAATAGATGCAACAATGGTATAGTATTTGATAGAATCTGACTTAATACCTGCCATGATAAATTGAGACTCCAATTGCTTGAACCACAGATATGGATTTTTGCGCCAGAACGGAGGTACCTTGACAGAGACACGGGCAATCTCCTTTATTCCTTCGTTTGTTGGACTATCAGAGTTATCCAATAATTGAAATAAATCTAATTAGTACAAAACAAAATCTTAAAATGTAAAGATTTAATACTATAATAATAAAATTAGTTACAACCTAACACATAAAAGGAGTAAGATATAACTATTTAATCACAGTTATTGTATAAAGCCAAAACATGCAATGTGACGGATCAAAGCCCAGGAGATTAAAACCAGGTACAAACTAAGAGGTAAAAGGATTTGGCAAAACTATATCGCACAAAACAAAATTATGAAATTTGCAGAGTTAAAAGTGAGAGATTAAAATTAGGTACAAGCTAGAAATTAAAGGATTTTGGGAAAACTATTTATATAAGTGAATAATTCCAGAAACATACGTACTTATGCTAAGAAATTCCAGAAATCGAAAAATAAGATACCTACTTATTACTCGTTAGAAAATACAATAATATTACAATACATTATCCCTCCAGGATAAATTCTTGGAAACTTTAATATAATTTAGTAAAACAATTCATTTTATAGGATTAACTTCATCACCAATTAAGAGCACCAATTAAGAGCATGAGCCGAGAAATGAAAAATTAGCTAGTTAGTTCTGCTTAGAATATCCAGTAATATAAACATTGTACTTACATTGTGGCATTATTAATATCAGTGTACAATCAAGAGTTCATAATAATTGTTGATAATGAATTAAAAACACTTGGTAAATTTCACAAAATTATTTATTAATACGACGCGTTTCGACTTTGCAGTCATCTTCAGGTATTCTAAATTTATTTACAAATATACATCACTTAAATACTAAAATTTAATACTAAGGAGTGGGGAGTTACTAACATCAAGTTGTTCATTGACTATGTGCTTCTTAGAATTAACGGCTTTCCGAATTTCTAAGTTTTCGAGTAAATTTAACCTAAGCCCTTTAGGTTCTATATGGAGTATCTTAAAATCTTTTATTGAATGGTTATGTTCTATACAGTGTTGGGAAAATCCTGTTTTAAAATTCTTAGTTTCTATTGATTTTTGAGTGTTCTTTAATTCTTGTTTTAAAATTTCTGCCACTCTGTCCTATGTATATGGCATCACAATCTTTGCACTGGATTTCATATACTCCAGATGCTTCGTTTTTATCTGTTTTAGGTTTTGTATTAGATAGGAGTTTGCCTAACGTGATTTTATTTGTAGAAATAGTGTTCAAATTAAGTTTTTTGAAAATTGATGAGACACTTTGGGTTGTTTTAGGAATGTAGTTTAAATAAACCCATTTTTTACTTGTAATGCGTTCATTTTGTGTAAAAATTTCTTGTAATATGAGTTTCTTGTTCTTATTTCTTAGTAGTTTATCAATAATCATAGTTTGATAACCGTTGTGAACTGCTATTTGTTTAATTGTATTTAGTTCCCTATCAAAATTAGTTTTACTCAATGGTATTGTTATTAGTCGGTGTATCATACTGTGGAAGACTGATAATTTTATTGTTATTGACTGATTGGAGCATGCTGGTATGATTGTGTCAGTCAACGTAGGTTTCCTATATATATCAAATTCTATAATATTATTATTGTTAAAAATCGTTAAGTCTAAGAAGTTTAATTTTTTGTTTACTTCTTTTTCAAGTGTAAATTGTATGTTTTTGTTAATATTGTTCATGTAAGTTAATAAATGGTCTAATTCTCGGTATGTGCCTGTCCATGCACACAGAATGTCGTCTACGTAACGAGTCCAGAATTTAATCTTTTTCGTCAAAGGGGTGGATGCATTCATTAGATTCTGTTCAAAATGGTCCATAAAAATTTCTGCGAATAAAAGTGACATTGGGGATCCCATCGGTAATCCGTCTACTTGTTTATAACATTTACCATTGAATTGAAAGTAGTTTTGATCGAGACATAAATCTATTACGGAAAGAAGTTCATGTGCTTTTGTGTTGTTTTTTCTGTGAAATTTACCAAGTGTTTTTAATTCATTAATTTACAATGTTTCACCAAGTGCCAACCACACAAACTATTGATATTACTTCTGGTGTTGTTTCGGAGTGATATTAGGGGTCTCTCACGTCGAGGTATGGCACTCGCTGAGGTTTTTGAAAACAATTAAAAAAGAAATTAGTGGAAAATATTACATTAGCAACGTCACATATATCCAAAATAGGCACAAAAATTGCTATATTGCATGTATCGCTTGTATAATGCAGAATAGATATCAAAGTGTATGTACTTAAATTGGCTGACGTATAGAAACGCACACGGCGTATATAATATATGTAACGGAAGTATTAAATTGAAATAATTACACTCACAGCTGGACTGTTTGAGGCCGTAAAGCGGTTTTAGAAGCATACACACTTTGTTCTCATGTCCAGTTTCGACGATTATCTCGGGTTGTTTCGTAAGACCTTCATCATGCAACTCCCCTTGTACATAAGCCGAAATTACATCCATTTGATGAACAAACATTTCGTCTTTCACGGCTGCTGCAAATAACGTACGAATGCTTTCATATCTTACAACCGGTGCAAAGACTTCTTCATAGTCAATGCCCTACTCTTATGTATGTCCTCGAGCGACTAATCTTGCCTTGTATTTTTCAATGTCGCCTTGTTCAATTACTTTTGTTTTGAACACCCACCGATTCGTCAACACTTTTGCATTTTGCGAACGGAGTACGAGTATTCACATCTTGTTCTTGTTCAATGTGTCGAGCTCCTTGTTAATGGCGGTTATTCAATGTTGCTGGTCATTACGTTCTAAAGCCTGAGACGACATCAAAGGGTAGTTGCGAGTAGTTCGCACGACGTTATACTTTTCAGCTGGCCTCTTGTTTACCAGTTCGAATAATCTTTGGTCGTCCTGCTTTTCGACGGGTTTGTGACGAGTCTCTGTCCTCAGAAGATTCGGCATAATCCTCAGTAACATCGTCTTCGGAGGCAGAAGAATTATTTACATCCTGGTTCTTGTCGATCTCACGCAGACCATGATTGCAAGCTTCTTCGGGTTGAACATTCGCAGATTCTCCAGGTAACCAGAAAACTTTTCTCGATGACGTTGGGTCTCCATTTTTCTCGATGAACTTTACATCGCGGGACTTTAAAAAACTGTTTTGTTTCCTGGTTTCCAAACACGATAGGCTTTGGATGCATTGGAGTAGCCTACCAACACGTAGTCATCTGCTTTTGGTTGAAATTTGCCCTGTCCTTTCCCTTGTTCAACGCAATTGCTTGGCTCCCAATTGTTTTCAGAAAACCAACTTAAGGTTTTTGTCCAGACCAAGCATCTAGCGGCGTGATACCATCTAGACACGCCGTGGCGCTTCTGTTTTAAAGATACGTAGCCATATTGACAGCCTTAGCCTACATCGAATCAGGGAGATTTCCTTGCAGCATCAAACACCTGGCCATTTTGTTGTGGTGTGTACTCAACGGTCAGTTGGCGAACAATCCGACACAGCCCTCAGCCCATCTCAAGCCTCCAGATTGACTACGCGACGGACAAATTTATCAACGCCAATACTTTTGAGTCTTTCTTTATCCAATAACTTGGATATATATTTTTTTTTTTTTAATGCTAATATTCCAGTATAGTGATCTTTATTAGATTTTTGTTTAAACTCAATATTTGTTCGTAAATTGCAATTTTAGTTTAGGAAAAGCATGCGATGATTTGCATACTCTCTTTTCTGTTAACTAATTAGGATATAGTGTTTGTGATACATTTTCTAAATTACACCTATATAGCTGTTGCATTAAATCATTTGTTAATCCAATATGCAGGTATTCACCGTTATCAATGTTTACAATAGTTGTTGAGCGAAGTGTTTTCAGATTTGTTCATTTGGCCAGTTTATTCCTTGATTATTCAATTATACAAGCGGTTTTGAACATTCTTTATATTATATTGTTTTCCATAGCCCACACGGAGAGAAATGTATTGTATAATATACAATAATTACTGTATAGTATAACTTATAAAAGTTCAGTTAAAAAATATCTTTTTAAAAACTTTATTATTTGATGATTAATTAATACAATTCATTAGCATAACAATACACTGACTAACTATTCTCGCAGAGAATATTAGAGTATATCTTACATAAATGCTGAATTAGCTTTTTGATAGAACAAAGACTATAATGAATCACCAGTTTATAATACTTATACATAACTCCTCCGTCCTAAAATGGGGTTTCATCTATAGCGGGTTCAAGATTTTGAATATTTAAATGTTTTCGTTTTAATTTAATATGTTTTAATTTGCCTTTACAAATAATTAAGCAAATACTTATTATTATAATAATTATAACAACAGAGTTGATTATATTATGACCGCTATTATTATTTTGAGTATTTTTATTTTTTAACATTGGTATTTCTTTCATTATAATATTTTGTTTATTAATTTGAACTAACTCAATGGTCTTATTACTTAATTGTTTATTTTCAATTTTGAATTCAATGTCTTCAAATATTATTTCTTTTGCATCAGTTATATAATTTTCTAAATTATAATTGTTTATCATACAATTCTTATTTGTTTTAAATTTGTAAATTCCTTTAATTTGTTTATGTTTTACATACTCAGTACAATTAATATTTAGGTTTCTTTCATTTTTACTTGCAATTATAAAAATGTTAGAATTCTCAATTTTTATTACCATGAATCCTTCAGATATTGTATGATAATTACATTCTCTGTTTTCTTGTTTGTTAATAATACCCTTCAGACATTTATTGGTTTCTATAAAATTAGTTTTACAATAAAAATTATGTTTTATTTTATTACAGTTATTAGTTAACAATAGCTGGTTTTCACTTTGGATTATAAATTCTTTATTTTCATTTAACATATACATTTTATTTTCATTGATTATCGGGATGGGTGTTATTTGTAACAACTTTCTATTAATGTTATATTCGTATTTGGGAATTTCCAATAAATATTCAATTTTATTGTTCGTCAATTTACAATGGCTAGTGATCTGTGAAGTAATGTCCCAGAAATTTGTTTCTGAATCTATTTGGTCAGTTGTCCTTTTTAATTCATCTAAGGATATTATTGAACTATGTATTTTATTTAAATTGCAAAATGTTAGACTGGTTTCAATTTCTGTTGTGATCTCAATTAAATTTATGGTTAACAAAATTAATTGATTAAATATATCTTTAATTACTAAAATATTTTGCCAATCAAAAGTTGCTTGTATGATAGTACTTATTTGTTTTATTCGAGATTGCAAAATAAATTCATTGTGTTTAACATTTTCGATTTGTTCATTAAATTTTCTTACCATTTCTTTATTGATTCGTATTGTCTCTAAATTTTGAGTTTGTAATATTTTTTGATTTTTATTTATTATGTCGAATAATTTATCGTATTTTTCGGCATCTTCAGCATCTAAGTTACCTGATATTGCTTTTACAATACTACCTAGGCCATTAATAATTCCTCTTTTATATCTTTTATGAGTAAATAGGTTATTTATTTTAATGGTTAATCTTTCATAATTAAAATCTAATATTTTATTATATGTATTTACTTCGGACAGAAACTCACTGTTATTAAGCTTTAATTCTATGTCGCTTTTATAATTACTGATTTTAAAATATTCTGTTTTTATATTTGTAATATTGTAACTATAATAATAATAATGTGAGGTTAAATAAGTATATACATTTCCTAAGGCTAGGATATTTATTCCAGGGTTATTTGAAATAACCACTAGTTCTTCGTCTCCTTTTATGCAGATGGTACATCTGTAACAAAAAGTCGGGGCTTTTTGATTTTGTATATTTTGTGTTTACCTTTATTTTCTACTTTAATGACTCCTAACTTGGTGTTATATTTTTCAATTTTGTGTGTTTTAAATAGGGGTTTCTTTATTTTTTGAATTCTTCTTTTACCTTCCTTAATTAATATTTTGGTTGGTAATATTATCGGTTTCTTTTCTAATTTATTTTGTTTAAGAAATCTTTTAATTTTTTCTTCTTGAATATTTTCTTTAATATTATTGTGAAGCAATTTTAATTTATTATTATAATCTATTAAATAATCATTCATTGTGTTATTGGTATTAAATATATTTTTATCTTTATCGGCGCCGAATAATATTTCGTTGGGAGTAAATTTCGTAATGGAATTAATAGAGTTATTATAAGCTATTAAGGCAAAATTCAATTTATTTTCGAATTTAATATTTTCAAATTCTTTACTTTGATTGATTATTCGGAGATGTTCAATCAGGGTGGAATGAAATCTTTCGATTGTTCCATTACTTTTAGGATTGTCAACGCAAGTTACATGCATTTTAATTTTATATGTTTTTAGTAATTCTTTTACAAGGTTGTTATTAAATTCGACTCCACTGTCATGTACTATTTCATTAGGGATTTGATATTTGCTAAAGAAATTTAACAAGCATTCTGTTATATTTACGGCGTCTGTTGTTTTAATAAAATAGATTTGAGCGAATTTAGAAAAGGGGTCTATTATTGTTAAATATTTCTTTTTTTCTAATGTAAGTGTATCTATATGCATTATATCAAAAGGATATTTACTTGTTTTCGTTAGGTTGTCTTTTAGTTGAAACGGTTGTCTTTCATATTTATTATGTTGGCAAATTTCGCAATTGTTAATAAATTTTTGGATATCCTGTTGTAATTTAGGCCAATAATAATTTCGTTTTAATTTTGTGTAAGTTTCCAAAATACCTCTATGATTGGTTTTGCCTAAATGGTAATTCGTAATAATTTCAATTTGATCGTTTATATTCTCAATATCTTCCAATACTTGTTCGCATTGTATTATTCGATAAGAATCTTTTGTGAATTTAGTTTGTAAAATTTCATTTATTGATAGAACTATTTCTTCATCTATAAGACAATAGTAATTTATTTTTGGAATTAAATAATCTTTAATGAATTGGAAGATTTCTTCACAAATATTATTTTTATTTAAATGAATTATCAATCTTTGTTTAGAATATCCAAATAGTTTTTTTATTTCTATGTTAATTGGTTTATTATGTGTTTTTATTATTAACTGATTTTTTCCAACAGTGATACATGTATCTTTGTAAATAACTCCGTTTGTTTCATTTTCATTTGCAGAATGGCAGGTTTCTAAGTCATCATCGCTAACTTGCGCGATAACGCTTTCAATGTCATTGATAAGGACTTCCGTTGTTTGTTCATGAATTATTATCTGAATATGACTGTTCTTAAATATTTTATTTATTATCTCTTCGATAAGTTGGAATTTAATTTTATCTAAGCCGCTACAGATCTTAGGCATGTGTAATTCAAAAATATCATTTTGAATACAATAATTTCTTAAATTTGTTAAACATTTAGTAAT
The DNA here is from genome assembly GCA_933228885.1 of Leistus spinibarbis. Lineage (NCBI taxonomy): Eukaryota > Metazoa > Arthropoda > Insecta > Coleoptera > Carabidae > Leistus > Leistus spinibarbis. The sequence goes on along the minus strand of OW121795.1, from coordinate 1,261,643 downwards.
ATCTGTTTCGTCGGGTTTAGAAAAATAATTTGATTTGGTTATTAAGTGAATCAATTTATATTTGTTATGAATTGGTTGTATAAAAATTTCTCCTATGTTTTTATCTTGATTATTTAAATAGTTTTTACTGTGAAAGTTAGAATCTATTTGTTTTGCAAATCCTCTGCCTAATTGTTTATCTTTAGAAATGCAGTGTACTAAATTGCATGGTTTGTCAAAAATGTCATTAAAAGTTTTATGAATTTTGAATTCAGGTCTAATTCTTGAAAGAGCATCGGCGTTATTATTTAAAATTCCCTTTTTATGTTCAATTTCATAAGAATAATCGTCGAGTTTTATTTTCCACCTTATGAGTTTACTATTTGGGTCTTTTAAATTCATTAACCAGATGAGTGGTTTATGATCTGTTCTAATTTTAAATTTAGGACCATATAAGTAAGGTCGAAAGTATTTTGTTGACCAAACTATACCAAGTAATTCTCTTTCTGTTGCGTCATAATTTATTTCGTGGTCATTCAAAGTTCTACTAGCATATGCTATTGGTAGATCTTTACCGTTCACATTTTGACTTAATACCGCTCCTAAAGCATATTGGCTAGCATCAGTAGTTAGTATAAATTGTTTTGAAAAATCAGGATAATGTAGTATTGGTGCGTTAATTAATAAATTTTTACTATGTTCAAATGATTCTATGTATTTTTTGTCATTTATGTTTATTGTACTACCTTTTTTCAGACATTTAGTCATAGGTTTAGTTGTTTCGGAAAATTCAGGGATGAATTTACGATAATAGCCCAATAGTCCTAGATAGGATTTTATTTCTTTGGGGGTTTTCGGGATAGGAAAGTCTTTTACAGCTTGGATTTTTGTTGGATTGGGTTTAACACCATCTGGTGAGACAATATGTCCTAAATAAGCAACTTCTTTTCTTAAAAATTCTGATTTATCGATTTGGATTTTTAAATTGTATTCTCGTAATTTTGAAAATATTTTTCTTATGTTTTCTATATGTTCTTGTAAAGAAGTACCCAAAATAATGATATCGTCTAAATATACTAGACATATCTTATTTATATGATCACGTAACGCAAAATTCATCATTCGTTGAAATGTTGCGGGGGCATTTTTCAATCCAAAAGGCATTCTACAAAATTCAAAATGTCCTTTTTCTGTATTAAAAGCTGTCTTTTCAATACTATTTTCGTGCATTTGTATTTGGTGAAATCCTGACATTAAGTCGAGGGTTGTAAAATAAATATTTTTTCCTAATTTGTCTAAAACGTCAGTAATGTTAGGTATGGGAAATTTATCGTCCGTAGTTTTTGAATTTAATTTTCTATAGTCTATGACCATTCTAAATTTTCTTTCATTAGATGCGTCTAATTTTTTTGGAACCATCCACACAGGGGATGACCAAGGGGAATATGATTCTCTAATTATTCCGTTATTCAAAAGGTTTTCTACTTGATTATTAATTTCTTTTTTGTAACATTCTGGATATCGGTATGATTTTGAGTAGATTGGAATTTCGTCGCTTGTCTTAATTTCATGTTTTATCGCGCTGGTGTGTGATAAAATTTCGTCTTGTTTTGGGAATAAAGATTTGTAATCTGTTAAAATTTTAGAAAGTGCCTTTTTCTCTTCTTTATTTAAATGATCTGTTCTTACTTGAATAGTATCAACATTTTGAAAATTTATATTATTTTGCGAATCAAAATAATCAAGTTTAAATTTTTTATTTTGAATTTTAACACTTTTATTTGAAAAATCGATAGTGACATTTAAAGTTATTAAAGCAGGTGTTCCTAAAAGAACATTAAATTGTCTATGAAAATTATGTAGGTAACATTTAATTTCTTTGCCTCCGATTTTTAAATAATATATTCATTTCCAGTATGTTCACCGGTAGCAGTTGTAAATGTGAATTTTTCGTTGATGATCGTGAATTTAGTTTTATTAGTATAAACATAAGTTTTATTTATTAAATTTATTGATGAGCCTGAATCTAACAATATTAAATAATCACGTACTTTAACAAATGGTAATGTCGAATTACACATCATATTTACTATCTCTCCTCTATATCTATAGGGGTATTTTCTAAAAAAGATTGATCTTGAGAATTAGTTTGTTCGGAATTTTCGTAATTTGTTTCTGAATTATCAGCAAATTCTAATTGTTCATTTTCATCGTATAAGTTTTGAAATTCTGTGTTGTTTAGTTCTTCAAACGCGAAATTGGGTTGTCTATTATGATATTGATTTGGTTGCCAGATTTGTCTGGTTTGAGTCGACATAGGTGTAGGTTTAATTCCCTGAGCATTTTTAACTTGCATTCTAGGTGCAAAATTTCTAACTGGTTGAGAAGTAGTTTTTAAGTTAATAGGACCAGTAGGGAAATTCGTTCTTGGAAATTGTTTAAATGGAGAATTGGAAAAATTTCTATTATTAATTGTAGGTTTAATTGGGGATTGATTTGGTTTTAGATATTGGAAATCATTTTGTAAAAGTATTTCGATTTCAGTTAAGCTAGTTGGGTTTCTTGTTGCTAAATTATTTCTATGCGGATCTTCTATTATTGAAATGAAATTATTTATTATTAATTTTTCAGAAAATTCTATTATAGCCAATTTTTTTATAATATCATCTACTTCAATACTTAAACGTGATTTGAAAGACACAAATTTTTCTTTTGTAATCTCGAGTAATTTGTAAGGATTTTTAATATGTTGAATTTTTAATAATTCATTTATTATTGTTGCTGAGTTTGTTTTGTCTTTAAAGTTTAATATTAAATGTGTTTTGAGATCATTCCAGCTTGAAATATCTAAATCTTTTATGCTATCTAATGCTTTATCTATTATTTTACTTCGAATGTTTAAAAATGAAATTGATTTATCAAATTCATCAAGAGGGGGATTTAAAGTACCAAATAAATTTTGAACCAAATTTACGGCATTTATAAAAGTATTTAATTTATTAGGATCTCCATTGTAATTTGGAATAGAGTTTAATGCGAAATTTATTTTGCCTGTACGGTCAGACATTTCTGATTTAAATTATTTAATTAATTAATAAAAATATTATTATTGTAAAAGAATAAAATTAGATTATTTATTGTACGATTTTTCGTCAATATAAATTGTTACAGTGATTCGATCCCACGTTAATCTGTTTGATTATTAAACAGTGATTCGTACAGTACGTTAATATGTAGCAAATATTGCGAACTCACAGTATCACTATGAAGACTGCGGAATTTAAAGATGATATCTTCATCTGCGGGTTGGAAGTTGACCTGGTGCGGGCGTTAGTAGACCTGGTGCTGGCGGTATGGCTTCCGTCTAGTTGACGATACGGGTACTCGCTCTGCGGACTCTGTGTACCGGAGTTCAGTGGTTGTAGCTTGAAGTTGTCAAGGACCTTGGCTCTAGCTCTGCTGGCTCTGTAGGTTCTTTTCGTTGTTCGGAACCGAAATTAACGTTGAAACGACCGTTATTTCGTTTAAACGAATTGATTACAATTATGTAATTTCGACGAAAAAACGTTTTCGGTATCCTACCGACTGCGCCACTTATAAAAGTTCAGTTAAAAAATATCTTTTTAAAAACTTTATTATTTGATGTTTAATTAATACAATTCATTAGCATAACAATACACTGACTAACTATTCTCGCAGAGAATATTAGAGTATATCTTACATAAATGCTGAATTAGCTTTTTGATAGAACAAAGACTATAATGAATCACCAGTTTATAATACTTATACATAACTTATACGATGAATTATTTTACAAAAGTGACAACAATAACAATATTGTATGCCGTACAATGTCGGAATTGTAATACTTTTACAATAATATGTTGTTATAAATGTCTCATTATTTTATTGTATGTATTACAATGCGTATAAAGTACACCTTATAATTGTCAGCGGCAATTTTTAGTATAGCATAATGCAACGCGTTTTATATCATTTCCTGTAAAAAATTATCGGTAGGGAGACTGGTCAGAGGCGGTCGAAGGGATTACGTAGTACCTATTAGTTATGATATTTCTCTGTCAGTATAGTTTTGCTGTTCAATGAGAATGGTAGTGTTTGTGTGATTTGTGCCCTGTGCATCTGGTATGGAGAATATTAGCGGTGAGTCAAGTCTGTCTGTTTATACTTATATTCCTGCAATCATATGTATAGGTAAATGGTGATAGCCATTTTCCTGAATGTACGTTATGTGTATGTCAAAATGTGTTATTGTCACCTATCCCTAACCTTTGTATCGGTGCTGGCCTGGAAACCGCTTTATGCGGGGGATAGTCGAGAAAGTGCCCAGCGATGTAGCATATATATTTACCGGTATGTTGCCAGCGGTGCCTTTACCTGCCAACTTTAATGCCTATCCTCAGGACTGTGCCCAACGTATCGCTTCATACCTCCAGGGAGATATGTATACATAGTGTTCCAGCAGTTGTACTATCAGCTTTACAAAATCGTTCAGAAAATCCTAATATTGTATAGGAATAAATTGGGCTTTAATACAAGTATGTTCTAAGATACCTGTGTTGTTTTCTTCGTATCTATGACGTATTATATATTGAACAGGGTCTATATAATATCCGGATTTATCTAAAGTTTTGATATATAAGTATTTTGTTCTTGTATAACTTAATTACTCGTTAATACTGTCAATTTCAGTAACAATATTTAGTTTATTACAATATGTGCATGGATCTTTCAAAATATTTTCACGAAATATATTCAATGGAAATTCTATACTTTTTAATATAATGATTTGAATATCCTTTCGTGAAAAACTGCAATTTAAATCTAAGTAAATTAAAAAATCATTTAATTTTTCTTGGTAAATAGCTTTTAAATTCATTTTTGCTGTTTAATATTCAAATGCTTACGAAATGAAATTTGTGATATAAAGTAAAATTAAGTAAAAATAAAGTCACGTGACGTGCACCTTGGTATACGAAATAGCAGTTTCGACAAAAAAAAGGGACTGTCTATCTGGTTGTGAAGCAACTTGAATAGAGTAGCAAGCGCTATATCAGAGTATATGATTTTTGTTGAAGCGAAATTAAATGTTTCAAGAAGAAGGATATTGTCTATTCCCCTCTCCGGATAAGCATGCAAATTTTCAAACCATAGGAATTTTAGAAACTTACGCTGGACGTTCTCAAGCATCGTCGTATGACATTTGTAGGGTGAATACTAGACAAGTATCGTATATTCAATTTGGCTTCGCACATAGGTAAGAAAAAGTTTTTTGATTGTATTATGGTCATTGAAAGATTTACTACTTCGTATGATAAAACCGAGTAATTTATTCGCTGAGGAAACTGTATTTGCGATATGCGGAATAAACGACAGAGTACTGTCACCCAGGTCTTTCATTAGGCTACAAAGAGGTAGAGCATGAGAGCATTTAGCGTTTATTATTCTTGTCGCAAACAGATCAATCGCTGGTTTTCCCAATTTTTTGTTATAAGACTAAAGGCTTTCTGTGATAAAACATACTCTGTTTCCGGTTCTAGACGCCGGGAATCGATATCCGCTTCTACGTTTTCCTCCAAACCAATATAAGACGCTAAAATCCAAAGATTTCTTTCTTCGCACCATTCCCAAATCTTTTTTGACAATTCACTTAATTTAGGAAACTTTACTCCCCTTTTTTTATTAATGTATGCTATTGCGGTAGTATTGTCAATTCTTAATAAAATGTCACAATCTTCTAATTGTTCTCCAAAGTATTTTAGTGCGAAGAAAATTGTCATTAATTCCAAATAATTAATATGTGCAAACTGTTCCAGTTCATTCCAATGACCATGGACATGTTTTCCGTTGCAATACGCGCCCTAACCTGAAAGTGAGGCATTCGAATATATTTCTAATTTGTAGATTTTATATTTAATTTCCACCATTTTAAATCGTTTTCTAATTTAATCGACAACTTCATATATTTTTCAAAATTATCATTGTTACGTTTGAGTGCTTAATATCTCTCTATCAAAATATTTCATGTGTTCCCGTCCATATTTTAATGTTGAGTAACACGATTCTAGAGTTCCAATGAACGAAGCAAACTCTTTTATTTTACAAACTTTATTAATGTTGAACTTCGCAATCTGATTTATTACTTTTTCTCTTTTATCAACAGGAAGTTCTACTGTCATATTTTCTGAATCGTAAATTAGACCCAGAAATTCTTTCTTTGTTGAAGGAGTAATTTGACTCTTCTCTAAATTAATTACCAAGCCCAACTGCTTTAGTAGTAATTTGTACATTTTTGACACAAGAATTAAACGAGTTCCCCAATAAGAGAATATCGTCTAAATAAATTACCGATGCATAACCTAATATTCTTAAATGAGAAACCACAGGTTTCATTATTTTAGTAAATCTAAAAGGCGTATTAAGACGTATTAAGACCAAACGGTAGGCAAACAAATTCTTATCGCAATCCTTCAAACATAAATCTCAAGTATTTTCTATCAGATTCCGCAATAGGGATCAAATAATAAGCGTCTTTTAAATCTACGGACGCCATGAAATCGCCTCGAGATATTACTTTCCGGACAGTTTTTACTTTCTTTTACAGAGTAATAAGTAAGTATAGGGATCACCAAAAAATCGAACTCGAGATTTCAACGGATATACACGTTTTGAGCTTCCCTGAATCGAATGTGACTATTTTCGGAGTGATGTCTGTGTGTGTGTGTGTGTATGTGAACGCTCTAGAGCCAAAACTGTACAACGTAAAATTATGAGACTTCAAACTTAAGACTTGTATATGGTCTAGTTGTGCACCTTCTATTTTTAAAAAGAATATTCAAACCGGCAGTGCATGTTTACTCTATGCATTTTTTGTTCTATCTCCAATATCACTAGAACGGCTGCACTTACGGCAAAAATAGTTGTGTTCATAATGAAAGATATTAATATTTCGCACAACTTTTGTTTGAAAAGTTTCTTCAATAAATGTACCAGTTACGAGAAAACCGCTACCAAAAATTATGAGAATCTTGTTTACGTTGTCATGGATTCGAATGTAGCTTAATTAATCGGATCATCTGCGCCTGTCAATATTTCGACAAGAAAACAAAATGGTCTGAATTAGATAAATGACATTTCAGAATATTTCTGTAAGAATTGTTTAGTTTTGATAGTTAGTACTTCGAAACCATTACAAATTGGTATTGGTATAATTTTCAACCCTTTCATTTATATAAGGTAAGCTTGGTTTTCATATTGTTTCTGTTGGATTATTATTTCTTAATATTATATTTTTATAATCAATAATTATTGATGAAAACTACGTAAAAGAAAGTCCCGCGTTGGCCACAACCCATTTTTTCATCTTCTAATTTAAAATATTCCACCTTAATAAAATCATTAGGCTTTGTAAGGTTTAAAATAAGCCGATATCCTCCATCTGCTTTTGGAACTAAAAATATATTTGAAAGAAACTGTCTGTCAGATAAACCAACTGGTCTTATAGCATTTTTTAATAATAATTGAGCTAATTGCTCCTTTATAAAGGTCTTTTCTTGTGAAGACCACTTTTGTTGTGAAGGGGGAATGGGTTGCACAACTTCCATAGCAAATGGAATCTTGTACCCACTGATCCAACTCAAGATGGTTTTATCTGAGGTAATCTTGGACCAGGATTGCCGGAAATATTTGAGACGACCAGCTAATGAACTTACCAGGGAGTCTAATAACGGTATTGACGGAATTGTCCTGCTTCCATTCTACCAAACTATACATATTGCAATAAAATGAAAATTGCTGAAATAAAACAATAATTTTAATAAAAATTACTCATATATATTGATTATATACATACATCTATATTTTCAAAATCCAAAACATTCTTGAATGTGGAAATACATCGCAAAGCATAGTTTTTAAATAAAATAAATAAAAACGAAATAATATACAAGTAATCTATTACTGAACTTAAGAAAATAAATAATCCAAATATGCAATGGTGTCGATACATTATAAATATTTATTTAAAAAAGGCATCCTAATATTAATTTAACAAAGATATTGCATAACAAATATTTTCAACAAAGATGCGCATACATTTGCACTTCACTTCCTTTATATTTACACTGACAGTATTAGAGAGTCCGTCTAATAAAAAGCAATCTAATATCATAGATTCGACTGGATGTTTGTAATAATTTTTATATTTTGTATAAATATTGCCAATCAATATTACATTATTATCTTCTTTGTAAAAACTATTAATTACAAAAACTTTTCCGTTTTTTAAAATAACGGAATTATTTCGTGCACTAATGTCTAGACGTCTTCCGTCGTTCAAACAAAAGTTGTGAGTGCGTTCTTCAGGTTGAATGGTATTCATATCAGATATATCATCAATGTAATTCATTTCTTGTATTCTATTCACTATTTCCGTTCCAATATTTTTTCTACCATGAATCAATTAACGTAGCTTGCCAAGATAATTTTCAAATTTGAATGCGTTATATGTTTGAAGACCACCATGTACTTTTACATCATCAGCCAAATGCAGTAGACAATGAACATTATAAACAATCATTTCAGGACCATATATTAGTTGTGCATCTTGAACGAACTTTTTTAACATTGATTTCGATGATACAATTGTATCTATGTCATTATTTGAACAAACCATTAAGTTTCTCATCGCTACATGTAATAATAGAAAATGATTATACATTTTTTTCGAAATTACTTTTTTTAGCACAACTGGTCCCAAGTACATTAAAAATAATTTAAATTCAGTAACTTTCCAGCGGTCTAGTTCTGCGACACTTCTTGGTTTCCTAGCAAAATCACTAGGAATATAAATAGATGTGCCCAATATTTTCGTAGACAATAATGCCCGATCTCTAACACTAATTCTTGTTCTGAGAGGACCCTTAAACCACCAAATTAGTAAACGTCTTGTAACACCTAGGAAAACCAGATGCATTACGTCGTACGGAAATTGAACTATCATGTCAATATTTAATTGTTCTAAAGGTGAATCATATATATGATGATTCATATTTTGCCGACTTCTAAAACTTTCGTTGGTTCGTAATTCCGGATCAAAGTTAGGAAAAGTAACTCTTTTGTGCCATTTGCCCTTTTGTTGACAATGATCACAACCATAATAACCAGAATGTAGCTTGATTCCTTTAATATATGCTTTGGCTGGCGCATCACATATGAAAATGATTGAATTTAAGTCTATTCTATATATAATTCCATTTGCTTTCGTGACGTTTATTGAGAGATTTTGAATTTCTTCTATAAGGTTCGACAAATAATTTTCAATTGGAGCAGGCTTGCTAGTGCCCGTATAAATGGAAACCGCGAAAGGATCGTTATTTATAGCATTTTCAACTGAACACAAAATTGGCCACATTTGTGCATTAGTACTTTTGAAAATTTGCATCCCATCTATATTTATATGTAATTTAAGCAAATAAATATCACCATCCTTTTTGCAATCTGCATGTAGACCTGTTCGAATTTTTCTGTTGATACAATTTTTTAAGTTAAAATTTACCATATGCCCATTCATGGACAAAGTATTAGGCAATATATCCGCCTGATCAGAAGCGCTAGTTCTTTTCAGTGTCCTTGGATCAAGGGGGATGCTTGGTATTATTTTCTTTAAAATTTTTAATAAAAGTCGAAGAGGTTCATTTCTAATTGAAAATTTTACAGCCCATTTTCTGATTTCTAATACAAGAAAATCATCCACAAAATCAAAATTTTCATTATATTCAATATTACTGATGTCCTTGACATAATCTTCGGTATTTTCTGACAAATCTTCAATATCTAAATTTAATGTTTTCGGTTTCTCACTACAAACATTTTCATTGTGTAAATTTGTACTGTCTATTTGATGAAAAGTTGCCATTGGTGAAACATATGTAGACACAGTAGATGCAGGTATGGAAATAGGACCAGGTATCTCATAATGAGATTCTATCGAACTGCTTGAGACTTCGGAATTCGAATTAATATTTAAAATGGCTACATTTTTTGGATGATTGCACTGCATAGCATAACGACTTTCTTCGATTATTTTTTTTTTTGTCCCTTCGATGTTGACGAGATGATTTAAATTGTTTTTTTCGTCCCATATTAAATGTATATTCACAAATATAAAGAGAAAGAACAGATGATATGTTAAAGAAAAATATCCAATGTCACCATCTAATCTAAAAATTAGAGTAAATATAACGTTTAAACTTCAAATTAAAAAGCTCTAATGCATGGTTCTAATTTACAATTCCTAAATAATTTTAGGACTTATATAAGCTTTGGACTGTTTCTAGGCAAACTGACACCAGTTCTTCAGGGATATTTAAAGTATTTTAATACTACAAAAATGTATTTGAATAAATTTTATTTCAATAAAAATAACTTTATTTAAGAAATATATAATTTTCTATTTAATAATGCAAAAAAATGAATAACTAAACACTATAAAACATTTTAAGTATAAATTTTACACGAACAACAATGCTATTAAATATTAATAGAATTCCTAAAAACCCGCCACATATTAGATTACCATAATACGGCTGGGCAAATATAACTTAAATTTACAAAATTATGTGATTCACATTTCAACTACAAATATAAATACAATGGCCGCGTTCAATGTACCACATATAATTAAAAATTTTGTTCTAGTTCTGATAATTTGAAGGTATTCGCGATCATGATTAATTGCACACTACCTAGCGGAAAAAATTGAAACATAGTCCGGAACAATTTCATGTGAATACCGAGCAAGCGCTAAGCGTGATAACTGCAAATCGGGGAATTACCTACGAAAAACTTCATAATGCAATACTGTAGACCCTATGATGCGCTTGTTTACGTAATCAGGAATTACCAACAAACCTGTGTTGTTGTTTGTTGGGCACAAATATTTTATTGCAATAGTTTATACCTACAGTATTATCTTATAATTTGTACTTGAAAGTCTGTTTTAAACAATTCATAAAAATAAAAGTTCTGAAACAATTGATTGAAACATGAACAAATCAAAAGCGTTTTAACATATTCGATGTTTTTAAACAAAATATTTTAATCATGCCATGTACAGTAAGTACAATTTGTAGTTTTGTAAAGCGCAATAAAGCAATGGCGAGAATATTATCCATGTATAACAATATTAAAGTATTATGCGAATGTAATAATAAATCAACTTACCTTAATTAGTAATAGAGTAACAACTCGCTTTTCGTTTGCACTTCAAAATTGTATTATAAATTCTACAAATATATATCTAATAACTTATTGTCCTTCTTACAAACACACAAGATACAGGATAATGCCAAATATGGGATACAGAGCTATATATACTCACAAACCACCAAGCGCATGCGCGCAGTCGGATTTACACAGCTATATTTTACATAGAAGCCTGTATTAAACAATAAATATTTTACTAAGTTGACAATGTTCGTTCGCTTAACATTCTATAATTCATGTAAATGCGATGATAAAATAAATTGTCTTCCAATGGCAAATGAAATATTGTACGATGTATGAAAATATTTTGTTTTTAAGAATTATTGACTATTTCAAAATAATCGATGTTTTTAGATTATCGATTTCAAAATAATATTTGTTTTGAAAATATCCGTAGTTTGATTATTATTAAGCTAACAAGTAAGCAACATCTTATCGGTTTTTTTTAATATATATATATATATATATGTTAAGAAATATGACTATCAATAGAAATGCTGAATAAGTTATAAACTTTACACAAGATAATATGTAATATGATAATGATGCTATATGTGAGAACGGGCGTTGGCCAGTTCTCTAGCAATCATCAAGCTTGTAAGACATTGTTTTGTAACAATAAAATACTTAAAATTAATATAAAAATGTTTTCGTAACAATACTAGTTTTTTTAAAAACTAGTTCAGCAGTTGCAGTATCATAATTGGCGCAGTCGGTAGGATAGCAACAATTAGTGCATAATAGTGTTATTAAACAACTAATTATCGTATTTTTATACGAAAGTTGGCTATCCATAACAACCTACAGTGTTTAACATAAAACACACAAGGCTATATCAATAAGACCTTACACATTAACTACTGCAAAATCTGAGAAAGGGTTGTCCCATCTCACGGCAAAACAGTGCCCATCAGAGGACTATTCATACGTCCCACCAACCGTTCAAGCGATTCTTCTTGCTGTTCAATCGATCACGAGAATCCAAACGACAAGCTACAAGAACTTCACATCTCGTCTACCTCAGTCTACGAGAGACAGTTCGAAAACCCCGACTAGAAAACTCCTTGCAATGAAAGTTACAACCATAAGCTTATTATTGTAAGTAAAATATACATTATTTTTGTATTATTCAGGGTACTCATTAGCCAGACTAATAATAAAGAGTACGAGCCCCTATACAAGGCAATTAGACAATATTTATGTCAGATTCAGAAAACGAAGAATCAGTAAATATTACCCAAAATAATATTATTAGAATTTTAACAAATTGTACAGTAACAAAAGACATTATGGCTTCTTTACAAAATATTAAACACTATGTCGAAATGATCCCAACATATGAAGGGGATATAACGACCCTTAACAATTTTATTCAAACTACGGACGACACATATCTCATTTTAAATATTTTAACAATGACAGCACCTCACAAAATATTTGCCTTTAATTTAATTAAAAATAAGTTAATAAATAACGCAAAAAAGATTGCTTCACACAATAAATTCACAAATTGGGATGAATTAAAAATATATTTAACCACTAATTTCTCAGACAGAACAACAGCTGAGACATTGTTAGGAGAACTATTTGAAACTAAATTTAAACAAAACACAGATATCACATTGAGAACAATGTTAGATAAATTTGAATCATATAAATCTAAAATACTTGCAAAAAATTATTCATTAGACCAAAAAGGTGCTATTCTTCAAGAAAACCAGAAAGCAATCGTAAATAAATTTATATCATTGCTACCTCCTATAATAAAAGGATCTTTTATTGTGAAACAACCGTCGACATTAGAACAATGCGAATCATTATTAAAAAATGAATTCAGCTATGCCAATTCATTTTATAACAGCCCAATGACACGAAACAATAACAAACAAAATTCAGACACTCCTAAAGATTTAAATTTTACCTTCAATCCTCCACCGAAACAATTCCCCGGACAATACTTCCCTTCAAAGCCAGTGAATATTTACAAACAACCAAATCCAGGCCCTAATAGATTTGCAAGACAAAATCTAGTAAACAACGGTGAAACACGTAAATTTCAAACTCAACCAATGTCATTACAAACACGTAACACTCAACCTATGACAACATCAACAATCAAACATAATTATAACAATGAAATTACACAAAATGAAACTGTCGACATCGAAGAACAAAATCTTGAAAATTATGAAGAAGAAAATAACGATATTGATACTTTTTTAGAGGAAACTCCGATAATAGAACAAAATACGTAATGACATCAAAATTAAAATCTATTCCTTTGATAAGATTTAATGATTACCTTATATTGATTGATTCAGGTTCCGATATAAATTTAATTTCCCCTAATATTGTCAAACAAAGAAATTTAAAAATTATTCAGAAACCAATTACTTTTAAAACAGCTCAAGGAAAGGTAAAATGTAACAATTGTGTAGAAATAAAAATTCAGAATAAAAAATTCGAATTCTTTATTCATAAATTTCATAACGAAAGTAATATGTTATTTGGCGTAAAAATATTAGAACATTGTAATGCTTTAATGGATTTTAAAAATAATATTGTTACACTTGGAAATAGAAAATTTAAATTATTTTCTCCACAAACATCAAACAACTCTTTCATACAATTTAGACATGAACACCTCAGTCACGAACAGAAAAATAAGATAAAAATTTTATTAGAAAAATATTCAAATTTATTCCCAAAACCAGACGAAGAATTATCATCCACAAATGTCACAACACATAAAATCCGTACAACAGATGAAACACCTGTATTTCAAAAAAACTATAGACTCCCACAAATATATGAAAAAGACATTGAAGAACACATTCAAAATTTATTAAAAAACAAAGTAATTCGAAAATCAATAAGTCCATATAATTCACCTATATGGATAGTACCCAAAAAATCAGACGCATCAGGAAAACGCAAAACAAGATTAGTAATAGATTTCCGAAAATTAAACCAGAAAACAATCGAAGACAAATTCCCATTACCCAATATTGACACATTATTAGACCACATTGGAAAACCAAAATTTTTTTCCACGTTAGATTTGCATTCCGGATTTCACCAAATATTAATAGATGAAAAAGACAGAGAAAAAACTGCCTTTTCAACGTCTTCAGGACATTATGAATTCGTTCGCATGGCTTTCGGATGAATTAACGCCCCAGCATCATTTCAAAGAATGATGAACGAAGTACTTTCAGAATATATTGACAAAATTTGCTTAGTTTACATGGATGATATTATAATATTCGGGAATACATTAGAAGAACATTTACAAAATTTAGAAAAAATTCTTTTTAAATTACAAAAGGCCAATCTCAAAATACAAATAGACAAATCCGAATTTTTGAAGACCGAAACAGAATATCTAGGATTTATAATATCACAAGAAGGACTTAAACCTAATAAAAATAAAATCGAAGCAATCGAAAAAATAATGATTCCTAAAACAGTAAAGGAAATAAGATCTTTCCTAGGTAAACTTTCTTGGTACAGACGTTTTATTCCAAATTTTGCCAAACTCACCAAGCCTTTCACAGAATGTTTAAAAAAGAATAAACAAATTGACATAACTAATAAAAAATACCAAGATTCATTTAAAACCGCCAAAGAATTAATAAGTAATCCCCCCATTCTAGAATTCCCTGACTTTTCAAAAAAATTTATTATCACTACAGACGCCTCAGATTACGCCATGGGATCTGTAATCTCACAAGTTATAAACGGACAAGAGAAGCCAATTGCTTACGCATCAAAAACATTTAATTCCGCAGAACAAAATTACAGTCCAATTGAAAGAGAATTAAAATCAATTGTTTGGTCCATAAATAATTTTAAACCCTATATATTCGGCCGAAAATTCACAATTCGTACAGATCATAGACCCCTTACTTGGCTATTCTCCATGAAAAACGCAAACCAAAAACTTATGCGATGGAAGATAGACCTAGGCGAATATAATTTCGACATTGAATATATACCTGGGAAAACAAATAAAATTGCAGATTTTTTATCGCGGCAAAGAGATACATTCAAAATAAATAAACTATCCGGAAACGTAACAAATACTGATATTTTCGCACACTGTATATCGAAAGATTTGAAATTTTCAAAAGGTCTCGCTAGACAAATAGATTTAGAATTCGACAGTAAAAATTATTGCGAAAGAAATATTAATAATAAAAATATTATTGTTCAAAATACTGGAAATAAAACCATTTTTCATTTGATCACAAAAGATATTTACTTAGAAAATGTAAACAGAAAATATTTTAAGAAGACACTCATTGAATTACGAGATCATTTAATAAAGAACGATATTTATAAAATTAACATTCCTTATTTATCTTGTGGATTAGACAAATTAAAAAAATCTGAATTAATAAAAATTGTGGAGCACGTTTTTGATAACACTCAAATACAAATTAATTTGTACGAACATGACCAGTTACAAAATTTTAGTCTAGAAACAGATGAACTAGATGAGATAGTAAACGAAACATTAACCACTATTTTTGATAATGATGTAAACGAACAACAAAGTATTGCTGCAAATAATTCAGAATCAGGAAACACAATCCATAGTTCAAGTGAGAATCCAATTAATGGACTAAAATTCGTAGACAATAGATTAAATATAGCAAAAAATCAAATCATTTTTCATTTTTCAAATGATCCTTTTGATATAAAAATAAAAAAACTATTTAATCATCAAAAACAAAGATTTATTGTGAATATTAACATAAATAAAAAGGAAGAACAGTTATTAGAAATATTAAAAAATTATATAGTACCAAAAATCAAGTATTTGATATTAATTCCTAACCAATATGAACAAACATTGAATCAAGTAATACAAAGTAAATTTGAAGAAAATACTATAAATCTAGTAAAATGTAATAAATTAGTAGAAGATATTGCGAACGAAGATAAGCAGACACAAATTGTTTTTGATAATCATAACGGATACTTAAATCATAGAGGAATAATGGCAACTTACAATGAACTTAAAGAAAAATACTTTTGGCCAAACATGCTCAAAGATATTACAGAAATTATTAACCAATGCAAAACATGCAAAGAAAATAAATACGATAGACATCCCATTCAATTAAATGACAACTTAACCCCTACACCAAAAACACCATTTGAAATTGTAAATATAGATTTACTGACATTAAATAAACAATACTTCATTACTATATTTGATCAATTTTCAAAATTTGGATTCATTCATCCCACTTTCAATAAAACAGGAAAAGAAACAATGTTAATAATTGAAGATTTCATAAAAACCTACAAAAAACCAAACACAATCATCGCTGATCATGGATTAGAATTTAACAATGCTTTAGTAAAAAATTATTGTAATAATCATGACATTAAATTACATTTAATTAGTATCGCAAATCCAAAATCGAACGCAGTAGAAAGATTTCATTCTGTATTAATAGAACACCTTCGAATATTACATTCAATAAATAAATACAAAGACTTGCAATACATTATAAATAAAGCCATAACAGCATACAACAACACTAAACACTCGATAACAAAAATGACCCCCTGTGAAATACTTTTCGGAGAAAACGAGCAAAATAAATATTTCCAAAAACAACATTCGGAAGAAGAAATTATAAATGACTATTTTATCAATAAAGTAGAAACAAATAAAATTATAAACAAAATTATTGATAAAGAGAAAGCAAAAAGAACAAAAGAAAACGAATTACCTTTGATATTACCTGATAACGTTTATGTAAAACAAAATAACAGATTGATGCACAAATACAAAAATCCACTATTTAAAAAAGTTACAGTAGAAAAATACAATCCCATCCTAGGAACAGTAGAAATAAAAAATAAAAGGCAGATTCGAAAATTCAAATTAGATAAAATAAAAATTTGATTCCAGGGCCATTGCCACCGCTCAACTAATGGACATTTCAAATAATAATGGATTCCTTTTATTCGGAATCGGTAATTGTAAATTAAAAGAAGGAGAAATTATACATTATTTCAACTACAATATCACCCCAATTTATAATGAATATTCAAAATTAAACAACATTACAAATAACGTCATTAAACAAATTGAGAATAACTATCACCTTGAAGAACAAAACAAGGCATTATCTTACCTTTTATATGATTTGACGCAACAAATTCAGAAACTCTTTAATAAAAGAAGTAAACGAGGCTTAATAAATGGTCTAGGAAATATAATCAAATCAATCACAGGTAACTTAGACCAAAATGATGCTGAAATATACGATAACTTAATAGAAAAATTAAAAGATAACCAAAAGATACTTCAAAATCAAAATGAACAAATAATAAAAAATGAAAAACACTTAACAGATAAATTCAATTCAAAGTTAGAACAATTAAAGATCAATGAAAATAAAATATCAAACAATCTTAATGCTGTCATTAAAGTTTTAAATAAAGAAAAAAATT
Source organism: Leistus spinibarbis (assembly GCA_933228885.1). Classification (NCBI taxonomy): domain Eukaryota; kingdom Metazoa; phylum Arthropoda; class Insecta; order Coleoptera; family Carabidae; genus Leistus; species Leistus spinibarbis. Next base: position 1,243,901 of record OW121795.1, on the reverse strand, counting down.
GGCAAAGTTTAATTGATACAGAAATAAAAATTAATAAGTTATTAATAACCATCCAAAATTTACTGAATTTTTCTAAACATATAGAACTAATGTTAACAATTTGTTCATTAAATAAATTAGATACTACCATCATAAATCACGATGATTTAATACAAATCGCAGGTAAAAACGATATTTGGGCACAAGCAAACGAGATAGTTACATATTGTAGATTAGAAAATGAACAAATTCATATTTTGTTAATTGAACCAGAGCTTTCAATAAATACTTACCCTTTATATCAATTATACCCAATTCCCTTTATCCATCAAAACAAACTATATAAACTAACAGAACCACTTACATATTACATAAATAAACTTAATAAGAATATATTAATAGAAAGATTTAATAGAGAATCTAATAAGATTAATTACTGTCAAACTAAAGGCATAGAAATAAGTAATTGTATTAATAATATAGTAAGAAACGAAAATAATGATGACTGTGAAATAAAGGAAAAACAAATTAAAAATAATGTAATACAAATTCCAAACACCAATAACGTAATTATTATTTCCCCGATTAATCAAGAATTAACGATAAATTGTACACGCAAAAACATAAAGAAACCCTTCCAGGGAATTTTCAGATTTATCAATGACGGAGATTGCAAAATTAATCAATGGACATTTGACGGAATATCGAAAGTCTATAAAGAATTAGAATTCAGTAATATTCAATTGCAAAAATTCGATACGAAAATAAACGAAATCAAGTTGAAACCATTACAAGTACTAAATATCTCATTTCCCCAATTACAAAAAATAAAGGAAATCAAAAATCCTGAAAATAACAATCATCATTATTATATAATCTATAGTATACTCATTATAATCATATTCATAGTAATTACAAAAATAATTATTAAATATTATAAGAATTATAAATTTAAGCAACAAAAAACTAATATAGAATTAAAAAACTTAGAGAGAATAACAGAAAACTTGTAAGTTTTGTGTAAAGTTTAAACTTGCTGGGGAGTTGTTAAGAAATATGACTATCAATAGAAATGCTGAATAAGTTATAAACTTTACACAAGATAATATGTAATATGATAATGATGCTATATGTGAGAACGGGCGTTGGCCAGTTCTCTAGCAATCATCAAGCTTGTAAGACATTGTTTTGTAACAATAAAATACTTAATATTAATATAAAAGTGTTTTCGTAACAATACTAGTTTTTTTAAAAACTAGTTCAGCAGTTGCAGTATCATAATTTATATATATATATATATATATATATATATATATATATATATATATATATATATATATATATATATATATATATATATATATATATATATTGTGTGAGCAATGGATGTTTGACACTTTCAAAAAAAAAAAACAATAAATTGTGCACAGGAAATGTACAATATAATTTTTCCTATGCCTTAGTTCTGCTGATAATAATTTAGGTAGCTCTTTTAAAGACAATATATAAACTACACGTATAATTATATTTTCTGTCATTATGTCTCTAACACGTTGATTACCAGTGCACAAAAAAGAACTTTTCATTAGTAAAGATATTTTACACTCAATTATTTTATATATTTTAGGCGCCTATTTTGGTGGCGTTTGTGTGCTTAGCACATTTCTCACACGCAGCCAACCGGGCTTGTTTATATTAGCCTTGGTTGACAAAAATTCCATGGTTGTAAAACAGATAACCTAAGACGGTTGTGTCACATCTGGCAAATATTATAAACCCCAAACAAGTTAACAAGAAACTTGGTCTCACTTGCACTCACTGTGTACATTAGGAAAGTCTCTCTTTCAAATAGATTTTATTGTTTTGGAAATACCTGAACAACGAACCATTTAAAATTACGGTTCTCTAGCTCGCCGTACTAAGTACAGAATTTAAATACTTATAATATTATACATTTTAAATAGATATAATTACAAAGGTATAATTTCTAGTATCATTTTAATAACGTCATACGTCGAATGCAGGCCACTCAAGATATATTTTATAGTTATCGTATTACCTATGCCTGCGAAAAAATTGACAAATAAATAAAATATAAATTATGTATGTCATTTTGCACTGTTTATCACTAATAGATCAACTGAGATGGTGAATTTTAGAATCAACATCTATGAGTCATATTGAAGAAACAATATTTGATAATATAATAAAATAATAAGCTATTTGGTACAATTAACCAAAATGTATACTTTAATATGTATATAAGTCTATTAATTTAGTAGAACTTTGAGATTACAATATAATATACATACAAATATATAATCAGAAGAATAACGTGTATTCACTTTAAATTTAAATAATATTAAAAACATATATTTTTATCTTATATATACTGATACGTATATTTTGCGTACATTTTACGTATATATTTTACTACTTTTTAGCTGTGCTATATTTACGTAGTAGAAAATATGACGTTATTAAAATGATACAAGAAATTACATAAATTGAACATTTGAAAAAATATATATTTAAAATGTATTATTTAATATGTATTTAAGTCTATTAATTTAATAAAACTTTGAGATTACAATATAATATACATACAAATATATAATCAGAAAAATTACGTATATTCAGTTTAAATTTAAATAGTATTAAAAACATATATTTTTATCTTATATATACTGATACGTATATTTTACGTATATATTTTACTACTTTTTAGCTGTGCTATATTTACGTAGTAGAAAATATGACGTTATTAAAATGATACAAGAAATTACATAAATTGAACATTTGAAAAAATATATATTTAAAATGTATTATTTAATATGTATTTAAGTCTATTAGTTTAGTAAAATTTTGAGATTACAATATAATATACATACACATATATAACCAGAAAAATAACGAATATTCAATATAAATTTAAATAGTATTAAAAACATACAGTTTTATATTATATATACTGATACATATATTTTACGTATATTTTACGTATTTTAAAAGATGGTAATTCCAACATGATAATAGTAATGTTTTTATGTACGAGATGAATACGGTTTTATTTAGTACATCTTATTTGGGAAATATTATTTACATTTTTGAGTGAGATCGCAAAAATACTTCATAAATAAGTTTATTTTAGATATTTTTTTATATCAATTTTAAAATACCACAAAAAAACCGTACTTAAGATTTAAAATGTTCACCGGGTAGGAATTTTAGAAACTTACGCTGGACGTTCTCAAGCATCGTCGTATGACATTTGTAGGGTGAATACTAGACTAGTATCGTATATTCAATTTGGCTTCGCACATAGGTAAGAAAAAGTTTTTTGATTGTATTATGGTCATTGAAAGATTTACTACTTCGTATTATAAAACCGAGTAATTTATTCGCTGAGGAAACTGTATTTGCGATATGCGGAATAAACGACAGAGTACTGTCACCCAGGTCTTTCATTAGGCTACAAAGAGGTAGAGCATGAGAGCATTTAGCGTTTATTATTCTTGTCGCAAACAGATCAATCGCTGGTTTTCCCAATTTTTTGTTATAAGACTAAAGGCTTTCTGTGATAAAACATACTCTGTTTCCGGTTCTAGACGCCGGGAATCGATATCCGCTTCTACGTTTTCCTCCAAACCAATATAAGACGCTAAAATCCAAAGATTTCTTTCTTCGCACCATTCCCAAATCTTTTTTGACAATTCACTTAATTTAGGAAACTTTACTCCCCTTTTTTTATTAATGTATGCTATTGCGGTAGTATTGTCAATTCTTAATAAAATGTCACAATCTTCTAATGGTTCTCCAAAGTATTTTAGTGCGAAGAAAATTGTCATTAATTCCAAATAATTAATATGTGCAAACTGTTCCAGTTCATTCCAATGACCGTGGACATGTTTTCCGTTGCAATACGCGCCCTAACCTGAAAGTGAGGCATTCGAATATATTTCTAATTTGTAGATTTTATATTTAATTTCCACCATTTTAAATCGTTTTCTAATTTAATCGACAACTTCATATATTTTTCAAAATTATCATTGTTACGTTTGAGTGCTTAATATCTCTCTATCAAAATATTTCATGTGTTCCCGTCCATATTTTAATGTTGAGTAACACGATTCTAGAGTTCCAATGAACGAAGCAAACTCTTTTATTTTACAAACTTTATTAATGTTGAACTTCGCAATCTGATTTATTACTTTTTCTCTTTTATCAACAGGAAGTTCTACTGTCATATTTTCTGAATCGTAAATTAGACCCAGAAATTCTTTCTTTGTTGAAGGAGTAATTTGACTCTTCTCTAAATTAATTACCAAGCCCAACTGCTTTAGTAGTAATTTGTACATTTTTGACACAAGAATTAAACGAGTTCCCCAATAAGAGAATATCGTCTAAATAAATTACCGATGCATAACCTAATATTCTTAAATGAGAAACCACAGGTTTCATTATTTTAGTAAATCTAAAAGGCGTATTAAGACGTATTAAGACCAAACGGTAGGCAAACAAATTCTTATCGCAATCCTTCAAACATAAATCTCAAGTATTTTCTATCAGATTCCGCAATAGGGATCAAATAATAAGCGTCTTTTAAATCTACGGACGCCATGAAATCGCCTCGAGATATTACTTTCCGGACAGTTTTTACTTTCTTTTACAGAGTAATAAGTAAGTATAGGGATCACCAAAAAATCGAACTCGAGATTTCAACGGATATACACGTTTTGAGCTTCCCTGAATCGAATGTGACTATTTTCGGAGTGATGTCTGTGTGTGTGTGTGTGTGTATGTGAACGCTCTAGAGCCAAAACTGTACAACGTAAAATTATGAGACTTCAAACTTAAGACTTGTATATGGTCTAGTTGTGCACCTTCTATTTTTAAAAAGAATATTCAAACCGGCAGTGCATGTTTACTCTATGCATTTTTTGTTCTATCTCCAATATCACTAGAACGGCTGCACTTACGGCAAAAATAGTTGTGTTCATAATGAAAGATATTAATATTTCGCACAACTTTTGTTTGAAAAGTTTCTTCAATAAATGTACCAGTTACGAGAAAACCGCTACCAAAAATTATGAGAATCTTGTTTACGTTGTCATGGATTCGAATGTAGCTTAATTAATCGGATCATCTGCGCCTGTCAATATTTCGACAAGAAAACAAAATGGTCTGAATTAGATAAATGACATTTCAGAATATTTCTGTAAGAATTGTTTAGTTTTGATAGTTAGTACTTCGAAACCATTACAAATTGGTATTGGTATAATTTTCAACCCTTTCATTTATATAAGGTAAGCTTGGTTTTCATATTGTTTCTGTTGGATTATTATTTCTTAATATTATATTTTTATAATCAATAATTATTGATGAAAACTACGTAAAAGAAAGTCCCGCGTTGGCCACAACCCATTTTTTCATCTTCTAATTTAAAATATTCCACCTTAATAAAATCATTAGGCTTTGTAAGGTTTAAAATAAGCCGATATCCTCCATCTGCTTTTGGAACTAAAAATATATTTGAAAGAAACTGTCTGTCAGATAAACCAACTGGTCTTATAGCATTTTTTAATAATAATTGAGCTAATTGCTCCTTTATAAAGGTCTTTTCTTGTGAAGACCACTTTTGTTGTGAAGGGGGAATGGGTTGCACAACTTCCATAGCAAATGGAATCTTGTACCCACTGATCCAGCTCAAGATGGTTTTATCTGAGGTAATCTTGGACCAAGATTGCCGGAAATATTTGAGACGACCAGCTAATGAACTTACCAGGGAGTCTAATCGCGTATCCTTGCACTCGACTGTCTCTGCCTCGGTTGCATGGGTCTGCAAAAAATTTTGCCCGCCCGGTGTCGCATAGGGTTGAGGTTTGTATGTTGGCCTTTCGAGTTTTTTGACTCGTTTACATGATGTGGGGTCTTTTGTTTCAGCTTCTTGCTGGATGATTCCAAAACCTTGGCGGTCTTAACCTTTTCATCTCTTTTAATAATTTAGTCTTGAAGACTTGCTTTGACTTCAACATTTAACATTGGTTGGTCCATAAACAAGCTATTTTTTTGGCGCTGGAAACTTTTTAACCAAATTTTTTCTTTTTTCAGCTGGAAGACCTTTTCTTATTACTTCTTCCACTCTTATTGCTAGATCCGACTGAATAGCTGGAGCGAGAACTCTATCTGGCACGGTCCCCTATAATTTGTAAAATTTCCACGTCCAAATTCTTTTCATTTTCAGGTTCAATTTCCTTAACCATGATCTGATCAGCATGGATTGTAACTGACACTGCATTGGACAGGCCTTGAACAGAACTTGAAGTTGATTTGCTTGAGGCTGTTCCTCTTCGTTGATTGATTTAAACGAATCAACACAATTGCGTCGACTGCGACTTCGATGATCATGTGTCTTATGCAAATGTCGATAGCGGTCCCTGTCCCTGCGCGAACTATCATCTCTGTGATATCTCCGATAATCTGGAGGTGTTCTCTGCGAACGCGCTCTACGATAATTCCCTAGCAGAGAGAAAAAACGAATAGGCGTAGGTCATGAGATAAGGACAACCAATTTTTTGCATAATAACAACGCCATTCCAGAGACCATTATAACGATATCAAACTTACTATAGGCAAGCGTCTTGCAAGACGCTGCCTAGTTTTTACCTTCACTGAGACTTCATACACCAGTTAAACCGTAATGTGAGTCGTTTAATCAAATATTAAATACTTCTATAAAATATTAAAATGTGCACTTTTACCTAAAGTTGTCGTTCGTGTTTTGGTTCATAATTTTTCCCTATATTAATATATAGTGACCAAAGTTTACCCCTTGATAATAGCGGTGGTGATGTAATTGTTTTTGATTTATATGGAATATAATATGTGGAGGGATTTTCCTTTGGAAATAATTTTGGGTTTTGTTCGGCAGCCTCTACAAATGCATTTGTAGGAATTCTGAGGAAATAAAATGATTATCTAACTAGTACAGATAACTAGTTTTGATTATTAATTATTTTACCTGCCATTAGAATAGTCAGCTAACAAATTATCGACAATGATAGTTGCGATCAATTGCCTGACATTATTGTCACATGTGTGTGTATATGTATATTTAGTTGTACCACGCATTGGTTTCTTTTCCTTACCGAGCAATCGTACTACTGTTTTAATTTGGAATGTTTTTTCCAACTCCGTCTTAATGTCGTTTTCGGTAAGAGAGGTTGTTACGTTTCTAATAACTACTGAGAAGAGTTTGTCATTTGGGGAGCTAAACGTATGGAATTTCAAATTTTGCGAGTCGTAGAATTTTGTAAGTTTTCTATAGTCGTTGGGTGTGGTAGTATTTATTTTTAATGTATTATTTCCTTTTTGTTGGGTTGTAAAATTATCATTAAGAATGTCGTTGCGATCATTGGGAATTTCTATATAATTACTTACTTCGTGTAAGAATATGGGTGGAATATTTGGCTGTTTTGGTTGGCTGGATCTTGCTTCACTTTCTTCTTATGTTAGCGGGCTGTATCTGTTGGCAGTTGGAACTGTATATTGGTAGCGTTTGTCTGGGTCAACGTCACGTTGTAGTCGTGAGCGGTTCGACGGCATGCTCGATTTCCTCAACTGAACCGAGATTATCCGGATTAACTGGAAAGTCAGCCGTGATTCGGAGTCGGAATCGAACCCAGTCTGCGTTGCGGATGTCTTGAACTAGCTTGACGCCAGGAAAAACGGGAGGAGGATTGATGAGTTGTGTGGTGACTATTACAGGAAGATGGTCACTTGCGATGCTACAACCGATGGATGAGGAGTCGTTGAAGTGTTGGATAAGGGACTCGGAGATAATTATATGGTCAATGATGGATGTACCAAAGTGGTTGATTAGGGTAGGCTCGTCGTTCATAATGTGGACTAGTGGTAGCGTGTCCAAAAAGTGCGCTAGTTAAAAGCCTTTGCGGTTGATGATCATATCACCGAAGTCGGAGTGTCTTGCGTTTAGGTCACCCATGATTATACAGTGATTGAGCTGCGATGCAAAATTGAACAGTGCAGCCGAGAGTCGTGCAGCGATCCAAACGTAGATGCAGATGCAATGGATCCAACCGATGACTGAAGAAAATCGAATTCCGACTACGACTAATTTGGAATGTCAAACGTCTCAGGTTTAAGTGAGTTGTGTGCCAGGATGGCGACACCTCCGCAGGTGTCTGGGTCCCGATCCCGACAGAAAATCTGCAAGTTGCGGTGCTTCATCGAGTGACGTGGTGAAATCCTGGTTTCCGTTATGCCCAGGAGGAGGACGTTGTCTTTCTTGAGGAAGTTCTCGATTAGAGCCTTTTTCTTGGAGTACCCGCACACGTTTACGGTAGCTATCATTGGAGATCGATTATCCATTGTGTTTTAAAAGAACATCGGAGTAGGATAATGGACGACAGCTGATGTGGATTTTATTACCGGTGTAGGAAACTTTAAGTTTAGTGCTGAGGAATTGAACGGAGAGAGAGGTGAGGATTGTTTGGATTCTTTGGCGTTGATCCAGGATGATGTTGAGCAGAGCGGTGGTGATGAATCGGATGATGTCGTTTGTGCTCGAAATCTCGTGGTCCGATTCGAGAGCCTCAGATTCATCTACACATTGTGGCGCTGTTGTGGCGGTGCTGATCGGTTCCTTGGGCCTATTCGGGCACCGAAAGCTAGAGGCGTGATGGTGACCGGAACAATTGGTGCATTTGATTTCTGATTTGTTGTCGCAGTCTCTCTGGAGATGTGACTTGGAACATCTACCGCAGGCTGGCTTGTTTTTGCATGGCTCTGTGTCATTGTGGAAGGCCATGCAACGATAGCATTGCAGTGGCTGAGGAGTTGACGGATGGCTGGGTTCTACTCTGTGGTGGTGGTAGAAAATTGATATTCCATTGGTCAGCAAGTGGTCTAGAGTTGACTTGCTATGTGTCACAACTCGGGTGAGCCGTGTCTCCTTGGGCGACTTTGGGCGACTTTTGATGGGCCATGCTGATTTGAACTCGAGATTGAGGTTGCGTAGTTATTCTTCAATGTCTATGGATGTGATGTTCAAATCAACGCCTCGGATTACATATGAAAATGAAGGCGATGGTGGCCTGTTCGGGTTGCTCTGTTGGCGTTCGTTCCTATTGGACATTGCGAGGACCAGGACCGCCGGGTCTTGTGCAAGTTCTCGTAAGACTTGAAGCTTTGTTGCGATCTTGGGATCAATGCTCCGGATGAGTACCATACCATTTCGGAGAGTTGTCAAGTTGTAGATGGCTATGTTGGGCACTCTATCCAATAGAGAGGCCAAGTTTCTCGGAGAACGAAGGTGAGATGGAAGATTGGACACGCTGGCGGTGAATAGCCCTGGTTGTTCGGAATTCTGCGATTCTGAATGATTCTGTTGATTGTGGTCGGATTGATGACTAGCAGTGCTTGGATTGGAATCGATTGACTGAATAGTAGCATTCGACCCAATAGAATCCTTTCGACGTTTATGTCCACGTTGTTACCATCCATCCGTCTGGGAGTATGATGAGGCATCCATGTCAACTGACATGTTGTCCCACCAAAAGACAGGTTGAATTACTAAAACAAAACAATAAGCGAATTAGGTATTATCTTTTGTAGGATAGTTCGCTGCACATTTGACGCAGTAGTATTGTTTATTACAGTAGAGTTTTGTGTGTCCATACTCTTGGCATCTCATACATTGAAGTATTTCCTTCTTTTTTCGTGGTGCTTCTAAAGTGATTTTGGTGCTTAGAAGGTAGTATAGATTTCATATACATGTTTGTTTTTTTGCGTTCTTTGGTTTGCCAGCTTTTTATGTTTGTTACTGTACGGATTTCAAATTCTTTTTCTTCGAGATCCTTTTGAATATCTTTTACCGGTACAGATTTATGTATATTTTTAATTACAACTCTATAGCATCTTTCTTCTCTCGGCTGTACGTGTGAAATGCGACAATGCAACAACAGTAGTTTGGTGACTCTATGATACGCATCTATTGTATTTGTATTGACTTTCACTACGTTTTTTGATAGAGTTCTGCAGATAAATTCTGCTCGCCGAAGTACAGTTTCGATACTTAGCAGCATGATAGGATAGTCTGCAACATCTTGGATGAACAACGGTGGGGGTTTATGTTCTGTATTCTCATTAGGTTATACAGGGTTATCTGGTTCTATTGTTTCGTTTAGTGATGCCGCGAGAGTCGAGACTTGACTCGTCTCGTCTCGTCTTGAGATTATGAGACGAGACTGTCTGAATAGTCTCGTCTCGATATTTCGAGACGAGACGAGAATGTTACAGTGAGACTGCCACGAGACTCTCGAGTTTTAAGTTTCGAGGCTAGAAAGTCTCGAGTCTCGAAAATTTATCATTTAGAAAATGACGTTTTCACAACCCATAGAGGCTTTAAAAGTAAATATTTTTATAAAAAAAAAAAGCTTATTTTAACGTGATCACTGTGATCGCTCTACAGCAAATACTGTTAATGCAAATTAAAAAAAAAAACTTGAAACTAGAAAAATGCTTCCTATTTTGGAACACAATAATTTAACCAAAAGTAATAATTTAATCTTGCTACTTTTTCAATAATCCCGAAAATGTCATGAGTGAATATTTTAATAGTTGAATTTAACAGAATTTCTAAATGACGTGATGTGTGTTCAGATAAGGACATGCGTTACAGACAAAAGATACATTGAAACATATTTTCGAAGGGTGAATTTTGAACAATAATGAATTATTATAAATTCAGATAGTGAAAGAACATGGAAGTTGAATGAAGAGCCAATTCAGCTATTTTATTAATATAATATAAAGTTACTGCGCTTCTGGAATTATAGGCCCTCGAAAGTTGATAGCCCTGAATTAGTAAACATAAAGGAACACAAAATTTTCTTGAATCGTATCGAAATTTTTGCATCTGATTTAAGATTCGAAACTATTACAACACTCGAACATTTTGAATTTCAAGACTTTCATGCATCGACACATTTCGAGTAATCAAACTTTTCTTGAGACTTATTCGATTAGATAATTTTCTAAATTCAATATTATTCGATACATGAGACTCGAGACTTCAAGATTTTTCAGGACAAGAAATGTTTAGAGACTCGAGAATCGCGATTAAGACGAGAAAAGAATTGCATTATACGCGAGACTAATCATAAAGTCTCGTCTCGAATTTTTCGAGACAAGACCGACTCTATTTCTCGTCTTGAAACGAGACGAGACTTCCGTAGTCTCGCCTCAAGTCTCGTCTCGCGGTATCACTAGTTTCGTTGTTCAAAGCTGCAAATCTATTCGGAAATTGTAGTGTCGTTTGCTTAGCGGTGTTATTATTATTACTTTTTTTGGGAGTTTGTTGCGAATGATTAGTTTCATATTCCCTTGTTCTCTTCGATGTGTGTCTTGGTTGAATAACTTGCCAACCGACTGTACCAGTAATCGTTATTAGGTGATCCAGATGAAATCGTAGTAGGTGTTAACGAGTAGGATCTCAGATATTCTAAACAATTTGGTTGGTACATTAAATTTCCTGAAAACGTAGTAGTAATAGGAGTTGTTATACTTCTTGTTGTTTGTGCACATTGTGTTGTTGTTGTTGTTGCTGTAGTTGTTGTTACAATATTTATACCAGCACTAGCCACAGGCATCGTTTATAAGTAAACTTATTGACTGTTTAGACTTTATGTTTTTCTGTACTACAGGCAGGTACGTTCATTCGCTTTTCCTGTTTGTACAGTGTTAATTCACCTCACCGGCACCGAATCACTTCACTAGAGCCCGTGCCACATAGAAATGTGCATGCGCGAAAGACACATTTGAGTATTGCTCCTCCCTCTTTCCTAAAGGGCCAATAATATGCAATGCGCTCGGCCAAATTGAGCTCAGTGACGTGCGATTGATTTTACCCAAATTGTATTGAAAATTACTGTGTGTTATTAGCTCGTTAGTTAATTTTTTTTTTATATACATATATATAATAAAGTTTATTGTTTCAATTTATAATTGAGGTGCAACTATTTAATGTTTTTAAATAGAAGTAAAATTTAATGTAGGCATAAACGAGAAATATTTTGTAAACTTCACGCCGCTGGTGCCAGAAACGTTATCTCACCAACGTGGCAATAACATGTTACAGCGAAACGCATGAAGCTTCAACGCTGAATGCACTCGTATGTCATATATTATACAACTGGAGGACTGTAGGCGGGACCTCGTAATCTATTGCGATGTGCGGCACACTGACTATTGAATATATTGTGTAGGAGAACATAGTGCAACAGAACTACGCTCTAAAAATAGTGGTTCATAGTAGCTGCGCAAGAAATGATTGACGTGCACATTTCTATTTGGCACGGGCTCTAGCACTGGATGTTTTACGACGTCCGCTCGCTATAAACGCTGGACAAGACTATTGTAACATAACGACAAATTTGTTAGAAGTATTTCGTTGCGTCAAAACACTACTAATAATATTAATGCTCATTTCAAGAAATAATTGTTTCTTATCGGAGTTTGAAATTCTTTTCTATTTATTATATTTACGAATATTACTTAAAAATTTATAATCAATTTTTATTATCTGTGTAAAATAATGGGAAAAGTAAAGTATTTATTATTATATATGATATGGGCACATGATGCCCAAGGTTGTCTTAGAATCAGAATATTTATTTATTACTTCAATTGTCACTGGTTTTGAACATGTAACATTTGTAAAATATGTATTTATATTATTGAATTGAATTTTCAAATGTTGTCTACATGTTTATATATTACTCAACTACCTACGCTTTGTTGGGATTATTAGTGGTTTCACTAGTGTTTAATTTTGTAGAATTTTTAATAACAGTTCTAAATGTTCATTTTATCTTTTCTAGTGCTATGAAAACGATGGTCTTCCAATACAAATTTGCTGGAGTTGTACTGATAATGTAAACCGCTTCCATACATTTCAAATGAGATGTCTAGAGTCAGATGGCTTTTTACGGAATTGCATTAAAAGTGTTGTTAAAATCAAGGATGAGAATATATTTGTTGAGATGCCGCCCATATACGCAGAAGAAGAAAGTTTTGACTATCTTGACCCACAATCTTGTGAAACTACTATTGAAAATAGTTATGTAACAAAATCACTAAAAGATCCATTAATAATTAACGATATACAAAAAGACTTGGACCAAGAATTAAACATTATAAAGCATGAAATTCATTCTGAACTTAAGATTGAAATAGAAGTTTTCAATAGCACATCGACTGATTAACTAGGAGTTGGTATAATATCAAAAAACGATGATCAATCAACTTCGAATATATATTTAACGAGTTCCCACAACCAAAACGATATTTTAACATCCCATATACGGAAAACTAATGGAGCGAAATCATATTCATGTACCAGAGTTAACCAAACTTTCGAATTAAAATCAAATTAACAAAACATATAAGAAAGCATACCGGAGAAAAACCATATGCATGTTCAAGTTGTGACAGCTCGTTCAATCGAAAGAGTAATTTAGTTAATCATACAGCGAATACATACTGGTGTAAAACCATATGTATGTATAGTATGTGGTACGTCGTACAGCCGAAAAGATACTTTAGCACTACATTTGCAGACACATACCGGTGTAAAACCATATTCATGTACATATTGTACTAAATCGTACGCTCGAACGTATCACCTGGCAGCTCATATACGGACACACACTGGAGAGAAACCATATTCATGTACAGAATGTGCTAATTCGTACAACCGAAAGGATAACTTAGCAGTTCATATGCGGACACATACTGGAGAGGAACCATATTCGTGTAAATTTTGTGACAAATCGTTCAGTAAAAAAGAATATTTAACAGTTCATACCCGGTCGCATTCCAGTGAGAAACTTTTTTCGTGTACACTGTGTGATAGGTCGTTCACTCGCAAAATTAATTTAAACGTTCATATTAAGACGCATAGAGAATAGCCTTATTTGTCTCATATTTACAGCATTTTGAGTAGACAAAAAATTAATTCAAGAGAAGGTATAGACATGACAGTTCAAGCTTAAATAAAATGCAATAAAATATATGTTGTTTATTTTCTCGTAAATATATTTTATGCAATGTCCTACTGCATATTTTAAAGGATAGGAATAAAGCGTTCGATATTAATAATAATTAATTTCAGTATTATTTCATGAATACTAGTAACAATAAAGTGTTTCGTTTTTAGCTCGTCGTTCGAATTATACAAGATGACTATAATGTTTGGTTGTGTGTCTGTAATATGCTCAGATCAAAATATTTCCTTTACATAATGTTCTTGTCTTGTCGTCCTCGTTCAAAAATATATTTGGATTTATGTATCACGCTCGGACGGTCGTAAGGTTGCATTAAAAAAATGGATATTGTTGCAATCAATCAGTTACAGTTATCTTTTACATATCTTGTCAAAATTCTGTGGTTATAAATAGATTTTTTACTTTATGAATCTTAGTAGTTACATTTCTAGAACATCACATCACTAGAACGGTTGCACTTATGTTAATAATTGTAATGTTCATAATGATAGATATTAATATTTCGCTCAACTTTTGTTTGAAATGTATCTTTAAAAAATGTACCCATTACGTGAATACCGGTAGGGATAATCTTAATTTTTTTAATAATATTGTCAGAAATGCATTTATGAGTTTTATTTTTATTAAATCGTATGAACTATGCCTGAAAATATTTTGACAGAGAAACAAAATAAAAATAATTAATATGACATTTCCCACCGGTTAACACAAATAGAACGACCGAGAACGTGTATCAGTGTGCATATAAATATTGAAATATGTTTTGCGTCTGCTAATTATTTTTCGTAAAATTTTAAAGTTGTTGTCACCCTACGAATGATGGGCATATTTTTGTATTTGAATTAGTTATATTAACTTATAAATATTCTCTTTTTACCGTCACTATGTTTTTTTACATGCTATTGTTTTTTGTTTTTAGTGGTAACTGCGATAAGGTCGCAACAAAAGTCTTGTTAAAGTACGAAAACTGTGGGCGACAATACCAACAAATTATATTTCGTTATTGATTTTTAATCCTACAATATGAGATAGTATTTTTTTGACCAATTATATTTTCATTTAATATCTACTTAAATATTCATTTTAAAAAAAGTTTATGTAAGAATTTCTCTGAATATGTTTTTGTTCATTGAGTTCTTTGTTTTTTTTCGTATACTTCGTCCCGAGGTACAAACAGCAGTGTCCCAAGGTATAAGATCATCGTGTACCTTGGGACTCTCCTATTTTTCCTTGTGTAAGTTTTTGCTCGCGGTACAAAGTACCGAAGAAGCTAAAGCATTCGGTCGTGTGTATGTAGCATTCTCGTATCAAAAAATTTCATTAACAAAAAGTGTTTGTGTCGTCGCCCTGAATCCAAAAATGTATATAACTTATATACTTGGATGTTAGTCGGCGCTCGCTCGGTATCTCGTGACACCAAATTTGTGCCCTCTACTTCTCTGAAGGTACCGAACCGATTCACACCAAATTTGGCATCCCATTTGAATCCGCTCGCAGTTTAAATCCAGTCGCCCGTATACTTTCCGAGTTATAGGCCCCCAAAATTTGGAGCCCCCCTTAATACTGCTTTTATAAAAATAATTAAAACACTCAAATATTCTACTAAAAATTCTAAGATAGTTTATGCCAACAAAATTTTTTCATATTGTTAACCCAAAACCCGAAAAAAATTATTAAATATTATAATTTTGAATTTCAAAGTATGCACAATTTCTTTTTATCAATTTAATCTACAAAAAATTGTAAGACTTTTTATGTCTATAAATTTTTTTCATATTGTTAACCAAAAGGCCATAATAATTAAAAACCACTGCTCGCAACGCATATCTTACCTAATGGCGAGCTCTACGCGTTGATGCGTTTTAGGAAATCAATGTTTGGTATTTTTTTTTTCCAAATCTTGTTTTATATTTTACTTTGAAATAACATCACAATAAAAATTATATATAATAACAAAAGCATATTTTTTTTTATCTTACTATTATTTTTTTAATAACTCAACCCAAAGAAATTATAACACACAATATGTAAAAACTGTCCCGAGGTAGACATCTTCGTATATTTGTACTTGTAAAATTATCAAAAGTCTAACTCTAAATGCTATATGTGAAGAATCAACACTTCCATCTTCTCTTCGTCTTCCACGGTCACTGTCTCTTCCCCTGTCTATGGCCTCAAGCGATACGTCATCAACAACCAATTTAATTTTTAAATTTAATATTATTTTACATAGATGTCCCCCAACGATTGTTTGTGTTTATGGGCCCCGAATTCTCTCATTTCGGTACGTACTGCTGCCATGTTCACTTTTTACTTCGCCTCTTTATCCGTGATAAGGCCTACCCATATGACCATACCCTCCATTACCATGTCCTCTTCCATGACCATACCCTCCTCCATGACCATATCCTGGCCCACGACCGCGGTGAGGATGGTGTCTACCGTCATCGTCATCTCCCACGTTCGAATAACCTTGGTGATAACTGCTAGATCCAAATTCTGGGTCAGTGCTGCCTCCTCCCCCACCACCACCACCACCACCTACTCCACCACCACCTCCTCCTCCCCCACCTCCATGATTTATACTGTAATAATAATAATAATAATTAATTACTATTCAAAATAAATTCAAAACATCATTGTCCTATGTTTAATGTTATTTTTGACTTATTTGTCAATTATTGTAATTTTTAATCAATAAAGTGAATTTTTGGAATTTATGAAGGAGTTTAAGAGAAAAAGCGTTGGAATATTTCGACCAATATATGGGGTTCTTCGAAGTGCTGATCATTGGTGATTATGTGATGAATGTCTACATATGATGCGTGTTGAAATGTGTGACACACATCACATGTAATCTTTCTTCACATCATCATATAATTATAAGTTGCGAAAAGTTCAAAAAGATAATCCCGGAAGTGTTACCTCCTCCTAAACAGGTAATATTTGACGAAATATCATTTATTGTAGCATCAAATTAATACTATATTTACTACTACTATACTTTATATATACATACATATATATATATATATATATATATATATATATATATATATATATATATATATATTAAATAAAATTTAATTATTATTAACACAGTCAAAATTCACTTTTTATAATAATAATAATTTTGTTACTTTACCGTTAAAATTTGTTATATATACTTGTTATAATATAACCACAGAAATAACCCAAAACGAAACGGATTTTTTTCGAAATTTATTGTCCTGTTGGTAAACCGAAATCTACTTACCACACACAAACATGTTGTTTCGCACAGTTGTCATTGGGAAGCGTACGTCCATAACTTCTACGGTATCACATAAAATAAAGCAGACATTATTTATTGTTTACCAGTAAAAGTAACACTTCATTCACAGCTCATCAATTCATAATTATTATTAGTAATTTCATTTAATGCACACTGTTTGTTAGAGATATAGAAAATTTGAGATTTGGAGGCATAATTATATATTTATATATATATATATATATATATATATATATATATATATATATATATATATATATATATAATATATATATATATATATATATATATATATATATATATATATATATATATATATATATACATATATGTATATAAATTATAAAATTTTATTCGACTTTTATTAGAACAAGCCACCTATGCAAGGAACCTATGTTTTCAGTTCCAGCGAAGCGAGTAGCCGACTTCACCCTCCGTGCTTTTTAAATTATATATATATATATATATATATATATATATATATATATATATATATATATATTTAATTATAGCCTTCTAGTTAACAATTTTTCAAATTGTTATGACTATAAATAGACTTACAATTTTTTGTAGTTTATTTTTATATAATTAATTAAAATATCGGTTGTGGCCAACACAGAACTTTCTTTCACCGAATTTTAAGATTATCCATACTCCGAACTGGTACATTTTTACTTTTTTAAAGAAACTTGTCAAACAAAGTTGTGCGAAATATTAATATCTTTCATTATGTGCATACATGATTTTGCCATAAGTGCAATTGTTGTAGTGATATTGGAGATGGAACAAAAAATGCATAGTGTAAACATGCACTGCCAGTTTGAATATCATTTTCAAAAATTAGAGGAACACATCTAGACCATATACAAATCTTAAGTTTGAAGTTTCACAATTTTACGTTTTACAGTTTCGGCTCTAGAGCGTTCACAGACAGACAGACACACACACACACACAGACGTCATTTTGAAAGTAGTCGATTCAGGGAAGGTGAAAACGTGTATATCCGTTGAAATCTCGAGTTCGATTGGTTTGGTGATTCTTATATTTATTTATTACTTCGTAAAATGTTAAGTGAATATTTTAAAAATCAAAATTAATATTTTTGTAATTTTTTATGGCCATTAGGTGACCAATATGAAAAAATCTTGAAAATATAAAATATCTTAGAATTGTGTGTAGAGTTTTTGAGTATTTTAATTATTTTTATAAGGGCAGTATTAAGAGAGGCTCCAAATTTTGTGGGCCTATAACTCGGGAAGTATGCGTGTGTTAGGATTTAAACTGCGAGTGGATTCAAATGAGATGCCAAATAATATATTTAGCAAATTTGGTGTGTATCGCTCCGGTACCTTCAGATGAGTATTGTACAACGACTAACATCCAAGTATATAATTTATATATTTTTTGGATTTAGGGCGACGATACAAACACTTTTTGTTAAGGAACTTTCTTGATCCGAGAATGCTACAGACACACGACCGAATGCTTTATCTATTTTGTATTTCGTACGGCGGGTAAATAGTGGATATTAAATGCCTTATAGATGTTTGAAGAATATAATTTAAAAAAATAATATATATTTTTTTTAATTTCTAAATTATTTTTTATATATTTTCTTATAGTTGGTGGGTTTAAAATTTTAAGAAAATTGCTAAACATAATAAAATCTTACAAGGTCTTGTAGAATTTTTCAATATTTATAAAAATAATCTAAGGGTAAAATTAAAGGGGGCTTCAAGTTTTGAGGCTCTATTACTCTACAACTTTGCATTTAAGTTAGAGAGATACATATATCCAAGTATATAAGTTATATATATTTTTGTAATCAGGGCGAGAAGATAAGAACTTTTTGTTAAGAACATTTTTTGCTCCGAGCATGTTACAGACACTCGACCAGTCACTATAGCTGTCTTGTACATTCGTACGAGCGAAAAAAAAAAAAATATGTTTGAAATTGTAGCGATCGCATTCATAGGCTAGCTACTGTTGCAATCAATCAGTAATAATGTCATTATTATTTATTACTTTTTATCTTTTCAATATTCAGTGGTTACAAATAGATTGTCTCCTTTAAAAACCTTAGTAGTTAAAAATTGGTTGTCTATATTAATGAAAAAATTACATCAACCATTGAATAGATAATACGGCGAGCTAAGGCCATTGTAGCTGTATCTATGCTTGTTTATTCTGATTGTAATTTCGTTGTAACCGAAAATAAAATATGTTTATCAGAAAATAATAATCATCACTAATATTCTTCGTAATCAGGTTAACTTTTAACCCCTTGGCAATGGAATACAATGATAACTATCTCTATCCTCATTTTTATTTTCTTATACGAATGTATATTAGGAAGTATTGAATTCATTAACATATTTGGACTGGATATTTTAACGGAAATACGCGTTTTAACCATTCTTGTATCGAATTTTACTATTTTCGGTATGACTTCTGTGTGTACCTATTCTTTGAACGCTCAAGAGTCAATACTGTTGAATATAAAATCATGAATCTTAAAAATCAATACTTGTATATAGCCCGAACGTACATCATTAGCTCGCCGAAGTACCGAAGAAGGTAAAGCATTCGTTCGTTTCTGAACAGAAAGTGTTCGTCTCGTCACCCTGATTCCAAAAATATATATAACTTATATACTTGGATGTTAATCGTCACTTACTCGTAAGCCCAAATTTAAACCCTTTACTCCTCTGAAGATACCGGAGCAATTCACACCAATATTGCTACACATATTATTTAGAAGCTCATTTGAATCCGCTCGCAATTTGAATTCAATCGCCTGTTTACTTCTCGACTTATTAGGCCCCAATATTGGGAGCCCCCCTTAATACTGCTCTAATATAAATAATTACAACACCAAAAAATTCTACTACAAATTATAAGATATTATATATCTACAAGATTTTTTCATATTGTTAACACAAAGGCCATAAAATTTCTTAAAATATTATAATTTTGAATTTTAAAATATGCACTACATTTTTTTTTTTTTATAATCTACAAAATATTGTAAGTTTTTTTATAACTATAACATTTTTTTCATATTGTTAACCAAAAGGTCATATTGATACAAATCCGCTGCTCACATCGCATATATTACTTATAAGGACGCATAGGTGCGTTGTACCTAAGCTTGTTTCAATGGAATTAGTTAGAGTACTCTTATAAATATAAAAAATAAAAGAGTAATCTTTAAAAATGTATTAAATAATTCACTATTACATGATATATTATACCGAAATAGCAGTATCTTAATTTTGGTCCGGTATTGCAATCATTATTACGGATATTTAAAATTGCTGGTCTGTCAATGTTTTTGCAAAATATATTTACCTATCGGAACCATAATTGGGCGCAGGTTTACCAGACACGTGTAAAATAACCAAACTCAAAAGAATCTGCAAATAAACAGTAAATATTTGACAACATGCAATTATAATGTATATAAATTAAACAAGTATAAGTGCAGACACCATTGCCTTTATCTTGCCGTATTATCTATTCAGTGGATGTTTTCATTTTTAGCTCACCGTCCGAAGTACAGAAGAGCTAAAGCATTTCTTCGTGTGGCTGTAGCATTCTCGGATCAATTTTCTTGATGGACATTTTTTATGGTTACAAGACTTACTTATTACTTCGTAAGAGAAAGTTGTAAAGCTATATTGTACAATTTCAGTGTATTGGTTAGTTTGATTGGGATATATATATATATATATATATATATATATATATATAAATATATATATATATATATATATATATATATATATATATATATACATATATATATATGTATATATATATATATATATATATATATATATATATATATATATATATATATATATATATATACGTATATATATATATGTATATATATATATATATATATATATATATATATATATATATATATATATATATATATATATATATATATATATATATATGTATATCGTATATATATATATATATATATATATATATATATATATATATATATATATATATGTATATCATATATATATGCATTCACAATTTGAAAATATGTTATGCATATAAAATGTCTAATATTTTGAATGCGTCCAGCTCGCCTTATAAGTAAGATATTTGAAGAAAATAATTGTTCTTAATTATTAAAGCTTATTGGTTAGCAATTTGAAAAAATTGTTATAGATATAAGTAGTAACAATTATTTTAGATTATTAAAAAAACATATTAGTATATATTTTCAAATTCAAAAATATAAATAATTTTTTATGGCCTTTGGGTTAACAATATGAAATAATCTTGTAGACATAAAATATCTTAGAATTTTTTGGTGTTTCATTTTTTTTTTATCGCGGCAGTATTAAGGGGGCTCCAAATTTGAGGTGGCCTATTACTCGGGAAGTATACGGGCAATTGAATTTAAACTGCGAGCGGATTCAAATGAGATCCCAAATAATATGTGTAGCAATATTGGTGTGAATCTCTCCGGTACCTTCAGAAGAGTAAAGGGTATAAATTTGGGCTTACGACCGAGCGACGATTAACATCCAAGTATATAAGTTATATATATTATTGGATTCAGGGTGACGAGACAAACAGTTTTTTAAAGAAAATTTTTTGATCCGAGAATACTAAAGACACACGTACGATTGCTTCGTACAGCGACCTAATTCGTGCATATTTTAAAATAGTAAACTATAATATTCAATATTTGTTTATATAGTAATATGAAGTAATCATGCAAACATAAAATATTTTTGAATGTTTTGGATATTTTAATTGTTTTTTTAAGGTCAGTATTAAAAGGGGCTTTACATTTTGGGGCCCTATAACTCTGGTGGTATACGAGTGGTTGGATTTAATCTGCGAGTGGAATCAAATGAGGTCCAAATTATATATGTAACAAATTTGGTTCAAATCGCATGGTACCTTCGGAGGAGTATCGGGCACAAAATAAGGTCTTAAGAGCGAGCGAGCGACGACTAACATCCAAGTATATAAGTTATGTACGATACATTTTTGGCTTCAGGGCAACGAGACAAGAACTTTTTGTTAAGCACATTTTTTGATGCGATAATGTCACAGACACACAACCGATCACTATAGCTCTCTTGTACATTCTGTGCGACGAGCTAAGAAATAGTCTTATGTTTTAGTAAATGTATGAAGTGGGCATATTGTAAAGAATATATTTAAGCCTATTTAGTAATATTTAAATAAAAACTTACAATAACATATTGCGAATAAGTCATAACTTGACCTCCTTGCAAAAATTATCTGTGTATCTCAGTTCACTGTTTCACTAAATGAAATGATATTAACAACAAACTTATTAAAATATTTATATTTTTGAAGGATTTAATCGCATTTAAAATATAGTGGGGGCGGATGAGTCACGACATAAGGAGATAAATAACCGAAGTATAAGGAGTCTCATCTCCGGCCACAATTCCACACCTACGACAGGTTGGTCTTTTTACTTTCTTTTGCAGAGTAATAAATAAGTATAGGGATCACCAAAAAAATCGAACTTGAGATTTCAACGGATATACACGTTTTGAACTTCCCTGAATCAAATGTGACTATTTTCGGAGTGACGTCTGTGTGTGTGTGTGCGTGTGTGTGTATGTGAACGCTCTAGAGCCGAAACTGTCCAACGTAAAATTATGAGACTTCAAACTTAAGACTTGTATATGGTCTAATTGTGCACCTCCTATTTTTGAAAAGAATATTCAAACCTGCAGTGCATGTTTACTCTATGCATTTTTTGTTCTATTTCCAATATCACTAGAACGGTTGCACTTACGGCAAAAATAGTTATGTTCATAATGATAGATATTAATATTTCGCACAACTTTTGTTTGAAAAGTTTCTTCAATAAATGTACCAGTTACGAGAAAACCGCTACCAAAAATATTGAGAATCTTGTTTACGTTGTCATGGATTCGAATGTAGCTTAATTAATCGGATCGTCTGCGCCTGTCAATATTTCGACAAGAAAACAAAATGGTCTGAATTAGATAAATGACATTTCAGAATATTTCTGTAAGAATTGGTTAGTTTTGATAGTTAGTACTTCAAAACCATTACAAATTGGTATTGGTATACTTATCAACCCATTCATTTATATAAGGTAAGCTTGGTTTTCATATTGTTTCTGTTGGATTATTATTTCCTAATATTATATTTTTATAATCAATAAATATTGATGAAAACTACGTAAAAGAAAGTCCCGCGTTGGCCACAACCTATTATTTTACGAAGAAATAAGTAAGTATAGAGATCACCCCAAAAAATCGACCACGAGATAATGGATGTATCGATTTTGTGGGTCCCTGAGTCCATTTTGACTATTTTCTCAATGATGTCGATGTGTCTGTTTGTCTGTGTGTGAGCGTCCTATTTTTAAAGTATATTTCAATTGGAAGTGCTCTTTTATTCGTGTCATTTTCGAACTATCTTGGCAATGGCTGCATTTACAGAAAAACTAACAGGTATACAAACTCAAGATATTCTAATTCTCTAAAAGATTGCAATTTAAATAATTTAATTTTTTTTAAATTAATGTATGATATTATACTGATAATAAATTGTTTTGACGTTTACATTTGACTAATAATTATAGATTGTGAATTGTAGATTTATTTTGCTAAATTACATGTAATATACTAGGTTCATTTTTCATGTAACACTATAACGAATACATATTATTATAATTACCCAGATATGTTTGTTTGTATGTATATATGTGAGTGTGTGTAGAACGCTTTTTTTTTATTGTAAAAATGTTATCTGGCATAGACGGGGATCGAACTCACGACTTCCAGGGTGAAAGGCAAGACTTAACCACTGCGCCATGGCGACTGCTAATAATGCTATTAAAAAAATCAAATAGTTAATACTGAAATAAAACAATCACTATTCTGAAGTTCAGTCTGCTTTGAAATAGACAAAAACGAATCAAACGTCAAAATGAAATGTCAAAGAAGTTTTTGTGATAAACCTTCAATTAAGTTGATGATTTGAAGTGTATTAAGTGTGTTGTGTATTTTACAGAGTGGCATCTGCTATATTATATTGATATTGTATGTCAATGAGAAATATAAATAATTGTTAGTTAATAAAATTAAGTTTTATTTATTCTAATTTGAAGTTTGTGAGTCGCATTTATGTTAAAATGACCGACCAAAGAACAAATATAAATAAAAGTGCTACCACGTGAACGTCAAAAACAGTATTTCAATGTGCAATAATGATGTACGAGTTACGGAAACATTGTTTGAATTGTTAATCTAAAGTTTAACGGGAGTAACATGTTTTTATTCAATTTTAAGTATTTAATATGAAATAAGTGCATATTATTGCCTAATTTGCATATATTTTTAGCAAATACCTGTTTCCGTCCATTTATTTTAATACATATTTAATATTTTCACTTCAAAATGGCCAAAAAGCAGTGTTTTCTGAAAATATGAGTTGCGGTAAGATTCTATAGTTGGTCAAATTATAATTACTGCAAGTAAGTAAATTTAAAATTCTGATTATTAGAGAAATAAAATCTTTAAGAGATAATTCAAACATATTTAGAAACATGATTAGTTGTCAATTTTATTTTTTATTTTTGATGGCACAATTCATTGTATTTTAGCATATAACTAATTATCATCTCTTTCAAAACTGCCACTGTCATACTGCAGTTTAATACTGCAAAATTCAGAATCTAGCCTGATTATTTAATTCAAAATCAATAATGAATCAAATGTCAAATCATTAAAAATGTTTTGTAAAAAGGGTTTCTAATACATATTCTTTGAATAACCGATTCAAATAATAAATAGCAATCGTAAGTAAATTTATAATCCTGTTTCTTATGTAATAAATAATCATAGAAACTGTCTTAATGATACTTATGGCCCGTTGCACCATACAAGGTTAAAATCAAAGTTTAACAAAACTTAGTTTAAATTTATCGGATGTTACACATTGCATAATAAGCGATCGAATAGTTAATCTCAGCATAGTGATCTGAAAAAAAAAATAGCGTTCAAAAAAAGGACTCGAATTTTTCTTTAATATTATTTGCAATGTGGAAATTTGTATTACTATTATAGTCAAACGATACACACTGAAGAAAACCGTGTAATTATTATTAAATTACATGAAAATTCGCCATCAGTCAAAACTGACCTATGTTCTGTATACCATATGGGCACATGGTGCCCACGGGTGACCCTTGTATATGAATAGTTTTGAAATTTCGAGATGGTAAATTAGAATAATAGAACGAAAATACATTCCGTAAATCAATGCTCGAGTATTATACATTTATGAAACGATTTTCCTGTATATGATTTATTTTAGGATGGGTAAAATAAAATAACATAACAATAACAAATATAACGCAAAAGAAAGCTCTGTGTTGGCCACAACGGATTTATTAAATATGAGTTCAGCATTTGGATGTAAAAATACTAAATTTGCTTTACAAACATTTTTCAGACCAATATTAAAGTCGCTGGAAATTCCATAAAAAGACTACAGCTGTTATATTCGTTAAATAGTTCTGTCAGGTCATAGTAATGAATGAATGTATGTTTGGTCTTTTCTAATTTGGCTATACCCAAATTTATGGGTAAGATGCCTTGGTTTTCTGTTGTTTTTGATTTCTTGTCCTTGTCCGAGTCCGAATGCGAACAACCTGGAAGAATTTCAAATTGGTTGGTTCCTGTTCTGGGTCTTTTTATGTTAGAAATGTGTATTTTTTCTGTAGTGTTACCGTGTCTCGTATTTATTTTGGCCGTTTTTAAATTTTTATTTATTCTTTTTAATTTTGCTGTTTTGTATCTATTGCAGGTTTTTTGTTGTTTTTGTCTGTTTTTTACGTGTACAAGTTCGGGGATATGTGGTAATTTTTCCTTAGTTTCGTTTAATTTGCTTATAACCTTTTCTTTATTTTGTTGAATTTTGTCATTTAAATTTTGATTAAGTAGCTTTACTTTATTTCTGTGATTGAGTATATAATTATTTATTAATTGTTTGTCAATTTCTATGTTGAATGGGGATTTTAAATCTAAATGTCCTGTTGTTATTTCGCAGGGTTTTAATTTAGTTGCTGAGTGTATTGTGTTGGTGTAGGCTAGTAAAGCATAATTAACTTTAATTTCTATAGGTTTATTTTGAAATTCTGCTTGATTATTAAATAATCGAATATGTTCGATGAGGGAATCTTTCTACTATTCCATTAGATTCGGGATGTTGAGAACTGATGAAGTGCGTTGTTACTTTATGTAGTTCTAATAATTCTTTAACCAGCGAGTTTTTAAATTCTAGCCCGTTATCAGATATTATTTTCTCGGGGATGCCATGATGGGTGAAATATTTTATTAAATTATTAGCGATTTCTATGCCTTGGGCTGAATTCAATACATATGCTTGTGCATATTTTGAGAATGAGTCTACTATTGTAAGAAATTTAGCTATTTCTAAAGTAATACTGTCAATGTGTAATATTTCAAATGGCTTAGTTGCTGTTGGTGTGACATTAAATTTTAAATTGAGGGGTCTGCGGTCATATTTAGTAGTTTGGCAAATTTCGCAATTATTAATATAAAATTGTATTGATTTACGTTGTGTTGGCCAGTAATAGTGTTGTTTTATGCGTGTTTCTGTATCATCAATACCTCTGTGGTTTGTTTTGCTTTCATGGAAATTTTTTATTACTTGTGTTATTTCGTCTTCATCAGAGATGTCCTCTAAATATTTTGTACATTTAATCAGTATTATTACGGTATTATTTTTGAAATGTTTTTGAAGAATGGTACTGAATTTTTCGTATAATTGGCTCATATTTTCGAAATAAAGATAATATTTTACTTTTGCTACTATGAATTCTTTGACAAAATTGATTATCTCTTGTTCGAAATTATTTTTAGAAAATTGTATGGCTATTCGTTGTTTGTTTTTATTTAGTCTAGTGAGAATTGGTTTAGCAGGGTTAAATTCAACTTCGGAGATAATAATTTGGTTTTTACCATGGTTTACAGGACAGTCTACTATAGGGAT
Organism: Leistus spinibarbis; assembly: GCA_933228885.1. Classification (NCBI taxonomy): domain Eukaryota; kingdom Metazoa; phylum Arthropoda; class Insecta; order Coleoptera; family Carabidae; genus Leistus; species Leistus spinibarbis. The sequence goes on along the minus strand of OW121795.1, from coordinate 1,216,489 downwards.
GCCTACTATAGGGTGTTCCTGGTTTGAATGTATTGTGTTGTCACTGTCAGTTGATGCGTCATCATCTGAGTTTTTAATAGTTTTATCTACTTCGACTATAAGTGATTGATTATCTTCTGAATTTTTGTTATTTTGGTCAAGTTGGTTGTTAAAGTCTTCCATGTATTTGAAAAATGCATCTGTGTTGTCTGTTTCATTTATGTTGAGTTCTATTTTGTTACTTGGTTTTTTAAAGACAGTAATTTGTATTTCATTATTCTTAAAAATATATTGTAGCATGGATTTAACATCTGACCAATTTAGCATATCTTTTCCACAGGCTAATTTTGGGATACTCAAGTTACTGATGTTATTTTTTATACAAAAATGATTTGAATTTAATAAGCTATAGAATATGTCTTGGTTGCTTGGTTTGTCAAAATACCGGTTTTTAGTTATTAGGTATATTATAAATCTATCATTAATTTTTTGAAATATTACATTATGAAGTTTCGGATTTTGATTTTTTAATTTACTTAAATTGTTGAATTTTTTAGTGAATTGTTTAGCGATGCCTGATGACATTTTCAAATCCTTGCTGACACAATGTGCTATGCTATTATTGGATGGTGTATCAAATAAGTCTCCTTCTATTTCTAAAATGTTATTGTTATTAATGTTGTGTATTTCTTTATTAGTTAAATAATTTTGATATTGTGTTAATGGGGATAGATTTTCGTGAGTGTCTTTTAATTTATTATTTTGAGTGTCATGTTCGTGTGGAATGTGGCTTGAAGCATCAGCGTTTGTGTTTAATTTTCCTTTTTTGTAAATTATCTCATAATCAAATTCTTCAAGTTTTAACCGCCATCTGATTAATTTTTGACTACATTTCTTTAATGAAAATAGCCATTGAAGTGGTCTATGATCAGTATAAATTTTAAATTTGCGTCCGAAAAGATAGGGTCTGAAATATTGTGTTGCCCAGATTATGGCTAAAAGTTCTTTCTCAATAGTAGAGTAGTTTATCTCAGAACTGTTCAAAGTTCTGCTGGCGTAAGCAACTGGAGGGTCATTGCCAATGTGGCCTTGTGATAGCACGGCACCGATTGCTAAATTGCTGGCATCGCACGTTAAATTAAATTCCTTTGTAAAGTCGGGGTATTGTAAAAGTGGTTCATTGATTAATAAATTTTTACATGTCTCAAAAAGAAAGAAATCCTTTTATTTGTTTAGTGGTTTATGGTATTGGGTAATTTTGAATGGCTATAATTTTGTCTGGGTTTGGTTTAACACCATCAGGGTAACAATGTGGCCTAAGTACGCCACTTCTTTCTTTAGAAATTCTGATTTGTCTAGTTGGATCTTAAAATTTGAATTTCTGACTCGGTCAAACACTAATTTTAAATTGTTTATATGTTCTTGGAGCTTATACTGAATATAATAATATCGTCTAAATATACTAAACATTTTTGATTGGTTAATCCTCTCAAAATATTGTTCATGACTCGTTGGAATGTTGCCGGAGCATTTTTTAAGCCAAATGGCATGCGTAAAAATTCATAATGTCCGTTTTCGGTGTTAAATGCGGTTTTTGATATGTCGTCTTTGTTCATTTCTATCTGGTGGAATCCAGAAGCTAAATCTAAGGTGGTAAAACATTGACATCGTCCAAGTTTATCGAGCAAATCTGTTATATTAGGTAGAGGGTATTTATCGCCAATAGTTTTGTCGTTTAATTTCCTGTAATCCACAACAATTCGCCATTTACGTTTTCCAGTGGCGTCTAATTTTTTGGGGACTATCCAAATGGGTGAAGACCATGGTGAGTTCGAAGGCCTAATTATTTTTTGATCTAGCATTTTCTTAATTTGTTGGTTAACTTCTTGTTTGTGAATTTGAGGATACCTATAAGTTTTAGTGTAAATCGGAATTTCGTCTTTAGTTTTTATTGAATGTTTAATTTGGTTTGTAATTGAAAGCGTGTTATCTTCTAAATGAAATATGTCTAAATATTCTTTTATTAATTTATCTATTGCAAATTTTTCAACTGTGTTCATATGGTCTGTTCGTATTTTGGAGATATCAAATTTTATTTTGTTTGATTGTAAGTGATTGAAATTCGGGCTTGAGTAAGTTACATAGTTATCGAATTTTTCTACTATAATAGGGTTTAATTTTTCTTTTGTTTCTGTAGGATTTATTACTGTGCATAAGGCTAGATAATTTTTTGCAATGGTTACACATTCTGGAATTATTAAATTGTTTATTCTATGCTGAGGTATAATTACAGTTCCATTATTTAAATTAACCTTGATTTGGATAATTTTTTCGGATGTCGGGTCTATTGTAATTGTATCTGTATTTGATATATTATTTGTGTTGATTTTATTTTTAAGATCGTGATATCGAATTTTAATTTTGCAATTTGGTGTTATGATCAAGTCATTGTGCATGTCGATTAATATTTGTAATGTTTTTAAGTTATCAACTCCTAATAGTATATCAAATTGATCGTGAAAGTTAAAAAGATGGAATTTTAGTGCAGAATGGTTTTGTATTTTAAATTGTTTAGAAATGGGTATAAGGGTGCTAAATTGTTCCGTCGAGGTTCCATGTGCGGTTGATATTTGGAAAGGATCTTTTATTATAGCATTTTTTAAATATTTATTTGCTACTTTTGGTTTGACGAAAAATTTAGTACTGCCCGTATCTATTAGAACTTTTAAATTATATTCAGGGATTATAATATAAGGTAGTCTACTTTGATGGTTTGTTAAATTCATTACTTCAATTACTGGTTTACATTTTGATCCAAGGCTGGGCCTTCTAAAAAATTATTCTCATTTAAATTTTGTGTTTCGTTATGGTATTCTGTTTCAACAGGGAATTCTACTGATGGTTCGGTGTAGTAGAGATCGGGTTCATTGTCAAAATTTGGTTCTTCGCAATATGTATTTGATGTTTGTTCGTCTATGTTAAAAAGTTCCTCTGTTATATAGTTTTGTCTATTTGGTCGGGAATAAGTATGATTTTGTATTGAAGGTCCGGGTCTAGGTTGGAATGGTTGAGCGTATCTAGTCGAGATACTCATCGGGGTTGGTTTGGGTAAGTTTTGCTTATGAGTTGGATTTTTGTTGTAAGCACCAGAGAAATTGGTTTTGTTTACAAAAGGTGTTTGATTAGTATATTGTTGTCTAATTGGTTTGTTAAATGGGAAACGAGTGTTATGCGCGAAGTTTGTCAATGGTAATGGTTTATATTGAGCTTGTTTGTTGTTTTGTATATTTTGTTTTGTATTGGTGTTTAAAAAATTGTTCATGGTGTATTTTGTTATTTTAATATTATTTTCAAATTGAAAATCATTAGTTAACATGCTAAGAGCAGAGTTTAAATCTGCTGGGTTTTTAGCACGCATAAGTTGTCCAATTGGCTCTCTTAAGCCACGTAACAAGATTCTAAGTGCATAGTTACGGAAGTATGCATTTAAAATCGATGCTTCATTACCAGGTACATTTGTGGTAAAATATGAAGTTTGCAAATTAAGTAAATGCTGTATTTTATTAAAAAATTCAAATACGGTTTCATTAGAATTTTGTTTTAGTTCGGACATTTCCGCGTTAAGGGTGTAGCAGTCTCTTTTATACAACAACTAGATATATTAATGGCAGCTTCGCCTTTAATTTTAGAACGGATACTTGACATTAAATACTCATTTTGGAAGTTATTTACGTCTGCCGTATCATAAAATTTGTTTACAAGTTTTTCGCAGACTTCTACGAATCGTGGGAGAAGTTCTCGTTCTCAGAAATCAGGTACCATTTCGAGGTATTCCTTTTTTAATGCCATATTTAGGCTTTGGGGTAAAATCAAAGTGGGATTTCTTAAAATTGGTGTAAGCACTAGTGGTGTAGAGCTACTTAGATTTTGGGGATGGTTCTCAGGACCAAAGTCAGAATCAGAATTTGAATTTGAGGTACTATTGGAATATATTTCCCTAAATTGACCTCTGTTACATAAGTCATCACGGCAATATCAATGTCCACTTCATTTGCGTTGAAGCTGTTGATTCACCGATGTGGTAGTTGTCCAAGGAATGGCTGCACTCGGAGATGCTGATTTCTCTCAGATGCAGGAGATCCTCTTCGAAGATGTTTTTCGCAAGTTAAAGTTCTTAAATTGCCACTCAAATCACTTTGTGAACCGAAATTATATTCGTTAATTTCGTTATTGGCTATCCTACTGACTGCGCCAGTTAACTTTCTGAATAAACGCAAAGTATTTTAAAAAAGATTTATTTTAAAATACAATATAGCACAATGCTACAGGTTACAAGACTTAATTCTGACTAACTAAAATGATACAATGCTAAAACTAAATGTGTATATTATAAGATATGATTCTCTTGAAATCCGCTGAATCTGCATGTTGGTTGTTGTTTGTGACAATATAACTATATATATATATATATATATATATATATATATATATATATATATATATATATAAATATATATATATATATATATATATATATATATATATATATATATATATATATATATATATATATATATATGTATATATATTATACATATATATATATATATATATATATATATATATATATATATATATATATATATATATATATATATATAGTTTCTCGCTATCTTCACACAAACTTAGCCACCTGTGCGACCCACAATTCAAACTTGCCCAAACCGATACGACTACTGATGTCACGCGTTGGCCGGACGCCGTAGCGGAGTCAGCTAGAAGCGCTCAAGACATTCGCATCGAATACGAATGATCTATACTATTTAAAGAATATGTTATAATTTCTTAGTGAATCATAAGTGTTTTATTGTTTTACTATTATATTGAATCATACATCCCTAAACATAAATGTGTCTGAATTATTTATCAACCGTAGTTTCAAGCGTTAATTATGGTTTGAAACTACGGTTGATAAATAATTCAGACACATTAATGTCGGTTAGCGACAAACTTACACATATATATATATATATATATATATATATATATATATATATATATATAAATATATATATATATATATATATATATATATATATATATATATATATATATATATATATATATATATATGGATGTTAGTTGTCGCTTGCTCTTATGACCAAATTTGTACCCTCAACTCCTCCGAAAGTATCGGAATGATTCGAACCAAATTTGCTGCATATATTCTAGGGTATCCCATTTGAATCCGCTCGCAGTTTATATCCAATCGCTCTTATTTTTCCGAAGTTATAGGGCCCCCAAAATTTGGAGCACTCCTTAATATTGCCCTTATAAAAATAATTAGTACACCTAAAAATTCTAAAAGAAATTCTAAGATATATGTCAATAAATGTTACAAATCGCTTTGACTTACTTGTAGTTTTGTTGTAGTCGAAAGCTTATCGACGATATTTAAACACTGATACCTTTTCTGCATGGCACTTTATCACAATAAAACCAATAATAATACCATAAAATTACATAAGTATAAACTTACAAAGATTTATACGTGACGGCCCGCGGAAATCGGGGTTATTCATCTATTTAGGCTCTGAAATTAGAACACAGGATCATACCAAAACCCCATATAATTAACCGTCAACGCAAGTCAATTAGTCAACCTCATACGTAAGCGTATAGGTTACGTATGAGGGGTCTTCCGTGCGCGACACACGCCACACTCTGACCGTCGTTGAGAACACCTACTGGTGAGCACATCAACCAGTTATGTCACCGTTGGAACCCCCAGACACACCAGACAGGCCATCGTTGGGCCCCTGATCCACCAGCCAGGCCCCCGAACACACCGTCAGCCAGACCTTTGTCAATAGTCATCGTCACATATTCAACTCATATCATATATATTCAATTCTCCATATTATCTCAATACTCATTTAATATGTCTAGCTCATATTCTTTAATTTACTCCATTATTATATCTCAATACCAATCCGGACACTTCGTCCCATCGTCCATATATTAATATCAATAACAATTCAACAGATTAGTCTCCTTTCAGACATACCAAGTCATACTCCATATATCTCAACATTAATACAAATAGTAGAATACCCAAATATCATAATACGTTATAGATTAGCTATCAACCTCACATATTGATTCATACCTATTCATACTCAATATTAATACATATAGTAGAATATCCAAATATCATAATACGTTATTGATTAACTATCAACCTCACATATTGATTCATACCTATTCATACTCAATATTAATACATATAGTAGAATATCCAAATATCATAATACGTTATAGATTAGCTATCAACCTCACATATTGATTCATATGACGACCTATTTCACTGGTAGATAGACTGTTAATGGTTATACGTTCTGAAATACAGAATTAAAGAAGACTGGTGTTCACATAATATCCTATTTAATAAACGGATATAGTTATAACACACATATTTAAAACGCATCGTAACATTCGGCCAACCTGATAAAAGGCCTCGTCCCCGAGGACATCTGACTATCCTTCCTGAGACATGTTCAATGACTGATGATTTTGCTTGTTTTGAAATCGATGCACTTATCTCGCTAAGTCGTCAACGTAAATATAATCATTAGGTGTTTACACTTTCGTCTAGTTATATTTTCGGAAATTGTTTCGCTGTATGGTTTCTTTTCCTTTTTTTTTGCTCACAATCTGGGATATACATGTTTCATCTTATTGCATTCTGTGGTAGCAGTTCTTATAGCAGATTTCATTTGGGGTTATGTAGAAATCAATCCTTTCTTCGCGATCTTAATTTCCAAATGTGCAATCTGTGAATTGGTGTGGAACACCTGCAATATTCGATCCATTCTTTGCTTAACAAGTCGTTGTACGATATTTTCTTGTTCTTGGTGGTTTAGATTGCAATTTGCCCATCATGGTTAAGATGATATAATGCTTCGTTTACGCATGGCTGTTCCATGCCAAGTAACGCATATGCGCTCGGCCGTCAAGAGATGGATATACAGAAAACCTATCTAGTGTTTACGCTTACTTTTCCACCATGCCACGTAAACTGCCGACGCATAGCCGTACATGAATATTTCAATCTCTGGCATAGCGCATGGTCAAAGCTTATAACATAGGAACACAGATGGCCAGCCTAGTCTGGGTAATACAGATACCTTTATTATTTTTGTTTAGTTATTAGAATAGAGGGGGCCAATATTTAAATAAATTTGAAAAATGATATTTTAAAGAAATTAACAGTTTAAATGCAAATATACCAAAGAATACAAGATCAAGTGTGACAGGACAAATTGACGTAGTAAACTGTGAGTGTCCGTGATATAATTACCATTGATTAGGTTTCATTTTTAATAGTAGTTCCAGATATTGACGTTAGGGAAGAGCAAATAGTTCAATTACATGCCACAATAAACGCCACGACAAGGCAAAACTTGGTCGGATGCATAAACACTTACTTGGTCGTCGACAGACCGCATATGCGCGCATATGCGTAACTTGGCATAGAACAGCCATGCGTAAACGAAGCATAATAGCTCCAAAGTTGTAGCTCTTCTTGTGTCATCCTTCAAATGGATTTTCATATCTCTATACGTTGTTATTTTGTAGTATCTCATTTCTGTAGAGTTCTTGAGTAGGGTTATACAGAGTAGAATATAGTTATAGATATAATAAAGCTTTATTTAGATCTTATTTCCGGTCTACCCATACAATCGCACCACCACCGAATCCCCCTTTCCCAATCCGCTGCGCACGTTGGTAACTCCCTACTTTCCGCCGGGTGCGTTCTAACATAGTTTATACAACATCCCCTTCTTTAAGTATTTTATAAATATTTTCTTTGGTACATAAGTACATAAATTAAAATAAATTATATATTAAATTACATTTTAATGTTCAACAAAATCCTTGAGCCAACCTGGTGGTTTGCGTAGTCTAAATGGTCTTGCTTCAAACTCTTGGTTTGGTTTAGGAGAGATCGGAGTAGGCTCTAAACTACAATCCGTCTGATTTACGGGTTTTAAACTACAATCCGCCTGATTTACGGGCTCGTCTGATTCTATTTGCTCATTGTTTAAATGGTTATCTAGAGCGTCTGCCGTAGGATCGCAGTTGTCTGGCATTTCACAGGAAGGATTAGATTTAAGGTGATTGGGGTTTTTTATGTAGGTATCATTATTTACTGAGTACGGAGCAGGAATTTGATGCCATCGATTTCGACGGTACCTACCGGTTTCGGTTTGAATTATATATGATCTAGGTGTGTCGTCTTTTTTTTCGATTTTACCATATTGACGAATATCAGTTATCCAAATCCCGTCCCCTTCACAAAGTTTACCAAGAACCCTTGTTCTGTGACGTCTGTTATAATTTTCCGCTTGTTTATATCTTGACTCTTTCTCCCTTTCCGCAATTTTAGTTAGATCGTGATTTGCTACTCGCGAATTTAAGCTTTCAGGTAACTGAGGAAGGAATGACATTAGTTTTCGTCCCATCATTAATTCTGTCGGAGAAAACCCGTTAGTTAATGGAGTGGTACGGTAGCTAAGTAGGGCTAAATTGAAGTCTAAGTTTTTGTTTTCCTTTATGAGATTCTTTGCTATCTTAACCGCAGCTTCAGCAGCCCCGTTAGACTGACTGAAATACGGAGAGCTGGTTATATGCTAAAAATTGTATTCTTTCGAAAATTGTTTAAATTTACTTTGGAATTGAGGTCCGTTATCACATCCCAATATATCGCAAATACCGAATCGCGAAAAAGTTTCTTTGACCTTTTCAATTATGATCTCTTCAGTCATACTATTGAGGGGATAGATTTCGAAATAGCGCGAATAGTAGTCAGTGATTATAAGATACCATTTATTGTATTTATATAGATCTAACGCAATTTTTTTTATTGGACGAGATGGAAACGTTTCCTGTAAGAGGGTTTCTTTTGGATTTATCCTTTCTTCTATACAGTTAGGGCAGTTGCGGATTAAATTTTCTAGTTGCGAACTTAGACCCAGCCACCAAACAGATATTAAGGCACGTCTTCTGCATTTGACTAATCCTTGATGACCTTGGTGTTTAAATTCTATAACCTCTTTTTGCAAACGGGGAGGGATAACAATGCGATTATTTTTTAATAGTATCTCGTTAGTATTTGAAAATTCGAAACGGTATTGATAGTAGCTTTGCATCTCGTACGTGAGTTTATTACGTTCAGGCCAACCGTTTAAACTATAGTCTTTTAGTTTTTTACATGTAGGATCGTTTCTTTGCGCATCTATTATTTTCTCTAAATAATAATCTTTTACAGGAGAGTTTGATATAACAAGGTTGACGTACGCTTGGATTTCTTCGCCTAATTCATTTTTAACGTCCGTGTTTGGGATTGGACTGCGACATAGTGAATCAGCGACTACGAGTTCTTTCCCCGGAATAAATACTACCGTACATTCATACCGCATGAGTCTAATTCTAAATCTTTGTAGTCTGGGAGTTAAATTATCAAGATTTTTTGTCTGCAGTATTTGCAATAGAGGTTTATGATCTGTCTCAAGAGTTACGTGTAATCCTGTTATATAATCGGAGAATTTGTCTGCTGCCCATGTTAGTGCTAGTATTTCTCGCTCGATTTGGGCATAGTGCATCAGTTAGGGTACGCGATATGTATGCAACTACCTCCCGATTGTGATTATCGTCTTCTTGGGATAGACACGCTCCTAACCCGTAACTAGATGCGTCCGCGCTTATGATTATTTTCTTTGAATGATCATAAAATGCAAGCAAGGGAGTATCCGATAGTAGTCTTCTAATTTCCGAATACGATTGATCTTGAAGAGCGGTCCAGCCATAGGGTACGTTATTCTTTAATAACGAATTTAAGGTTGCAAAATTTGAGATTTGTTAGGATAGAATTTACCGACAAATTGACCATACCTAAAAATCGGAGTAATTCCGTTTTGTTTTCCGGGCGAGGGAATAATTTCAGTGCTTTAACACGAGCTTGGTCTACTGATATACCTTTATCAGTCAAAACGTGACCTAAATATTCGACTTCCTTCACTTCGAAATGACTTTTTGATTCATTAATAGTTATACCTTCTGCTTCGAGTTTTGATAAAACAATTCGTAAAATTTTATCATGTTTCTCTTTAGTCTCCGCGTAAACTAAGATATCATCTACATGAAGGACAATATTAGGTGTACCTGATAAGAGTTTGGTAAACTTGCTAACGAAGTATTCCGGAGCACATGATATGCCAAAGGGTAGTCTTTTAAATATAAATCTCCCAAATGGGCAAATAAAGCAAGTTAGGTGTTGGCACTCTTTATTTAACTTGATTTGATAAAAACCCTTATTAGCGTCGATTTTTGAAAAATATTTAGCTCCTTTTAATCGTGCTAGTGTGTTTTCTACTTTAGGTATTGGGAAATATGGACGTAATACTGACTTGTTCAGTTGAGTATAGTCAACACATAGCCTAATTTCCTCCCCCTTTGGGACAACTACGATGGGCGCGACCCATTCAGTAATGTCCTGAATTGGTTCTATGATATCTAGAGATTTCAACCGATTTATTTCATTTTCGAGTTTTTTCATTAGAGGGATTGGGACCGGAAGAGGAACAGTTTGAACAAAGGGAGTAGCAATTCCCTAATTTGTTTAAAGATATCGGTAAATTCAAAGGGGAAGTTTGTATTGAACTCAAAGAACTCTTTCTTTGAGTTCAATACAAACTTCCCCTTTGAATTTACCGATATCTTTAAACAAATTAGGGAATTGCGACTTTACATCGATTTTATTGATCGAAACTAAAGAATTGCCCCATTCTATATATTTAGAAGGTTTAAGTAAATTAAAATATTTAATCGTTTGTCTGCATATAATGGGAGAATGTAAATTTTCGATAATTAAAGCTTTTGCCACATATCTCTCACTTTCAAGCTCAAGAGTAATTGTTATAATGCCGCTTACCTCTAAAGCATGACCATCCGGACCATTTATTTTGTTTTTTGTAGGTTTGATTTCGTTCCATAAATATTTTGGTACTAGTGAATTTGGGATGCAGTCAACATCTGCTCCCGTATCTATTATAAATTTAATTTGTTTATTAAATTCTACCACCATGATTGGCACCATGCAAGACTTTGAGTTTGAACCTATATTGCCTAACATAAAGTTTAAATTTTTATTTTCATCGGAATTATTAATAGCTTTTATATATTTTTTGTTCGATTTGTTGTTTCTGCATATCTTGATGAAATGACCTTTGACGTGGCAATTATGGCAAACCGCATTCCTGGCAGGACATTCATTTCGAGGGTGCTGTTGTCGACCGCAGTAGTTACAGCTGCTTTCCTTTTTCGTTTGTCCCGTAGTCCGAGGTTTCTGCTTTACCTGAGTGGACGATGAGACCGAGTTCTTTTGTCATGTTGATGGTGGTGCATTGTTTTGTTTCGATTGATGCTTTACCAAATTTATGGATTCTGATTGTCGTATGATTTTATTTTGCTTATGCTGTATTTCAGCTTGAAGAGCAGTGTCAGTTGCGTCTTTTAGTGTTAATGAGTTCTATGTTTTTCAAATTTGAAATTCGAAAAGTATTTCACGAGCATTGTACCGCCAAAGAATTTGTATACACACGTTTTAAAATACGCTGCCTGCATTATTTTGGATCATCTCTACCAATTTTTGCGATATGTTTACTCTGTAATACATTAATTTAATAGATAAATCGTTTTAGTTTTATGGCAATATTAAATTATAATTATATAACTGGAGTATAAAAAATAGCTTACAAATCATTTTTCGGGTGATCCGCTACCAAATGAGTTTCAAATTTTTTTAAATTGTCCCATGACGATAATGGCATTAAATCGTTTATGATTTTTAAATGGACATTTTCATCGTGAACCAACGGTAGACGTTCCATTGAGTTTCTAGTCCTTAAACTCTTAACCTCATACAGTGCAGATTCCAAAATCTTCGTTTGCTCTTCATGTTCCTTAAGAAACCGTTTTTGCTGCTTCACTAGCTTCTTTATGTCGCAAATTTGTACTAATGCGTACTTCTCTGGCAGGTCTGCTGATGTTCCAGGCACTTAAATTAAAATATTATTATTTATAATTTCAAGAATGCAATATTAAACATTTATATAGATTTTACATGGTGCATTATATTGTCCGAATTTACATTTGTATCTGTAGTGGTTACTAGAATTAAAATAATTATATATTTATAAATCAATATCACATTTATATATATCTCACATGTATCATCTGCGTCATCATTGAATGGTTCATTGTTAATTGTGTGTTCAATTTGTAGATTTTCTATAATAAGAAAATGAATAATTAATTAATGCAACATAACAGGTTAACATTTCGTAGTTTTACCTTCGATTTGTAAATCACTTATCTTATCCTTGACCCCTTGGTGGATATTCGCTTCCACTATAATGGTTGGTTGTACCTCCATTATACTCGTATGAGGTATTTCTACCTCCACCATATCAAGTACTTCAGGTTCTGCGTCAACAAAGCACGATACCTCTGCTTCAAAATTCCTGATTTGCGCTGGTGATTTATATGAAACTAAACCAAAAATTATAAAGTTGATCTTAAATTAATATGTGACATATAAGCTAAATTACGCACTTGATTACGATGAAACGTCACTTGAAGAATCTGAGCTCATATTTTTGTCTAAAATGGGCCCTTCACTTCTCGTTCGACCAATTTTCTCCTCATCTGTCGATTTATAGTTTTCATCGTACGCTTTTCTACGAGCTGTTTGCTGAGATACTAAAGACGGATATATACACTTTATTAGTACGTTAGGGTCATTTCAGATTATTTAATTATAATTTAGAATTTTCAAAGAAAGAAAGACTAACAAAAATAAGATAAATAATTTAAAATATATTAAACACACTCTAGAATAAACATATAAATTTATAATTAGCGGGTGAATTAAATACTTACAACAAAAAGCCTCCACAGTCACTTTGTGATGGGTCCAATTTTCTTTTGGCTGCGTTCCTCGTATGATGAGTGTGGTAAGTTGCCTGCTATTGTTAGGCCACCAGCATAGGGTGTTATTATTACTTAGCCATGAAGTTAAAATTTCAGAATAAGTTTGGTCTTCGAAGGAGACAGCCGCATACGGCAATCTCTTTGACTTCGGCCTTGACAGTGAAACGAAATTAAATGATTCGAAAAATTATAAAACAGTAATTCTCAAAATGGCGACCCTCAGGACAGGCGTAGAAAGCTTACAATCTAACCATATAGATAATAATTAGAAAAAGTTTTGACATTAATATGACATGGAGAGTCAACATTGTCAGCTTTTCCATAAACAAAACTTAAATTACATATTTGCTTAATTATTATATCTACATAGAATGTATGAGAGGTATAACAATTATTTTATTTTCATCTTTTTCAATTGTAATACATTTTCGCAATATTTTTGATGCTAATACATCAAATTCTATAATTTCATTGCCGGTATTCATAATGCAATTGTCAAAATTTAATGACGTACATGGTGTTTCATATAATGCACTACTTATTGATAGATGAACCACTTTTACATAAATGGAATCATCCAATTTATAAATATCTTTTACAATTACGATTCTTCCATCACATAAAATACAACAATTATTGTAAGGTTTTGATTTTATGCTGAAACCTTTAAATTGTATTCCTTTTGTTCCATTTATAACCAAAAACTTTACATTACTAATTTTCTTACCATTAAATTTGGAACATTCCATCAATCTGTTCGTTATCTGTTCCAATGGTTTATCACATTGCTTCATTATTTTTTTTTACTTGTACATATAATTTTCATATTTAAAGGCACTGAAAGTGTCTAGTGGACCAAATATTTTCACATCATTACATATATGTATCAAGTTATGAACGTTGTATGATATATAATGTTTACCATAGTATGTTTGGTAATGATTAACAAAATATTGCAGCAAGGTGTTGGCGTAGTCATTTAATTTTAAGTAGAATATGTCGTCTGACAATATCCGAATTGCCACACTCAAACATAAGAAATGTTGGTACAGCTTTGTAGATAAACAATTTTTTTAAATGACAGGTCCTGTATTTAGTAGAAATTGTTTATATGCGGTTGCCTTCCATCGGTCTTCCTCGTACAAACTGCGAGGATACCTCACAAACTCGTTAGGGATATTTCTCCTTATTGAAATAAGCAAGTTCGACGCTCTTTGAAGTTCAGCAAATTTGATTCTGACATTTTGTTTACCATTAATCCAAAATTGCAAAAGCCTTTTCATAACACCAAGGCAAACCAAGTGCATGTAATCCAGGGGCAACTGTGTGATCATTCCAATATCATTATCTTCTAATACAGAGTGTATACGATGATGTAAAGGTTGATCACGATTGTGGAAACATAAATCTGTTCGTAAAGCGCAATTTATCTTGGGAAATGTTACACTATTAAGCAGAAATTTACCTTTGATTGTACATTTTGAGCAACCAAAGTATCCTGTATGATTTTTAATGCCAGCAAAAAATGATTTTGCTGGAGCATCACAAATAATAGCATTAATTTTTACTGGAACTAGTAATCCGGCCAGCTGAATTAATTTGCTTCATTTCTTCAATAAATGAATTCATTAGGGTTGTTTGGTTTCTTTAAACCATGAAATATTCCAATTGTAAATGGCTCGGTTTGAATATCTACTAAGATTGCTCCTAAAATCGGCCATAATTGGCTACTGGAGCTTTTTGAAATTGGTATGCCATCAACATTTACATTTAACTTAATTTGAAGAGGAGATATATCATACTGTCTAATGCTTTCAACAATTCCGCCCGCTATTCCAAAATGTAAATATTTTCCTCCTGCAATATTATTTATATGGTTTTGAGCATATCTGGGGGTTTTCATCAAGGTTGAAAGTCCAAATCTGTAGTACTTTCGACTAAATCGCTATTGTAACTTCTTAACCCATTTTCAGAGCTTATCGTAGAACCTTCACCACTTGAAATATCTACATCATCAATGTCAGTCGTAATAAATTCATTATCATTACTATTTGAAGTATCTTCACTACTACTTGAAGTATTTCTATCATTATTACTATTTAAAGCATCGTCAATGACATCATTATTAAAGGTATCAATTACATTAAGGCCGCCGACAGATTCGAAAAATTCATCACAAAACGATATACTAATACTAGTTTTGGTATACATAATTGAAACATGTTGTTTCAATTATGTATACCAAAACTAATAAATGCATATATATTTATTTAGTTTGAATTGCGGATCGACGTCTAAAGTCATTACCGCTTGTACAAATGAAAGTAAAAATATTATTATTTGTAAAATAAAATCGGATTTTATATAACAAGAAAAAATAATAAATTATAAAAATTGAACCAATTAAGAAAATATAAAGTTAAAGAAAAAATCTAGTTTGAGTTGAAATATATAAACAATATGTATAGATAGAAATGTTAACACATTCGAGAAAAAACGTTGCACAATTAAAATGTGCAAGCATCAGTAAGGAACAGTGTTCTGTGAAGAAACTACGAAAATATCAGCTATAAATAAAGCGTAAAGAAAAATGTTATACTTCGTCATATGTGGAAGAACATTGCACAGTTGGCATGTGCAGAAACCAGTCGAGAACTAAGGTCTTTTATAGATACTACAAAAACCACAGCCTCGGCTGCTATATAGTGCGGAGTAATAATAAATAAATAAAAATGAAATGGTAATTAGAATATTAACATTTATGAAACGAAAAGAAAAGAAGAGAACCCTTTCAGATTTGCGCAAACAAATCAGTTGCCCGCAGAAATGAAAGCACTTTACCTATACTTGTTGCATATTATTGCTTAAGGAAATCCCCATGAGACCCTCAATACCGGCATTGCGACGATGCAAATTGTAACTAGGACACTGCTTGAAAATATGTTCGAGAGTGAGCCTAGTGTTAAAATTGGAGCAGAGCGGTGGTTGTTCTCCCAGTAACAGATACAAGTGTGTGAGACAAGTATGGCCTAATCTCAGACGTGAGATGACCACTTGCTCACACCTTGTTTGGTGGAGCGGTGATATCCACCGCTCCACTGATAACTTTACACGTCGAAATTTACTCGTAGATAAATTCCACTCCTCCTGCCATAACTTAAGAAAATGCACAGTCACAGACCTCAACACATCATCAGTGCGCAATGGATGGTGGACAACGTAGTTGCCGTTGGCTGCTCCGAGGGAAGCTCGGTCGGCGTAGTGATTGCCGCGTATCCCAGCATGTCCAGGTATCCACATTAGTACGACATATCTCTCTAGCTCCCGTAACCTATCGATTTCTTCGCGGATGTCCAGAACGGTTGGATCAGTGGAAAATCTTCTACCGATGCCTAAGATGGAACTCAGGGAATCGGTGCAGATGAGCAGGTGACGATGCTCATCGACAGATTGACGGGAGTGTCGAAGAGAGTAGAGAATACCATATAACTCGGCAGTGTACACTGAGCATATGGGTGACAGTGTGAACGACTGAGATACGCCGTCAGTCACAAAAGCGCAGCCTGTACCAGAGTCTGTCTTGAAACCATCAGTATATGTGTGTTGAAAGTCCGTGTACTGTTGCAATTTAATGAAGAATTCAATCAAGTATATGGCATTAGGAGTAGAATCCTTTGGTAAGTTGGTCAGCTCTAGGTTTGTCGTTAATAAAAGGGATGCCCATGGAGGGATGTTAAAAATTCTTGATAAAACAGACCCTTGGTTGTCAATGATGGTATTTAACAACCTTGGAAGTTTCCATCTCTGGATTATTGAAAAATATGGAATGGTTTATATGCTGCGTGATCAAAATAACTTTGCAGACGTATCTCAAGCCAAGATTGATGTACCTTATATGAAGTGGTGGTACACCGGCTTCACAGTGAAGGCTTGGAATTGGGGTAGTCCTGAACGCACCGGTGACTGTTCGAATGCCGGCATTGTGCACGCTTTCTAATTTCTTCAAGTGAGGAGCACTAGCAGTGTATATAGTGATAGCACAGAAGTCTATCCTGGACAGAACCAGACTGACGTAAAGTCGTAGCATAGAGTCCCTATCGGCTCCCCATTTTGTGGAGGCAATACACTTGATAGCATTCAATGACATCCGGCACTGCGCAGAAACAGTGTTGATTTGTTTCAGCCATAAAAGGCGTCGGTCGAAAATTATACCTAAAAACTGCACCTCATTCCCTATCCGCACTGGTCTATTGTAAAGCGATACAACAGGACAGTTGTGTGCTTTACGTAGCCGACAGAAGTCGATAGTACAAGTTTTCTCCACAGAGAAACGAAAACCACGGTCGGATGCAGCCAAAGAAACTAAATCAACAGCCTGCTGTAACCTCTCCTGACAGAGAGCAAGGGATTGAGATGAAGTGAAGATCGTGAGGTCATCTACATAAAGACAATAATCAACAGTATTCGGCAGGTTGGACACAATGTCATTGATTGCAATCAGGAATAAAGTTACACTAATGGAAGAGCCTTGGGGAATTCCGTTTTGCAACGGTCGTAAAGAAGAGAAAGTTTGTCCAACTCGAACTTTAAAAGAACGGTTCAAAAGAAAGTTTTCTACGAATTGAGGTAGATGGCCTCGTAGACCCCAGTTGTGCAATTTTCGTAGAATTCCGTATCTCCATGTCATGTCAAAAGCTTTCTCTAGGTCGAAAAACATTTCAACCAGATGGTTGCGTTTTAAGATGCTAGATTGAATAGCGTTCGTTAGATACACATGCAGGTCAGTAGTGGAGTGGTGCTGACGAGATCCACATTGATATTGGTTGATGAGATTGTGGGATTCTAGAAACTAGCTGAGTTGATCATATAGCTTTGACAGATGACATGTCAAGGATATTGGACGGTAACTTGATGCAGAAGACACATCTTTGTCCTTCTTGTGTATCGGCACACAGATGTCAGGGTAGACATTTTCAACCCAAAGCCGGTTGAGATATGCCACTATTCTAAGTTTAAACGGGATGGGTAAATGACGATACATTGCGTAAGTAATATCATCATACCCAACAGAAGTGTTGGCTGTGTAGCTCAGTGCAAATTCAAATTCTGCTAGAGTAAATATTGAATTATGACTCTCGGTATTATCACACTCAAAGTTTATAGGGACCTTCAGCTGCTTTTGAGCGCAGAAAATGGAGCGAGTAATTATCCGAATGACTAACGGACTCAAACTGGTTTGCTAGGATAGCACAAACATCATCTCTGACAGTATGTACCTGACCTGGAGCATTGGAATATGAGAACTTATCTTGTAACCGTTCATATATCTGATTTTCTTCCAAAGCAGAGTTTGGTCGAAATCAGTACCAATGGAAGAAACAAATCCGCACTAAGCCTCAGTTTTAGACTGAAGAATTAGACACCTGGATTGCGCACGGACTTTTTTGAAAGCAATTTGGTTTAAAAGTGTCGGATTTCTCCGGTACACTTGTAGTGCGCGCTTTTTAGAACGTATAGCGGAAGCAACGTGCTCATTCCACCAAGGAACAGACTTCTTTCTGAGACAACCAGAGGATTTCGGAATTGATAACGAAGCGGAATACAGAATAGAATCGTTTAGATGTTGTAGCTCGACATTTAAATCTGGTAACGGTTCGGGAAGTATAAGCTTTTTGGTGAAGGCTTGCCAATCGGCCAGATCAAATAACCATCAACGACACAAGAATGGGAAAATGATCACTGAAATGAGCATCGTCAACCACCTGCCACTGAAGATGGGCAGCTAGAGTAGAGGTAGAGAAAGACAAGTCGATTGCCGAAAAACTTCTTGATCTCATGTTCATGAACGTGGCTGAGCCAGTGTTGAGAAGCGTGACATCATTGTTGTCCAAGAAGCTTTCGACAATTCGACTGCGGGCATCTGTGCTTGCAGAACCCCAGAGTATATTATGAGCATTAAAGTCTCCGACGAGAATATAGGGAGTCGGAAGCTGCCGTACTAAGTCCTCGAGATCATTCAAGTTCCAGTTGTCATCTGGAAGGTAGACGTTGCATATAGTAAATGTCCGACGTAAGAATAACTGGCATGCTAGTGCTTGTAACCTTGTTGTTATGTTACAATCTCTATATGGAATAGAAGAATCAAGTACAATTGCAACGCCACCATGAGCACGTGCAACAGGCTTAACATCTTTGCGGAAGATTATATATCCCCGCATTTTGTAAACTTCGAGAGGTTTTAAATGGCTCTTTTGGATGCATATTACTCTGGGGTTATGGTCAGCCATTAATAGCTTTAACTCTGCTAGGTGGTTGACGATTCCATTACAGTTCCATTGAATGATGAATTAATTAGACATAACAAATGAAATGTAAAAAGATAAGTAAAAATCAGAAAGAGGAGGCTGACTTTAGAGGTAAACTCAAAACGTGTTACGGTTTCGGGTTCCTCGGTCTGCCCTTAACCCACCCAAGCCTATCTTTGGGTTTTTGAGCATTTCTAACCGCCTCATTATCAATCGGCATAGCGCTTGACTCTGAGTCGGAGGGGGAAACATTTGTATTCTGCCCTGACAGAACAGGAGCAGAAGATGGCATTGAATTAGACGAAAGCACGTTATTTTGTTATTGTAATGTACCTAGCAGAACAGGTAGTGGCACAACAAGGGGAAGTAGATTTTGCAGTGATGCTGGTTGTTGTACAAAAATTAGAAAGAACAGCGCTAATAATGGCGCCCATATTAGTGGAGATCGCCTCCATAATATATTTTTTTATTTCAGGTAAAAGAAGAGCAGTAATTTCGTTAAAAGAGGTAGTAGAGGTGGCAGGCTTAGCTGCAGCAACCTTGGCGAAGCTCAGTGCCGGAACTGCAGAGTTCTGACTTACAAAAGCACTAGCTTCAGGAAAACTACAGTTGTTTAGAGTTTTGTACTTCATGATAGCATACTCTTTTTTAAATTTGGAACAATTTCTTGATAAAGCGAGGTGACCTTCTCCACAATTAACGTATTTTGCCAGATCAGTACAGCGCTGTTCCTCGTGGGGTGCTTTACCACATATACAATTTTTTTATCTTTGCACGTCTTTGAACTGTGACCAAACTTTTGATAATTGAAGCAGCGCATCGGATTGGGAATGTAAGGCCTGACAGGTAAGCTGTGCATGGCTACCCGTATTTTAGCTGGCAACTTATGCAAAGAAAAAGAAACTATAATGGACGCTGTGTTCTCAACTGCGCCATTGACCTTGCGGGTAATCCACCTGACTTCAGAAACTCCTTGTGATTTAAGCTCTGAGCAAAGCTCATCGGTTGTGTAATTTAGTAAATCGCGACAAGTAATCACGCCCTTGACGGTATTGAGGATCGAGTGAGGTGACACCTCAATAGGAACTTCAGAATAAAGAGTGGTTTGCAGCAACCGAGTTGCTTGCTTGGCTGTTTTCGTTTCAACCAAAATGCCATCCTTAATTTTTTTTTTTTATAGATTGAACATCGCCAACCAAACTGTACAATTGTATAATAATTAAAAATGGGCTGACCTTGGAAAAATCAGACCCATCTTTTTCCTAATCACCAGAAACCGGTGAGATTGTTCCACCGTCAACAGGCTCATCACCTTCTGCTTTTTAGCAGGGTTTAATGTAACGGAGGGGTTGCCCCCTCCGTCAAACACCCCGTCCGCCAACGCGGATGATTAAAGAGACAATGTAAATTCTCCTTAAAGAACGCTTTTGCATCTTGCATTACAATTTCATTTTGTCGTCTACTACTCATATTGCAGAATGATTTCCGAATTTTAGGCATGTTGCTTAACTAAAAATAAGACAATTGTATCAGCTAAATAATAACAAAAAATATAATAGCCAGCCTGCGGCATAATATAGTTTCGTGCGAGGACTGTATCGGAATGGCCAGTAATTCATTGAATTTTTGTGTATACACTTGCTGAAATATTCATGCGCTAATAGGACCTACCAATATTCCATTTTACGGAATTACTATCCATATTTATTAATTTTAAGAAATATTCTACTGAAGTTATGACTCATAACTATAAGGGGCCGAATCTGTTATTGAAATTTTTCTTTTAAATTGTTATTTATTATAATTTAGGGTCACCCGTGGGCACCATGCGCCCATATGGTATACAGTTTTGACTGGTGAGAGAATTTTCTTGTCATATTCTTGTAAATCATAGTTACAATATACACTCGACTTTCATTTACGCAGTTTTCACTATATATACATATATAAATATATATATATATATATATATATATATATATATATATATATATATATATATATATATATATATATGTATATATATTAACATAATACTTTCGTTGGTGAGCACTTGGTGAAACATTTTCAATTATAATAAATTAGAAAAACACACTTGGTAAGTTTCACAAAATCTTTATTATCGCTCTACAATTGTTTCGACCTCTCGGTCATCATCAGGAACTAATGTATACATATATATATACATATATATATATATATATATATATATATATATATATATATATATATATATATATATATAACCAAAACAAGCTGTAAAGCTTACCAATACTCTAAAGAAATATTCTGAAATGTCATTTATCTAATAGAGTCTATTTTGATTTCCTGTCAAAATAGCAGATGATCCGATTTATTAAGTTACATGCGAATCCATGGCAACGTAAACAAGATATCATTAATATAATAACCCAGAAATGTTTGTATGTGAGTGTGTATGTGTGTATGTGTGGAACGCTTTTTTTGTAAAAATGCAGATTGGCATAGACGGGGATCGAACTCACGACCTCCAGGGTGAAAAGCATGACACTTAGCCACTGCACCATGGCGACTGTTAATAATGTTATAAAAAATAATCAAATAGTTTATACTGAAATAAAACAATCACTACGATTCTGAAGTTCAGTCTGCTTTGAAATAGACAAAAACGAATCAAACGTCAGAATGAAATGTCAATATTGGTTTTTGTGTGATAAATCTTCAATTCAAAGTTTAATCTTAAGTTTAAGGGCAGTAGCATGCTATAATTTCAATTTTTAAGTATATAATATGAAATAAGTGCATATTATTGCCTAATTATCATATATTTTTAGCAAATACGTGTTTCTGTTCATTTATTTTAATTCATAGTTAATATTTTTCACTTCAAAATGGCCAAGAAGCAGTGATTTTTGAAAATATGAGTTGCGGTAAGATTTTATAGTTCGTCAAATTATAATAACTGCAAGTAAGTAAATTTATAATTCTGATTATTAGAGTAATAAAATGTTGAAGAGATAATTCAAACATATTTAGAAACATGTTTGGTTGGCAATTTTATTCTTTTATTTTTGATGGCACAATCCATTGTATTTTAGCATATAACTAATTATCATTACTTTTAAAACTGCCGTTGTGACACTGCATCAGATTAATACTGCAAAATTCAAAATCTAGCCTGATTATTTAATTCAAAAACAATAATGAATCAAATGTCAAATCATTAAAAATGTTGTGTAAAAAGGATTTGTAATACATATTATTTGAATAATCGATTCAAATAATAAACAGCAATCGTAAATAAATTTATAATCCTGTTTTTTATATACAATCATAGAAACTGTCTAAATGATACAACACATATGCACCATACAAGATTAAAATCAAAGTTAAACAAAATTTTGTTTGAATTTATCGGATGTTACACAGTGCATGATAAGCGATCGATTAGTTAATCTCAGCATAGTGATCTAAGAACAAAATAGCGTTCAAAGAAAGAACTCGATTTTTTCTTTATTATTATTTGCGATGTGGAAATTTGTATTACTATTATAGTCAAACGATACAAATTGAAGAAAAACCGTGTTATTATTATTAAATTACATGAAAATTCGCCATCAGTCAAAACTGACCTATGTTCTGTATACCATATGGGCACATGGTGCCCACGGGTGACCCTAGTTTATAATATTTCGTAGCATTCTTCTAGCAACTGGCACATTTATTGAAGAAACTTTTCAAACAAAAGTTGTGCGAAATATTAATATCTTTCATTACGAACATAACTATTTTTGCCGTAAGTGTAGCCGTTCTAGTGATATTGGAGATAGAACAAATAACGTATAGAGTAAAGAAGCATTTCCGTTTTGAACACATCAATTTCATTACATAATACTTATATATTTTTTGGTTAAGAAATATAGTACCAGAGAGAAATATTTTAATACACAATCGCAATATCGCAAACCACAAAATAATATTACCCTCAAATACGGGGACAAAAATGAACTAACAAACTTCAAAATATGTCGATGATTCTATAACAATTATAGTTCTTGTTCTTCATGACTGTTTGAGAATCTGTATGACGTCATGAAATCCCCCCTCTTTGAAAAATGTAACCCATACGAATATGTTTGATGACGTGTCGGTCACTACACCGTGGATAAAGTTTACGCGCTAGAACACCAATACATTTTACTAATATTTCTATGATATTTTATATCTAAAATTATTCTTCAGCCTGTAAACAAAGGACCTACACAAAATTATAAGACTTTTTTAAATCTATCACATTTGTACAGATTTTGAACCCCAATGGCATTTATTTTAGGCAGTTGGTTAATTCTTTCGATACAAATATTATATTCAGATCAGTTTTATCAACGAATCAAAACATATTTTCATCATTGTCTTAATAAATTACTTAGGATTGGCAAGTTACGCAATAATAATAATTTTTAATTTTTTCTTTCTTTTACGAAGTAATAAATAAGTATAGGGAACATACTTGTATTATAAATGAAAAAAATATAAATTTGGCATTATGCACAACACAATATTTGATACATATATCAAATAATAACATTAAATATGAAAAGAAAAATATTTGGCACTATGCACACAAAACATCAAAAATAACAAGTATTATATATTTTATATTATACATAAAATACTATTGATTATATAATATAATAACCGCAAAGACCTTAAATAAATAAATTATTAATTAATTTATAATAATAATAATAAAAGATTTATTTAGCAGAAATGCTATACATGGAACATAAATATACATAAATTTACATATGAAATAAAATATATTATAAACAAATGAAATTTAACAATTTTGTAAATATCTTCTTAACATTAACTTAAAATTATTAACATCACCTGTTTTAAGATTATTCGGTATATCATTATAATCTACAATACCTTTGTAGAAAACAGAATTTTGAGACATAGTTTTCTTTTTAAGTTCTAAATAATAGTTGTTGTTCGTTCTCGTATTATAACTATGGATATTATCAACTCTCATTAATAACGTCGATAGGTAATTTGGCATTTTTCCCAATTTAATTTTGTGTATAAAAACTAATGTATTAAATCTAATTAATTTTGATATATTAAACCAGTTTAATTCATTTAACATTGCATTTATACTGGTATATCTACCACATTTTAATATCACTCTCATTGCCCTATTTTGGAGTAGTTGTAAACGACACTGATCCTGCTTGTTAATCATAAAGAATATTGTTGACGCATAATTGAAGTGAGGTAATATTATTGTGTTATATACTGTTTTCTTGGTTTCCGTTGATAGTAAATTTCTCACTCTGTTGAGAACTCAAATTTTTTTAGCTATTTTTTTACAGATATAATCTACATGTTCAGTGAATTTTAATTTTCTATCAATTATGATACCTAGATATTTAATCTGATTAACAGTTTCAATGGCAACAGTATCTATACGCACTTCTAATTTACTACTAGTAAACTTATTAAAGTTAGCATCTGAACCTATCACCATTATTTTACTTTTACTAGTATTTAACTTTAATTTATTCACTGATAACCATTGACTTAAAGACAATAATTCTTCATTAATTACTCTCACTAATTCATCTTGTTTTTGTCCTTCTATGAATATAATTGTGTCATCAGCAAAAATATGGAACTTACATTTTTGTATCACATTTTTTAAATCATATATATACAAAATGAACAGTAATGGTCCTAATATACTACCCTGTGGTACTCCTAGATTTACACATTTTTTACTAGAGTAATTATTATTGCATTTAATTAGCTGCTGTCTATCACTGAGATAATTCCTTATCCATTTCAGACATGCTCCTCCTATCCCATAGTTTTGTATTTTTTTAATTAACATATCTCTGTCTACTGTCTCAAATGCACGTTTTAAATCTAAAAAGAACACAATAACGGTATTGCCATTTTCGATTGCTTCTTTCCATTCGTTGATACTACATTGTAAAGCAGTTTCACAGCTATACCCATTTCTAAAACCGGATTGATAATCAGTTAAAATGTTTTTATCCACCACAAACTGATTTAATTGTAAATAAATAACTTTTTCTAGTATTTTTTCTACTGATGGTAACATATTTATTGGTCTATAGTCTTCGGCTGCCAATGCATTACTAACTTTTTTTATAGGAATAATTGTGGCAATTTTCATTCTATTTGGAACAATGCCTGATTCCAAGGAACTATTAATTAACTTATCGGCTATATCTACATAAAATTCTTTTACAATCCACATGTGTAAATCATCCGGACTATTTTTATTAGGTAGATCTTGAATTATTTTAAATAATTCAATGTAATCAACTAATTTAAAATTTAATAATTTACAACTAATATTTGGTAAGTATGATATATTATCAAAACAATTGCTATTATTTGGTGCTATTAATTGTACAATTTGTGTAATACTGTCTAAGTAAAAATTATTAAAATGTTCAGCTATTTCAGTGTTATTAGTGTATCTTTGGCCGTTGAACAATATTTCATTATAATTTTCTTCTCTTTCTCTGGCTATTATTGCCTTCAAAGTTTTCCACATTAATTTAGAATCAAATCTACAGTTATCTATATTTTCTGCATAATATAATTTTTTTGCATTCCTAATATAATTTACTACACAGTTTCGTTTTAATTTATACACAATCCAATATTCGTCTTTATTGGTAATTAAGTACTTCATATATGCATTATCTCTTAATTTAATTTCATTTAGAACATTTTCATCAAACCATGGTTTTGATGCAATATTTTTTCTTAAACTTACAATTTTTGGCATATATTTGTCTATTGCATTTAAAATATGTTCGTAAAATACTTCATATTTGTTGTCTAAATCAATTTATGAATAAGTATAGTTTTTTCTTCAATTATTAACTCCATTTCTTTTTTTTTAAGTAACAATATGTCTCTTTCTATTTCTTCTTTTTCCCTACGAATTTTTAATATTTGTAATTTTAATTCATCTTCTTCCGATTTTGAACTTTTTTTATTGGCATTCCCTTTATTTTTAAAAAAATATGGTGTATTAGGTTTATATATTTTTTCTTTTCGTGTATCTTTCCCATGACTATTGGTGGTATCTGGCAAAACCGCACCGAGATTCTAAAATTCACATAATATTAGCAACTTTAACGTTTGTTAACTTTAATGGATGATGCTGTTGCCACTCGGTGAAACATAATGAAAAATTAAAATAAAAACACTCGGTGTAAGTTTCACAAAAATAATTTATTGAGACGACTAGTTTCGGTTGTTAAACCATCTTCAGGTCTGACATGAGAATACATGAAACAAGCTTATATACTAAAATTAACAAGATTTACAGTATAACCTTACATACTAAAATACAGTGAATACACAAATTCGTTCACAAGGTTAAGGGATTAAGCGGTATATGAGGAATTTCCAGAAGGTGGGTAAAAACAAAACTTTGTCGGAGAAGGATTAAAGTAAAGGGAAATTATGGCAGGTAAGTTGTCGATCTTATAAATCACATGCATGTACTGACTAATTATTTCCAATAAATTTTCTTTATCTGTCTCTGAGTAATTTTTCCCTCTTTCACGTGTTTTATCCATGTTTGTCAACTAAATTCTAACCTCAAATAATGAACCGTTACTAAATTTGAAATATTTTTCTGCTCTATTAATGAATAGATGAATTAATTTAGTCGGTAAATCTCCCAATAGCTAATTTACGTGTACGATTCTATTATAACAGGCAAAATTATATTAACTTTGTAAGTAAATTTAGTTGCATAGTAACTATTTGACGTTTATTCTGTTCTTTATAATACCGGGCATAACTCATATAAGAATCACTATTTCTAACTCATGCTGGTTACAAGATATTGAAATATGTAGTAAGAGTAAACCATTACTTCCGATTAAGATTTTGTATTAGGTCCTGGGTTGATTTGTGGTTTATAGACGCTACTCATCTGCTTATAAAATGTACCTATAGTGCTATAGTACATATACCTATACTTTGTCTTTGTAAAAGCTGATGTGATAAGTACTGCGCAAAGGCAAACATGCAGGGGCGTGCTGACCACGTGTCCAATGTGTGCGATGCACACTGGCGTCAGGCTAAAATACAGGGTGGTGAATGTACATCGAGGACATCGGAATTTACATGCTATTTTTAACATATACCCCAGTACATTTCACAAACATAGTGCAAATACAAAACTTGTAAAAAAAAATTTAACTGCGTCGAATAAGCTTAATTTTATTGTTTACATAATTTTAGAATAAAATTTATTTAATAAATTAAATATGCCAATTAATAAAAATTCAATGGGGCCACGGATTTTCTTGATAGCATATAATTAATATAATAACCCAGAAATGTTTGTTTGTATATGAGTGTGTGTAGAACGCTTTTTTTGTAGAAATGCAAATTTGCATAGACGGGGATTGAACTCACGATCTCCAGGGTAAGAGGCGAGAGTCTTAGGGCCGGTTGTACAATAGCAGTTTAAACTCAGTTCATTTGTAATCTTAGTTCATTGTGAAAAAGTTGTTGTACATCAACAGTTTAGTAGTTAATCCAGCGTTGATCTTTAGTTCTACTGAACCGTCACGATCGACCGTTTAAACCCTAGTTCAACTTTTTGACAGCTGACATATACAATTCATCAGTTATTCTAATAATTATGGAAGCCTTAGATTACATAACAGATGATGAAGACTTTCTTGACCTAATAGGAATAGTAGAAAATCCTTGAAAACCCCAACTATATTGAGAAAGATCAATTCATTTTGTGAAATGGGATGAAGACAGGGGCGTCGGAGTTATGCTTTTCCATGCGCACAGGGATTTTATTATTTACTACACAAAAACCGGCCAACTTATAAGAAATTTGTTACTTTTGAAATAAATTATGCATAAAATATAAACAATAAACCAAACACTCATATATATTATTATATCTTTATAATAATACTGTTTTTATTTGACAGCGATGACATATATTTTAAAAAACAAGTGCCAATAACAGTTGCAGTCAAAGCTAACTATGTAAAATGTATAACTTCTTTATTCACTTCTTATAACAAAACGTAGTTCAGGAAATCTGACACTGAACTAAGAATGTACAACAACTGCGTGTATAAACTAAGTTCAAAGTTAATCTATCGGTTATCTGATCTGGAGATTAAACTGCTATTGTACAACCGGCCCTTAGCCGATCTTAGCCACCATGCCATGGCGACAGATAAGAATTTTATATAAAATATCAAATAGTTTATACTGAAATAAAAGACTACACAACAGCAATTAATAAATTTCTAATCAAGTAATCTGCCCTACGTAAAAATAAAAGGTTATACGTCAGAATAATTCAAATGTCAATTTTAAATATATTTCGAATCTTTAAAATGCATATCGAGTTGTGTACATTGTGCCATTGTGTGTTAGCATAGGACCCATTATTACTTTTAAAACTGCCGTGGCACTGCAAAATTCAGAATCTAGCCTGATTATTTGATTCAAAAATAATAACGACTCGAATGTCAAATCATTGAAAGTGTTGTGTAAAAAGGTTTGTAATACACATATTTTTGGAATAATCGATTCAATTAGAAAACAGAAACCGTAAGTAAAGTTATAATCTCGATTTTTGTGTAATAATACATTCATTGACACTGTTTTAATGCTCGTATACAAATGTTCAAAATATTGTTTGTATTATTCAGTTCGCAGTAATAAATACCGCAGTTACAACATCTAATAAAAGCAATAGACAAATTATGAAATAATATTAGATTTTTGAAGCAAAGCTAGCGCCGGTTTTTTCACAGCAAAATATTTTATAACTAAGTTACATCTGTCAATTTAGTTGCTGTGTTTCATTTTAATAAATAAAAATGGCAAAATCCATCTAATTGGTAAATCAACATAAACATCTTCATTACTTTTATGTATTAATACAGAATTTGTTATTTGTTTCTGCAAATAAATACAGTCCACCAGTTGTACAACTATTTTTGACGATGCATCGTCATTCAGAAATTCGGATAACACAACTTTTTTATTCATGTTGACAAATATCGTAACTTTTTCCGACTGTGTTATCAGAATGAATTGTTTTAATTTCACACATTTATGCAAATAATGATTATTAACAATTTTAATTAACTGTCCAAATTTCAGAAACTTTAATTATTTTATTATATTCTATAATTTATAGTCATTTAAAAATTAATAATGCCATGCATCAAATTATTAAATAATATTAAATGTGCATTGTACAATATAATTAACTACAAATATATGCAGTAAATAAATTTATATATTATATTATTGTTAATTCAAACATATTTAGACACCTGATTGGCTGGAAAAATATATCCATTTTTTTTTTATTTGCTATACAAACTGAAGGAAAAACTGTGTAAGGGTAATCCATTATTTTTATATGATTGACAAGAGAATTCTCCGCCCGTCAAAACTGACTTATATTTTGTGTACCATATGGGCACATGGTGACCCTAGTTAATTATATAAAAGTATGAATAAACAGGCGAGGTTGTTAGCCGTATGTCGAATGTACGTAATAATTATTATCTAGTTGATGAAATGTAGCATGGACGTAATATCGCCGTATTTCCTACTCCGTAAAAAGCGGCGGTAGATCTTCGCATGCGCTCCGTATATTACATAGCATTTACGTTCTGTGTTTGCTGGGTTCTATCATAACATCTCGATGTATAAATGAGATAGTACAAATAACAATGAATAGAGCAATGAAAATCTATTTGGAAGATGGCACAAGAAGAGTTACAACTATGAGCTTTTATTTCATAGTAATCATGATGGGTCAGAAGTAATCTAAACTAAGGTACACGATTTCCGGAACGCAGAAGCAAGTTCCGCGAATGACGTAACTATGTGATGCTATCGAATTTACGTCGCACCACTGAAACCTCGTTTTACCAACAGAAGTAATCTAAACAACAAAAAACAACAAGATATCGTACGACGACTTGTTAAGTTTGCAACATCGTTGAATGTAAAAGGATGGAATATTGCAAATGTTCCACATAAATTAGCAAGTTGCACGTTTGCAAAATAAGTTCACGAATGTTTAATTCAACATTGCCTCAAGTTATAACAGTAGCTGTAATTACTGCTTCTCCCGAAAGCAAGGAAATAGCGAACATTCATCCCAGATTATGAGCAGCCTGCAGAAAGAAGAAGAGGTACAGAGAGGTGATTTCTACTTCTAGCGAACATCTAACAACTAAACGAAAATGTCGGGGCGAGGACACAGTTAAATACTGTATTCTACCTCATTATCCTGATACAAATGGCTTAATTATTATTGCTTTATTAGACCGTCGTCAGTCACTTCTAAATGACAGCCTTCTCACTGAGCGTTAGCTCAACTCGCATTCTATTTTCAGACTCAACATAGAGACTCGTATTGGAGAATTCCATGGGCCGTCGCTTACAAATGTGTATATGCTCTTATGATTGGTGTTAATGAAATAAAGTGTCATACAGGAAGGTACAGTGGTTAAATATCGTCGGTTACCATCCATCTACATACAACTTCAACAACAGGTAAAATCAACCCTAATAGATGTTTGGACATTTATTGAAATGGCTGCTTGGCCAAAGGTTTGGTCAAGATGTCGGCAATCATTTCTCCTGTTGGACAGTATTCTAACGTGACCAATTCACGATCCCGCAGGTCGCGAATGTAATGGTGGGAAACATCAATATGTTTCGTCCGCGCAGTAGACCTGTCGGATTCCACCATTTTAATGCAACCTTAGTTGTCTTCGTGAAGCACGGTGGGAGTGTTCAGCGCGATGCCGAGATCGGTGATCAGCTGTTGCATCCACTCGGTGGATGACAATGTCACAGTGGACTGCTTTCGGCTTGACCAGGCTACGGTGGCGGATACCAGTTGGAAGGTGTAGACTTCCGGTCGCTCTGTAAATAACTTATATACTTGGATGTTAGTCGTCACTCGCTCGGTATCTCGTCGCCTTGATCCCAAAAATATATACAACATATATACACGGTCGCTCGTAAGACCAAATTTGTGCCCTCTACTCCTCTGAAGGTACCGGAGCGTTTTTACACCAAATTTGGTACACATATTATTTGGTATCCTATCCACTTGCAGTTTAAATTCAATCGTCCGTATATTTCCGAGTTATAGGGCTGCAAATTTTGGTGCCCCCCTGAATACTGCCCTTATGAAAATAATTAAAACATTAAAAAATTCTCCTAAAAATTATAAGATATTTTATATCTACATGATTTTTTCATATTGTTAACCCAATGCCCGAAAAAATTATTAAATATTGTAATTTTGAATATTAAAATATGCGCTTAATTTTTTTTTTAATATATAATCTACAAAAAATTGTAAACCTTTTTATATCTATAACATATTTTCAAATTGTTAACCAAAAGGCCATAATAATTAAGAACCACTGCTTTCAACGCATATCTTACCTAAAGGCGAGCTCTACGCATTGGTGCGTTTTACGTGTACCAACTTTTGTTTTATTTGAATTTTTTTTTTATAGCCTCTGTGTTCTTAATTTATAAAATCTTTGTTGACATTTTTAATGACCAAGGGCAGTATTTAGGAGAGCTTCAAATTTTGGGGACCTATAACTCCGGACCTGTACAGACGATTGGATTTAAAATTCGACGAGTACTTCACGGGTGTGAAAATTATATGTATATCAAATTTCATTAAAATCGGCCTGGTACCTTCAGAGGAGATACGTTCACAAAGTAGGTCTTACGGACTAGCGACCGAGCGACATAATCTAATAATATAAGCTACATACATTTTCTTAAACGGGTGACGAGACAAATACTTTTTGTTACGAACATTTTTTGATCCGCGAATGTTACAGACACATGACTCAAATTATAGCTGTCTTGTCCTA
Organism: Leistus spinibarbis; assembly: GCA_933228885.1. Classification (NCBI taxonomy): domain Eukaryota; kingdom Metazoa; phylum Arthropoda; class Insecta; order Coleoptera; family Carabidae; genus Leistus; species Leistus spinibarbis. The sequence goes on along the minus strand of OW121795.1, from coordinate 1,184,199 downwards.
TCGTACGCCGGGCTAAAATACAGTTCATATTCATATTATAGTATATTTGAAAATATTAATAAGGTGAATATTGAAGAAACAATCTATTTTATATTTTGAAGAAACAGTTGATAACGTAATAATATAATAAGCTAAATGGTACAATTACAGAGTATTGGTTGGTATGGGATTTTTTTAAGAATGTTCCAGACACACGACCGAATGCTATAACTATTCTGTACGTACTTCGTACGGTTATCTAAAAAAATATATTATTTTTACGCAAAATTTAGCTATCGTTTATTGACAGTAAATAATAAGAAAGAAATCCATGAGCCAATACTAATTTATCACCGTTATTTAGAATTAATGAAATCTTGCCACGGGCACGGTTTTGAATCAAGGTCGACGCATATTTCCATACTTGATTTGGACGTTCAAAACGACGAGTTTTTGTTTAGTTTTATTTAGTTGAGTGTGTGCTTTACGATCAATAACAATCATTATGAAATATTTATATATTTGTTTCTCCATAATTTTAATTGCTATTGAAAGTGGTCTATGTGCTGTTGCAATTCAAAGGGATGCTAGCCACCCTGGTATGTTCATAATTCAATTTTTACTTTCATTTACGAAGTAATAATTGGGGAAGGTTAATTTTTTTGGGTGGAGTTATTAAAGAAATAATAGTTCGATAGGAAGGAATATGCTTTTGTTATTATATATTATTTTTATTGTGATGTAATTTCAAAGTAAAATATAAAAAAGAAATAAACAACAAGGAAAAATGGGAGAGTGTCCCAAGGTACCAGATCATCGTGTACCTTGGGACACTGCTGTTTGTACCTCGGGACGAATAAAGTATACGAAAAAAAGGCAAAGGACTCAATGATCAAAAATATATATTAACTTAAGAGAAATTATTACATAAACTTTTTTAGCTCGCCGTACAGAATATACAAAAGAGCTATAGTGATCGGTCTTGTGTCTGTAACATGCTCGGATCGAAAAACAATCTTAAGAAAAAGTTCTTGCTTTTTCGCCCTGAATCCAAACATATGTATAGCTCATATACTTGGATGTATGTATCTCGCTTGGTCGTAAGTTTGTGACCGCAACTCGTCTGAAGGTACCGGGCCGATTTCAATGAAATTTGATATACATATAATTTCCACGCCTGTGAAGTTGCCGTCGCATTTTAAATCCATTCGTCAGTACAGGGCCGGAGTTATAGGGCCCCAAAATTTGGAACCCTCCTAAATACTGCCCTTAGTCAACTTTTAATTTTTTTAGAATTTTCTACTAAAAATTCTATGATATTTTATGTCATTAAAGTTATTTCAAATTAGGAAACCATAGGCTTAGAAAGAATAATATAAATATATTTTGAAGTATATCACATATTGAACACCATCTGTAAGTGAAACGAAGAAGTTATGTGACATTAATTTTTTTGTTTATATTTTCCAATATATAAACTATTTGCTTCGGTATCTTAATTAATAAAATTAGGAAATATTCATCAAATTATTTTCAATATCCTTGGCTAATCACGAAACGAACGATATTAACGTTACCCAAGTGTGCAATTTTAAATGTGGGGTTAAGGAAATTAAAACTGTTATGGTACAGGAATAAATAAATCTCGGGATTCAAATTGGTTAGATTGGTTCAGTGAGCACTGTGAGTATAATGTCAATGATTTAGAATTATAAGCGTAAACTCCGAAATTGATATATTTCACATTAAATGCAGAAGAAATGGCATAAAACATTCAAGACAACAAACCAAATTTTAAAGACTCTTCTTATATTATTACATTATTGTATAAAACAATAATTTGAATATGTTCCAATAATGAATTGCTATCGCTTTTAGTATTGTAATTATTGCGATTAGGCTCGCCGATACGGCAAGTGGGTAGCATTGGCGCCCACGCGCCAGTTCTTGTTTTAAATTAATAATTAAGTAGATATTAAATGAAAATATGAATGTTCAAAAAAATATTTTCCCATATTGTAGGATTAAAAATCTATAGCAAAATATAATGTGTTGCTTTGTCGTCCACAGCCTTCGCACTTTAACAAGACTTTAAAATTTTATGAAATATAATTAACAGACGCAATTATACAATTTATTAGCCCTTACTAAATTCTCAGATTGCATATCCATTAAATTCTGAACATGTACCTGTCCCAAGGTACGTGCCAATTGCTGTCCAGAGGTACAACTAAATTTTTTTTTTATAAAATTCAATTTAGACTCACATAATTAAATTAACCAAATAGTTTCATAAATATACAAGATATTACTTACAACGAAAAAAAAAAATTACACTAAAATCAATACTTCACCAACTATAACTATCATAACATCTACTTAGTGGCCAAATGCATATTTAAATAAATAAATTCGACCATAGGTGTAATTGCAATTGATGTCGTCCCAAGGTACGACACTTTCCTCTAAGTATAGGGATCACCAAAAAAATCAACCTCGGATTTTAATGGAAATATCCATTTGGAGGGTCCTTGGGTCCATTTTGACTATTTTCTCAATAATGTCGGTGTGTCTGTGTGTGTGAACACTTTGCAGTCTAACGTAAAAATATGATGTTTTGAATTTAAGATTTGAGCACTCCAGAATAAGAAACGTCCTATTTTGAAAAGGAAATTTCAACTGGAAGATAAAAAAAACTCAAGATATTTCAATTTTAAACAACTTTTACTGATAATAAATTGATTTGACGTTTATATATATATATATATATATATATATATATATATATATATATATTTATATATATATATATATATATATATATATATATATATATATATATATATACATTTGTATATACGTACAGGCACTGGCTCACTGAGTAATATATATATACCTATGTTGATTTTTTACTGCTGAGATATTACATTACACATATGCAATCAATTTTGTTTTCATATTTGTTCGTAGAATCTTTACTGATAATAAATTGATTTGACGTTTATATATATATATATATATATATATATATATATATATATATATATATATATATATATATTAGGGTGGTCCTTATTTTTTTTTTTTCGAATTTCTCCGCTCTCAGTAGATAAAACGAAAGGTTAAATTAAAATAAAATTTTCGGCCAAGTTTCATTGGAAAATATTAACATTAACCCGTGCCCCAAGACGGTTGAAGTTTAGATGGGAATTAACATGGGATTTAGGTACTTGCGTGTATTACAAGGTATAACTCTTAAATTTCTCAATATTTTGACCCCAACTCGACTTATCTAAAGGATTTGACCTCGCTGAATCCGAATATGACAGTCAAAACTTGATCCGGACACTTGACAACTGTCAAAACGGCTGCCATTGTGAAAAAAACCCTATTTATGTCGTTTTTGGGGGTTTTTCAAGGTATAACTCTTATAGTTCTCAATATTTTGACCCCAACTCGACTTATCTAAAGGAAATTGACATCGCTGAATCCGAATATAACAGTTAAAAGTTCAAGGTGATTTTTTTTCAGAAAATCAGCGAACGTTGTAAGAATAACGTTTTCTTTATTACAAATATTGTATGCGACTACATTTTCTCACGCTTCGAATCAACCGGGTACTTTTCTCTGTGCGCTTTAACTATTTGTAATATATATTGTTGTTGTGTCTCGTCTTTCGTAAATTTACCGTTGTAATCTTCCATCAATTTCACCGCCCTTTCCGCGCAGTCGTTGACAACTTTTAATTTTTCTACAAAAGCTAACGCGTTGGAAAAGGTTTCATCTCGTAACCATTCCGATGGAGGAGATTGGAGAAATGTCGTTGACAAATCGAATCTTTTGAAAAAGTTCAAAGATTGACGGTTTATAAAGTAATCGATATCTTTGTCTAACAATGCGCTCAAGTCCTTAACCTCGTATCGCTTTATAAGATTCTCTTCATCCGCATAATCGTTGTCGTCTTCGTCAGCGGTGAAGCTTGCCGTTGATTCTACTTCGGGAAGAATTTTCAATTTATCAATTATTTTTTCTTTCAGCTCTGGTGAAACGTTTTCATCAAAGAGAGAAAGCATAGCCAATTCTGGACTCAGATACCACAAGTGATTTTTAATTTTGTTAAACGCGGCATTGGCTAGAGAATCGTTAATCAATTTGTACGCATTAATTTCTTTAAGTAACAGTAGATCGCTGTTTGGCGCTTTTCGGGCAATAGGTGCCGTAAACCAAGCCCTGACGTAAATAATCGTAATGAAAATGCAAATATCGCGTAATTTCTTTTCGTCGGTGGCTTTAAGTTTGTACTCCTCGCGCAATAAGTACATCTTTAATGGTGAAATGCACCTGGTTTACAAAAACGATAATCACCTGAATCTGCACCGAGAAAAACTAAAACTAGCTCCAACAACTCTCGATAGTCATCTCGCGGTTGCGCTTGCGATATGAAATCCAAAATATCACGCTTGATATTGTCAGTTTTACCGCTCAAAATTTCCCTTGTCTTCTCATCCACCATCCCACTTTTATAATTAGATGCGTCATTCCACGCTGTCTGAAACTTTTTGAATAGTAGTACATTCGGTCCGGTCGTACCTGGGAAACTCGTTTCGAAAACGGATCTTAAAACTAGTTCAAAGATGTGATGTCTGCACGCTAGATACAATAAGTCTTGTCCTACTAATTTTTCAAGATTTATCGCAGCACCATTCAACCGGCCTAAATTAGCTGCTGTGGTATCGCAACAGATTGTTTTAATAGAATCGTTGATTCCCCAGTCGCACAATGTTTCATATATCGCAGTTGCTTGAGCCAAACCTGTCCCGTTTTCGAGTTTTGGCACACCTAATAAGTACTCTTCATTTCCAGAATTGACAATAATCGGCAATCTATCGACATTTTTCGCGTCTACCAAATCCGGTAACAACTTTCCGTCCCAGTGAACAACGAGTGTTTCCAAATTCAGATCCCTAAACTCTTTTCTTATTTGTTCATATTTCAGTTCCCGCATACTCTCTCGATACCGTTTAATTGATGACCTGTTAATAATTATATCGCAAACGTCGACACTTAATGCATCGATTTCTTGAAGAGAATCACAAACAGCAGTCACCAAATGGTATGCTTGCCTATCCGTAATGTTAAACCTATCAAACGCCCCGACAAGTTTTTCCGAAACGATGTTTTTGGTGGCTCTTCGTTTTTTCGATGGGCCTGGTTCTCCATACATCTCTCCGCTTGATGTTGCACTAGTAAGAGGTTGACTTGAAATTGCGTAGTCAGCAGCACCTGTTATAACATATTAAACACTGAAAATAAATACTTAAGTCCATATGCGAAATGAACTTAATAAGGAAGAATTATAATCTCATTTTCATGCAATTCTTTTCGAATTTAATTACAAAGAAATAAATGAACTGATATATATATATATATATATATATATATATATATATATATATATATTCCATGTTTTTGGAATATAAAATGTAATGCTAGTTGAGTTGAAAACAAAATTATTCACCTCTTGTCGTAGTTGATACTGAACTTAATCCACTTGACAGCAATTGGACAGTATCGCCTTCTGAAATGAAAACCGAACAAGGATTATAATCAAATATTTAATTAATGAGTGAGAACAAATTGAATAACTTGTTAATTTCAGATGTTTCAACGTAAAATTAGCTCCGAATTTTTAAAATTAAAAACGTAAGTTACCTTGTTTTCCAATGGACAGTGAACTAGTTTGACTTGCCAACTGCAGCTCATCTTGTTCCATCTTGATGTGACCGGATCTTTCATCCGATCGTTGATTAAGAAGAAAAATCTGTTTCTCTTCGCTGATGAGGCTGAGTGCATCTTTGTGGGCGACGTCAAACAATGTTTGAATAGACTGCGCGAACAGTGAACAGTTCTTGCTTCGGAATATTGCGGTCTTTATGCTTTCCGAGTACCCGCCAGTCGTCATACAGATTACGCAGCTTTCCTCTGCAATGATCGACTCGGCAAGTTGGAATTTCCGCCTTATTCCAAAAAACCAGAACTTCGTCAACCACCTCGTTTAAAACGCGCAAATGGAATAACAGAACTTTCAAAACTTCTAAACTTGATGGCAATTTGTTGCCTGACAGATGGGTGTCGAGATCTCCGATTAAAAAAATGTTATGTCGCAATCTCGGGAGCTCCATGATTTGAACGTGCGTGGACGACACTTCAATATTTGTAGGTTATATTTGGTAATATTTCTAGGTAATATTTGTAGGTTATATTTACATGCCGTCATACATACGACAGCGACGCCAGTGCTAGAAATCCGAAACAGTGAGTGAACAGTGGCGCGAATTTCAAAAATTCAAATAAACATGATGAAGTACGAGAAACAATTTATACTAAGAAATACTTTCAAATAACTAGAATTGATTTTGCAAAACAAATGTGTGGAAATTTAGCAAATTTTAGCAAATTATAGCAAATTTTTTCAACATTGCCGTTTGTTCTAGTGCTTATTTTGTTTAATACAGATATTTTAAAGCAGATACAAACAATTGTCAATAACACGAATTTACATCGGAATTCCTCCTTGGCACAATCTTTTGACAATTTTTTCTCATTATAATTGTTTTTAAACGCCATATTCATATAGAGCAACTTTAAAAACGAGAAAAGTTGAAAAACGGCAAAAAAGAGGGTTTTTTCGGCAATGACAGCCGTTTTGACAATTGTCAA